>CAUYUJ010015561.1:275000-280065 GCA_963575745.1 Prorocentrum cordatum | reverse complement strand
CACACAACACACAACACACAACACACAACATACATATATATATACATATATATATCGGAGTTGAGGGGGTGAGATCAAAGTGGAACGGAGAGCCCCCCTACCGGGAAATTGATTTCGGTTTCGTGTTCGTGCGTGCCGTGCGCGCGGGCGAGGCGAAGCTGCGTGGGCGGGCGAGAGGAAAGTCTCCTGTGGCTGAGGCGCGGCCGGACCAAATGTGTCTCTTCCGGGCGGCCGGTGGCGCGCGGTGTCCCGCCGGTGTCCCGCTGGTGTCCCTTCGGTGTCCCTGTGGCTGAGGCGCGGCCGGACCAAATGAGTCTCTTCTGGGCGGCCGGTGGCGCGCGGTGTCCCGCCGGTGTCCCGCTGGTGTCCCGTCGGTGTCCCGTCGGTGTCCGCGCGGTGCCCGCGGTGTCCCGCCGTGTCCCGCGGTGTCCGCGATGATGATGATGATGATGATGATGATGATGATGATGATGATGCTGATGATGATGATGATGATGATGATGATGCTGATGCTGATGCTGATGCTGATGCTGATGCTGATGCTGATGATGATGATGATGATGATGATGATGAGATTATGATGATGATGATGATGATGATGATGGTGATGCTGATGATGATGATGCTGCTGATGATGATGATGACGATGATGATGATGATGGTGATGCTGATGATGATGATGATGATGACGATGATGATGATGATGATGATCTGATGATGACGGTGTCCCGATGATGATGATGATGATGATGATGATGATGATGATGATGATGATGAAGATGTCGATGATGGTGATGATGATGACGATGATGATGATGATGATGCTGATGGTGTCCCGATGATGATGATGATGATGATGATGATGATGATGATGATGATGATGATGATGATCATGATGATTATGTCGATGATCATGATGATGACGATGATGGTGTCCCGATGATGATGAGTATGATGATGTTGATGTTGATGATGCTGATTCTGATTGTGTCCCGATGATGATGATGATGCTGATGATGATGATGTTGATGATGATGATGAGGTTGATGATGATTATGGCGTCCCGATGATGATGTTTTTTCTGATGGTGATGATGATGATGTTGTTGATGATGATGGCGTCCCGATGGTGATGATGATGATGATGATGATGTTGATGCTGATGTTGGTAATGATGATGATGGTGCCCCGATGATGACGATGATGCTGATGATGATGTTGATGATGCTGATGATGATGATGTCGATGATGAGGATGATATGATGATGATGGTTTCCCGATGATGATGATGATGATGATGATGATGATGATGATGATGATGATGATGATGATGATGATGATGTTGTTGATGATTATGATGATAACGATGGTGATCATGATGGTGTCCCGATGATGATGCTGCTGCTGATGATGATGATGACGATGACTGTGTCCCGATGCTGCTGATGATGATGATGTTGATGATGAGGATTGTGATGATGGTGATGATGATGATGATGATGATGATGATGATGATGATGATGGTGGTGTCCCGATGATGTTGATGACCGTGATTATGATGATGATGTTGGTGTTGATGATGAGGACGGTGTCCCGATTATGATGATGTTGGTGATGATGATGTTGATGTTGATGTTGTTGATGATGATGATGATGACGTTGATTGTGATAGCGGTTGTGATATCGATAGTGAGATCGATAGTGAGACCGAATGTGATATCGATTGTGAGATCGATTGTGACATCGATTGTGAGATCGATAGTCAGATCAATTGTGAGATAGATCGAGTGAGATCGATTGTGAGATCGATCGAGGGAGATCGATCGAGCGAGACCGATACTGAGATCGATAGTGAGATCGATAGTGAGACCGATCGAGTGAGACGTTGGTTCCTCCCCCCCCCGAACCTCCTTATCACCCGAAGGGTGGTCGTATAGGTATATACTGATAGAGAGAGAGAGAGAGAGACACATATAGACAGGCACATACACAGACGCGGACACAGACACAGACATGGACACATACGCAGAGAGAGAGAGAGAGGGAAATCGAGAGAGAGAGAGAGGGTGGTCGCACGAGGGGGAGGAGGGGACAGGGGGAAAGAGGAAGGAACATATGGGAATGGGGGAGTGGGAGGGACAAAGGAGGCATAAGTAAGTTTTTTTTTCGGGGGGGGGGGGAGGCGGGGTAAGCCTTCTGTCGCGTCCGCCGCTTCGCTGGCGCCCCCTAGCCCTCCTCCCTCGTCCTTCCCTGCTTCCCTGCCTCCCTTACCTCCCTCTTGTTTGCCTCCCTCTCCCCACTCCCCTGCCTCCTCCCTCTCTCATCCTCAGCCTGCTCCTGCTCCACCTCCTCCTACGCCTACGCCTCCCATTCCCAAAGCTACCTTCACCCTCCACCCTCTTCCTCGTCGTCGTCGTTCTTCTCCTCGTTCCCATGGAAAAAAGGAGAAAGCTTACCTTTGGACTGTTTTTTTCCGTCCCCTGCTCTTGGCCGTTTGTCTTCTTTCTTCGAGCTGGTGTATTCCTCCTGTCTCGCTGCTCCTCATCCTGCACCCCCCCTCTCGCCTGCACCTCGTCCCCCTCTCCACCCCCTCCTTCCTCCCTGGCCTTTTCCTTCCTGCCCCTCCGCTCGTGCTCGTTCTCTTCTTTTCTTCCGCATCTCGCCACCTCCCCCCTCATCCTCCATTACCCTCCGTCCTCCTCCTTCCAGCTCCTCCCTCCTCCCTCTTCCTCCTCCTTCTCAAGCCGCCGTCCTGCTCCAGGGCTTCGGGTGCGGTTCCCCCGGGCCGCGAGCCCTCCCGGACCGCGGCAACGCGCTGGCCCCCGCGCGCAGCGATAGCGGCGGCCCCGCCGTGCCCCCGTGCGCCGCCTGGCCCCAGCGGGCCTCGCCACGGCGCGCGGACGCCGGGCGTTCAGGCCTCCAGAGCCTGTCGGGCCGGACGAAAGGGGGGGATTGGAAAAGGGGGGGGTTACGAAATCTGCTGCATGCAGCTGGTTTCGGCTCCACCGAGGGGCACACTCCTCCGGCGCCCGGAGGTGCCGGGAAAATCAGCTACGGGAGCGGACTCTCAAACCCCCCCCTTTTGCTATCCCCCCCTTTCGCCCGGCCCGAGCCTGCCTGGCACCTCCGTGCTAGCCAGGCCAAGAGCCACGCCCGCACTCTTCTCCGAGTTCGCTCCGCAGTTCATCTTCTTCGGCAGCACCACTCGGCTACTGGCACACCATGGCGCTCTCCGTCCGCCGTGGTCCCAAGACACAGGACGCCTGGCTCTGCCCTTGCTGCGGGTCTCACAGTATTGGCCGCTGGTGCGACTACTGCTACCCCTTTTCTTAGTCTTCGGAGACGTCCCCTTCGGGGTCGGCGGGTTCTCAGCAGCTGCCGCTCACACCTGGTCAGAGTCCTGCCAAGTCAGAGCAGTCGAGTGCCCGTGTTGCGTCCATGCCGCCCCCGAACCTTATCCCATGTGGGTAGTTCCTCCCGAGCCGCCAGCGGAGAGGACAACACATCGGAGTGCGCTGACAGATGCCGTGTCCGAGCTAGAGGAGCGCATCGACGCCCAGAAAGCCCTGGAGGCCGAGAGCGCGCGAATAAGTTGAGTGTCTTGCAGTTCATGTACTTGTGCGCGGTTCCCTCGAAGGAGCGCGCCTCCAACCAGCGCGCGCACGTCGAGCGCGCTGAGCGTCGCCTCGCGCAGGCAGAGGAGGTGGAGGGCAAGGCAGCGGCTGCCGTGCAAGCCGCCACGGTGCACCGCCAGGCTTTGGCGGTCGGCGTGCAGCAGGCCAAGAAGGCCCTGGCCAAGCTCGAGGAGCTGGCCGAGATGGAGCTCAAGTCTGTCGCCATCGCCGAGCCTGTTGCCCAGCCCGCCGAAGCGCCCTTCGCGCATGCGGGCCCTTCCCCGTTTCGGGCCGCTGCGCAGCCTGGTGTGCCTGTCATGCCGCAGGTCATCGCGGAGCTCCAGCCAGTCTCAGTCCGCCCTCGCCGCCAGCCTCTCGACGCTGGCGGCCACCATGCAGCGGGTCCGGTCCAAGCCAGCCTGGCCATCATGACTCGCTCCCTTGGAGCCAAGCGCTCCGCCTGCAGAGGGACTCAGTTTCGCGGCTGCTGGCGCCCCCGCGTCTGGAGGTGAGCCCAGCAGGTCGCAATGGACCATCAACGCACATGCGATTCGGAACCCGCAGTTCGCTACTTGATGCTGGCCATGGGCCTTTTTGATGTCTGACGGCGGTTATCTTGAGCCATGCTCGGCTATCTTGGGCCATCGGGCAGGCCATTTTGGGGCTATCTAAGGTCCTCTTGGAGTCATTTTGGGAAGGGCGGGGTGGAGGGTGGAGATGGGTGGAAAGGAGAGTGGAGGGTGTAGTGGAGGGTGGGGTGGAAGGGGGGGGGGGAAGGTGGGGTGGAAATGGGTTGGGGGGGTCTGGGAGGCCTCTTGGGGCAATCGTGGGCACCATGGCTCAAACATAAGGGGGTCTTAAATGTAGGTCCCCCTCCATGGGAGGCCCCAAAATGGCGTGTTGAGATCCTCTTTGGGCGCTCTTTGGGCGCTCTTGGGGCCTTCTTTGGGCCACTCTTGGGGACCTCTGGGTGCTTTCTTGGGCCATCTTCGTGCCACCCTGAGGCTTCAAAAGCATATCCGAAGCGAATAGACGAGAAGGTGAACCAACCAGCGGTTCTTTGAAAGATTTAGGCATCTTTGGACGTGTCTTTGGGAAGTTCGACGGGCGCTTGGAATCGTTTTGTGATCATCTTGGGGCCTCTTGGAGGTCAGTCGGAAGCTACCTTGCGCCATGTTCGGCTGTCGTGGCCCATCTTGAGGGCCATCTTGCGCTCTCTTCTTAGGCCCTCTTTGGACCGTCTAGGCCCATCTTGGCCGCTCAAGCGCCTCCGCGCCCCCCTTCAAACCCAAGGTAGGGGGTGGGGGGAGGGGTGAACCTTTCCCCCGGGCAGGGGAAGGAGGGGGTTGGCAGAGAGAAGAAAGGGATTCGTGAAACCAGCTACGCCCATAGGGCTGGTGGGATTAGGAGGGTCGGAGATGTGGAACACTTCTTGCTGTGCCTTCGCTTCGT
>CAUYUJ010015561.1:252500-272500 GCA_963575745.1 Prorocentrum cordatum | reverse complement strand
TACGACTAACTAGTAACTACGACTACTAACTACTAACTACTACACTACTACTAAACTACTACTACTACTACTACTACTACCTACTACTACTACTACTACTACTACTACTACTACTACTACTACCTGCTACTGCTAACACTGCTGACTGCTTACTGCTACTACTCTACTACTACTGCTAACGGCTACGACTGCTACGATCGGAGGAGGACGGCCTTTACACTCAAACTGGGGCCCCCTGCCCCCGGGTTACAACACACGGCTCCCGCCTGAGACTGCCTTTCCATTCGTCCAGACCCCGTTTCCCGCCCGAGACTTCCTCGCATTTTATTCAGGAATCGCGCTCTCGCTTGGGACTTCCTTACAATTTATTCAGGAATCGCTCTCCCGGCGCTCTGGAGTCGCGCTCTCGCTGGAGGTTTGCTTGCAACTTACTGAAGAATGGCCTTGCGTTGGAATTTCTTGTAATTTCCCCAAGCGCCGCGCTCCCGACACCCAGGCACCCAGGAGTCGCGCCCGTTGTGGCCCCATGTGCATGCCCTTCGTGGCCCCGCTGTCGCCATTTGTATCCCCCTCACTGTCCTACGTGGCCCAGTTGCTACCCTTCTCTCTCGCTTTTCGCTTTCGCTCAGTCGCCGCCGTCGTCTTCGACGTCGTCGTCGTCGTCGTCGTCGTCGGCGTCGTCGTCGTCGTCGTCGTCGTGTCGGTCCCCTGTCCGTCCCTCGTGGGGTTGGGTCGACGTCCGCGGCCGCCCCGCCGATCAGCGCTGCCGCTGGCCAGGCCGACGGTCCGCGGCCGCCCCGCCGCTTGCCGGGGCCTGGCCTGCAGGGAAGACAGGTATACCCCCCACAAGGGGGTCGATCGAAGACGAAGAGGTCGGGTATCGAGGGTTTAGAAAAATACGCGTTAGTGGACCATGGAGCATATAAGGGCGAATCGTCTTAAACTTATTGTTGTTGTTGTTGTTGTCGTTGTTGTCGTAGTTGTTGTTGTTGTTGTTGTTGTTGTTGTTGTTGTTGTTGTTGTTGTTGTCGTTGTCGTTGTCGTTGTCGTTGTTGTTGTTGTTGTTGCTGTTGTTGCTTAATGCTTGTTGCTTGTTGCTTGTTGTTGTTGCTGTTGTTGTTGTGGTGGTGGTTCATGTTATTCATATTGTTGATCCCCCCTCCGGAAACATGAGAGCGAGGGGGCTGAACAGTCATTCATTGTCCCTTGGGTGTGGGGCTGAAGTGAGGGTCCACGGTGAGGATTCTGCTTGTTGCGCTATTGCGTTGTTGTTGTGGTTGGTTTGTTTGTCTGTCAGTCTGTCTGTTTGTCTGTCTGTCTGTTTGTTCCCTACCTAGGCTCTGCCTAAAAGGGTTCTTACCCGTAAGCTTAAAGGGGCCGGGCAGTGTTCCCCGCCACGGGCGGTTCACGCGCGCGGTTTCCCCAGTACGTTCCCCTTAGGTTTTAGCGTTGCTTATCGCATCTAGCTGAGCTTATTTCATCTTTAGCTTCGCTTTAGCTTAGCTTATCCAAAGCGCCGGGATATTCTTAGCTAATAGTTTACCGTCATTTAGCTTCGCTGAGCTTTTAGCATAGCAGGGCAGCTTTAGCATAGCAGGGCTCATCATAGCATAGCATAGCGTGGGCATAGCATAGCGCAGCACAGCATATCACAGCATAACCCAGCATATCATAGCACAGCGCAGCATAACATAGTATATCATAGCATAGCGCAGCTTAGCACAGCACAGCATAGCACAGCGCAGCATAGCATAGCATATCATAACAAAGCATAGCGTAGCACAGCAGCAAAACAAAGGCAAACCAACAGCAACGACAGCAAAGCAAAGCACAAGCAACGCAAAGCAAAAGCAAAGCAAAGCAAAAGCAAAGCAAAGGAAAGGCAAAACAAAACAAATGTGCGACAGATGCCGAGCTAGCCTCGATGGCCGGACCGGAGCCCCCGCAAGCAGTGCCTTCCGTAACCATTTCGGCTCAAGTCCGGAGGCCTGCCACACAGCCGCCCACCACGCCACATTATTTTTTTTTTTTTTTTTTTTTTTTTTTTTTTTTTTTTTTGTCATTCTTTGTTTTTTTTTTTTTATTTTTTTTTTTTTTTTTTTTTTTTCTTCTTCTTTTATTTTTTTTTTTTTTTTTTTTTTTTTTTTTTTTTTTTTTTTTTTTTTTTTTTTTTTTTTTTTTTTTTTTTTTTTGTTTTTTTTTTTTGGTTTTTTTTTTTTTTTTTTTCCCTTTTTTTTTTTTTTTATTTTTTTTTCTTTTTTTTTTATGCCCCGAGGTTGGCGGAGTGAGGCGTTCAGCGGTGCTGCAGAGCCCGCCTCGGCACCCGGTGGTGCTGCACAGCCCACCCAGCCTGTTGTGGCCATCGATGTGGGCGACGTCAGCGACTGGATCCGCAACCTGCTCGCCGACAGTGCGGTATCGCCTGTCGCTATCTACGCCGACAAACATTACGCGTCTCTCATGCTGTCCGATCGGGTGCAGGTCCTTCCGTACCGGGTCATCAGGGACTTCGTGCCCAGCCAGCCGGACCGGGGCTTCCAACATTTCCGTGTTCGCACGACCGACCGCGCCGAGCCCATCTCCATCGTCAATTGCCACGCGCCCTCCTCGAGAAAACGATCACTGACGGTGGCGGGGCGTCTGCAGTACTTCAAAGGATTTCATCGGGCATGCGCTGGTGGCCCGTTCATATGGGGCGGCGACTTCGACGCGGGGCTCGTGCAGCTCACCACCCTTCTCGGGGTGATTGATAATCGCTGCGACATGAATTCCAGTGCTGCGCAGCCTGGTTCATGGCGAACGGTGTTCTCCCATCAGTTATAGGGCAGGCGCGGCGACTTCGCGGTGACATGCGGCCTCTGCAGTGCTCAGGTGAATTCCGGGATCGGGGCCTCATTCAACGGAACGAGTGACGCTCGTGATGTCGTAATCGCCAAAACGTTTCGACGCGCGAGCTGGGCGCCCATGCCAGAGCCTGAAGCCAGTTCTTCGAGCAGCGCTGCGCAACCTTCTCGGCAGGGGCCCGCCGGCAACGCGGCGCCGCCCCCCCCTGGCAATCCTCGGCGCTGCGTGGCGCAGGTCGGCCGGAGTGGCCCGCCGGCAGCGCGGAGCCGCCGCCCCCCCAGCAATCTTCGGCCCTGCATGGCGCAGATCGGCCGGAGTGGCCGATGCCCGCGCGCCCAGCGCTGCGGCCAGAGGCTGAAGCCAGCTCTGCGAGCAGCGCTGCGCAGCCATCTCGGCAAAAGGCCGCCGGCGATGCGGCGCCGCCACCCCCCTGCAATCCTCGGCACTGCGTGGGGCAGAGTGGCCGGAGTGGGCGATGCCCGCGCGCCCTGCACCGGAGCCGCAGGCTGAGCCCGGCCCTGCGAGCAGCGCTGCGCAGCCTGCTCGGCAGGGGCCCGCCGACAGCGCGGGGCCGCCGCCCGCCTGGCAATCCTCGGCGCTGCATGGCGCGGAGCGGCCAGAGTGGGCAATGCCCGCGCGCCCGGCGCCGCGGCCAGATCGAGGCTGAAGCCAGCTCTGCGAGCAGCGCGGCGCAGCCTGCTCGGCAGGGGCCCGCCGGCAGTGCGGGGCCGCCGCCCGCCTGGCAATCCTCGGCGCTGCGTGGCGCAGAGTGGCGCAACCCGCGCTGCCACCGCGCCGGCGCGATCTTCGGCGCTGACGACCCCGGCATGGCGCCGCTGCAAGAGGTGCTGGAGCAGATCGGCAGCCAGTTCCTCGACGGGCAAGTGGCCGACGTCGCGGCGCCGTCAGCGGCGCTCCCGCCATCTGCAACGGCATCCGTCACTGACCCCCGACGCCGTGTTCAGTCCCAAGCGCATGCAATAGATTCACTGTGCGTGGGTGGAAGGCCACGAGAGCTGGATGAACGAAGAGACTTTTCACAACTACAACTGGTGGTCTGATGGAACGGGCAAAGGCAACCACCAGAGGGCTCATCAGTTGCGGCGCAGTGCCTTTTCGGCGTTTCTCTTCCAGATCATCAGCAACAAGCGCGTGGTGTTGGCATTCATTCAGCGTCCGATATGCAGTGCTGAACAGCCTGCCCAGGCGATCCAGCGCTTCATGCGCGTTTGGGAGAAAGAGAAGTCCTCCGACGAGTGCAAGAAGAGGATGCAAATCTCCGAATCCCTGACGAAGGAGCGAAGAGCTCTGAAAATCGCTGCCCACGCATCTCGGCAAGCACTCGTGCGAGGCAAAAAGATTTACGCAGCCATCCTCCGGGGCTCCAATCAGTGGGCCGCGTTGTCGGACCAGGACAAAGCTCTCTGGGGCGACTTCATCGGCCGCCGTGTGGTGGGCCGTGCGGGGCAACCCGCTACTCTTATTTCTGCGGGGATGCCTGTTTTCAATCTGGCATCGCTTGCTGCTGTGCAGCAGCCGCCGGCCCCACCGATCCAGTGCGAGATTAGTGGGTCCACAGAGGAGCGCCAGACGCGCATCAGGCCATCGGCAGCACAAATGGTCACCAGTGACGGTGTCTTACAAAGTGTGCCATTTGCCTGGGCGACTTCGTCAACCGCGACAAGGTGTGGAGGCTTCAGTGTGGCCATATATTTCGTGTGCAATGTTGGGATCGAGCGGCTCATCCACATGTGGGCCGACAGAAGGTGCCGCGAGTGAGGCGCCCTGTGCTATTGGCAGGGGTGTGGGCACTATCGCAGCTGAATTTCACTGCGCCCTGGCGGAGATCAGGATGCAGCAACTCGCCATGAAGAAATACTCCGTGGGGCTAACGAGCTCAGAGACCTTTGCGAAGAGCTCAGCCGCATCACGGCGACGGTGACAACTAACACGGCAGCTGCCGCAACTGCACCTGCAGGGCAACCTGCGTCATCATCCAGTGCGGTGCAGGCGACAGCAGCTATCGCGCCTGCCACATGTGCGCCTATGCCCCTGGTAGCTGAACCAGCAGACAATGCTGGGGCACCTGCTGCGACGGCACCTGCGGGTTACCTGCCAATGATATGTGGCTGAGGCGCGTGGAGAGAGCCACTGAGAGAAGTGCGCATTGGCTCCACGTATCAGATGCATACATGCCCTACGGGCGTGACATCCGCCCGCGCAGCCAGCGCGGAGCGGAAAGCCAGTTGAGCGCACGCAGCGGCGCCAGTGCCATATCAGAGCGTGACATGCCACATGCTGTGTTGATGGTGAACGCAGATGGTCAGATAGCCACGCGCGCTTGTGAGGACACGTTTATGAATAAGCCGCTCTCATCTTCACGGCACCATCACATGCGCGACGAGTGCCCGTCGGCTGGGATTTTCGAGAACCCCATCACGCAGGAAGAGACCCGGGGGTGCATGAACGTCTTCGCGTCCCTGACGAGGAACGATTGGGTGTTAGAGCAGAGGCGCCGCAGAAGCATGAATGGAACCGTGCTGTCCGACGTGCCGGGAATATTCGGAGAACGCCGTGAATTGGCCCTGGCCGCGAACAGTGGGGCCATGGTGGGTGGAATGCTGGCGATCTTGCTGGACATTGGCAGCGACGCCAACATCGTTGGTCTGAAAACTGCACAGACGTTCGAGCGTGTGTCCCGCTCCCATGGGCACGACATCAAGAAGCTGAGCTTGACGAAGAGGCTTGACGTGTCCGACGCGGGGCGCGGCGCCGCCGTCTGCGACGAGTCCTTGCGCTGCAAGGTAGCATGCAAGGAGAAAGGGGAAGCCCGCCATGGCCAGGCTGGACACCTACTCAGCTAACGTGGCTGAAGGTTCCGGTGGACATCTCCTTGCTATCCTGGGTCCGAGGAGCATGTCCAATGTGGGGGCCATCCTGATCCTGGGGCAGGGGCGCGAGAAGATGATCATTCCAGGCCCTGAGATGTACGAGCCCCCTCTTGGAAAAAAGGCGACAGGGTACTCGACATAATGAGAGCGCCCTCGGGGCACCTGGCGATCGAGGTCGACGAGTGCGGGGCCGCAGCGGAGGATAAAGGCTCAATGGTATATGCTATAGCGGCGGATCCTCACCGCGAATATGTCCCGCTACTTGTCCAGGGGGCGGCGGGCACAGAGCCAACTGCAGGGCAACCTGCATCGAGCTGTGCGGGGGCACCCGCTACCGACGATGTCCATGCATATCTGATATTTCAGGATGCCAAGGGCGTGTGCTTCTCCATTAATGAGGAGGCGCTTGCTGTCGCGATCCAGTCCTTTGGCGACTTGCATCCTGAAGACTTGGCATCGCAGGGAGACGTTCTATGGGAATGTTCCCACACAGGCCGATCAGGACATCGCCTCCCGCAACTTGCAGGCGAAGGTGCATCGGGCCATATGCGAGGGGGGCGGCAAGTGGATGCCGCCCTACTTGATGGCAGGGGCACCTGCTGGAGTGAATGCAGGGGCGCCTGCAGGAGCAGATGATGCCGCTGATAAGTAAGTCTGATACTTCCATTTCGAGCAGTGGTTCTGCAGCGCAGCGTGGCACGGGCATTTGGGCGCCCCCGTCGCTTGACAATGAGTGGCGGGGGCGGGCGCGTGCCGCGGCCACTCGCGATTGCTTCGACAGGCCGAACACTTTGGTGCTGTCGTCGGGCGCGGGGGAACCTGCGTACTTTTCCCAGGCGCAGGCTGTGCGCGCCAGGGGCCTTGGCGGGCCCGGCTGTGAGGCCGCCAAAGACAGCAGTGGGCACGGCTGTGTGGCCGCTGCAGCACATGAACGCTCATCGCATCATTGTCATTCTCGTGCAGTCGTCATTGAAGACATGCGAACAGCTTGCGCTGAACTCCGAGCTCGTGGGCACATGTGTGACCGTGTCGCGCATGCAGAGGTTATGATTCTTAGGCTTACGCCGCGCCGCCAACCCCATCGGGGGCCTTTTCGGGGGCGGGCGGGCTGTATTCGGACTCTCTTAGGTCTTCTCGTAGACTCTTTCGGTGGCGTTTTTTTTTGACTTTCTTCGCCAATGTGTCTTGGTTGTGTCTTGGGTTGGTTTTACTGCCTTTTGGTGCGTCTGGAGGGCCTCTGGCAGCAATTGTGGTGCGGCTGGGCGTGGTGCTGCTTGTGTTGGTATTGGTGGTAGCGATTGCGGTGCTGGTGTTGTTCGGGGTTGCTGTTCTGTTGTTGTCGCTGTCGTTGGGGCAGTCGCTGTGGGCGCGGGGGGCGTGGAGGTGCGAGGGCGGGGGGGGGGGGGGGGGGCAGAAGGCGGGGAAGGTGGAAGGTGTGCTGGTGGAGGGAAGATGACGCAGAGAGCTGAAGGGCATGGAGGGAAGAGGGGGCGAAAAAGAGGATGAAACAGAGCAGGAAATAGGGCGCGGAAGACAGGGGCGGCGACGGACTGGCGCCGTCGTGCGAATCCTCTCGGGGGCTTGCGGGAGGGGGTTTGGATGCTTCTGGGGAGCTGTTTTGGTGCCTCTTGGGGCGTCTTTTGGACCTCTAGGGGGCCTCTTGGGCGCCTCTCGGGGCCTCTTCGTGGCCCCCTGGGGCTTCCTGGGTGCCTTTTTGGGCGGAAAGCTAGAATTTGAAGTTCGTGGTCCCCGTCTGGGGCCTTTATTGGGGGCTTCTTGGGGCCCTCTTGAGCTGTCTTGAGGCCCTTTTGGGCCGTCTTGAGGCCCTCTTGGGCCGTCGTGGGGCTCGCTTGGGGGCCTCTTGGGTCGTCCTGGGGCCTTCTTGGGGGGCTCTTGCGCCGTCCTGGAGCGTCGGAAGCCGAGAAAAGCGAGAAGGCCAACAACTTCGAACAAAACAAAATGAAAAACAATGATTTTGGCATCTTGGCCCTCTTGGGAGGCCTCTTGGAAGCTTCTTCGGGCGTCTTGGCGGCGTCTTCGGCCGTCTGGAGGCAATCTTCCCCTTCTTCGAACGATTTTTCGGCGACTCGGGGCCCTCTTGGACCGTCCTCAGAGCTTCTTGGGAGCCTCTTGGCTCGTTTTGGGCCCCCCGGCAGATTTTCTGGAACGGATGGCCCCCCCCGGCCCGCGCCGGGGACGCCCGGGCCTGCCGGCCGCCCCCCCCCCCCCCTCCAAATCGACCGGACCAGGCTCCCGGGGGAGGGGTTAGGGGAGGGGGGGGGATCTCGCGCGCCGATTATCCCCAAGGGGTCGGCGGACTTCTACATATATCGGAGGTGAAGGGGGTGGGATCGAAGAGGAACGGGGAGCCCCCCTACTGGGAAATCGATTTCGGTTCCGTGTTTGTGCGTGCCGTGCGTGCGGGCGAGGCGAAGCTGCGTGGGCGGGCGAGAGAAAGTCTCCTGTGGCTGAGGCGCGGCCGGACCAAATGTCTCCCTTCCGGGCGGCCGGTGGCCCGCGGTGTCCCGCCGGTGTCCCGTCGGTGTCCCGTGTGGCTGAGGCGCGGCCGGACCGAATGTCTCCCTTCCGGGCGGCCGGGGGCCCGCGGTGTCCCGCCGGTGTCCCGTCGGTGCCCCGTCGGTGTCCCGATAATGATGTAGGTGATGATGATCATGATGGCTATGTTGATGGTGATGATGATGACGATGCTGGTGTCCTGGTGATGATGATTATGTTGTTGATGATGATGATGATGAGATGACGATGTTGATGATGTTTCTGCCCGTTGTTGTTGATGATGATGTTGGTAATGATGGTGCTGCTGATGATGATTATGGTATCCCGATGATGATGATTATGACGGTGGTGATGATGATGGTGACGGTGATGGTGTGCCGATGATGATATTGATGATGATGTTGGTGATGATGATGCTGCTGATGATTTTGATGATGATAATGAGCTGATGATGATGATGACGGTGTCCCGATGTTGTTGTTGACGATGTTGACGATGAAAATGATGGTGGCCATGATGGTGTCCCGATGATGATGATGATGTTGATGGTGATGAGGACGATGGCTGTGTCCCGATGATGATGATGATGGTGATGATGAGATGATGATGGCGTTGATGAGAATGGCCTGATGATGATGGCGTTGATGCTGATGGCGACGATGATGATGTGAAGATGACAGTGTCCCGATGACGATGGAGATGGTGGTGTTGTTGTTGATGATGATGACGTTGAATGTTAGATCGATTGTGATATCGGTAGTGAGATCGATAGTGAGACCGAATGTGGGATCGGCGATCGATTGTGAGATCGATAATCAGATCAATTGTGAGACCGAGCGGATGAGATATATCGAGTGAGATTGATTGTGAGATCGGTCGAGTGAAATCGATCGAGCGAGACCGATAGTGAGATGGATAGTGAGACCGATCGAGTGAGACGCTGCATCCCCCCCCCCCGAACCTCCTTATCACCCGAAGGGTGGTCGTATAGGTGCAGTATATGGGAGGATTACTCTCGGGGGGCTACCAATTGCTGTGGGCGGCAGCGCCCGCTGACTGGTGCGTTCTGTTGCCAGGGAAGCGGGCGGGGCCGCGCTATCAACGCACCCAAAATCTGATGATCAAAGCACGGGCTTTACGTATGTCTATAGTACTTGTGGGGCCACCAGGTTACTTCTGAAACCACGGCCCCATGCGAGATACTGTCGAATATCGAGACTTGCAGGTCATTCGTGTGCGATGCTGCCGCTTCGGTCTGAAGTTTGACCGTTCAAGTAAACTGCCTAGCGGATCCGATCTGCAGGTGGCAACTACCTATACGCGCACCCCAACTAACTCGTGGAGATGCACGTGTCAGACTGCAGGGGAACCCGCACAACTTGCCGAGCATGAGCTGGGCTGGTATGGCCAAGGCGCTCAGAGGGCCAGAGTGGCGTAATAAAACGCTCGCTATCATGACTGCAAGGCTGATTGGCCAAAAAGACTTGCATACAACACAGAGTAACCATGCGAGTGCTGTACACCCTAGCATCCACGCAAGAGTGGACAAATGAGCTCGAACTTACGTTCAGTCTCTTAAGAATGGCCCTGAGAGGGGCCATGTCGTGAGAGGGGTAACAATGCATTTTGACGACAATACTGTTATACAAGGTACTAAGATCCAGGATCAACCTACCGGGTGCAATTGCACTGCGCCGTTACCGAATGGTGTAACACATATTCGTAGTCGACTGGGCTGGGAATCGCCGGCGCCGGTTCTTATCGGACAGGAGGCCAGCGGCCACGCCCAAGGCGGGGTGCGTGCGTCGATGGCGATCGTCTCCCCCCCCCTTCGATTGAGCGCGGCCGCGTGGCCCCCCCTAGTCCCGAATGTCCGACACTCAGTTCATCCGATGCCGAACAACGGACAGCACTGCCGACAGATGCCTGGATCAAACCAAAAGAAAAGCAGCAAGCCGACAAAGAAGCGGGCATCGAGCCGTGCAAGATACCCACAGTAGCCGAAGAAGACAATGGCGACTGCGGTGACGATCTAAATGATCTCGGATGTGGTGCCTACTGCACCGACCCCCCCCTTGGCCCCCATGCTGAGAGTGATGGCGAAGAAGAACCTAAGCGCGCTACCTGCGGGGTTACCCGCGGATGACACATGCCGATGTGTTCTCCATAATTCCGACCCTGTGTTATGGACGACACAACAAGGTCGATGTGTTGGAATTGGTGTGGAGGAGCCGGGGGAAATCGCAGTTAGCCTTAAGCCGAGGTTTGTCCCCCGGAGGAAATTTTGACAAACGTTCATATGTTGGCCTTGTAAACAAGGACGTCCAGGATGCAGTTATGCATTTTTTAGACGTGTGTTTCGACAATGTTGTCATGTGACAATCGAATTGCAGGACGACTGGACTACCCTCTTCTCTAAATTCCCGAGTCAACTATGACACGTGGCATGTGGGTACTTGGGTGGATCAAATACCGCCATGGACACCGCTGGCCAAGTTCAAGGGCACTTGCAGAGTAAGTATGGATCAGTGTACTACTGGTCTACGTGACGCCCATGAGGTATAGATGCGGGAACCGACCGAGATAATGGCCAATCACCGTCTCTTACCTACACCTTTTGAACGAAAGTGGTGTGCTGGCCATCGTCGAACTCTCTGTGTTGATGCAGTTCACATCGCCCGCGATCTATTCCAAGTAAACCAGAATCCTTTCAGTGGCCACCTTTATTCCCCCACCGTCCTTGTTACCAACGCGCGGGGATTTGACTTGGATGACCCAGCTATCCCTCGACAACCCGACGGGTCGATCGCAAGACCGCCCTCGGGAGGATTTTTGGGTGTCCTGGATGTGCAGATAATGTGAATATGCATTCCCCCTTCACATGACAGAGACCCTAAACATTGCAGGTGGTGCGAGAAGGGGGATTACCATTGGGAATGTCAGAGTTGCAAGACGAACTACGGCTAGAATAAGCCCGGTCACCTACGGACACCGGGCAAATGCAAATTTGCCAAACCTTGGAAGCTCCCCGACAACCGCGGACAGGTACCACAAGCTCCTGTCGAACCGGCAGCGCCACCACCTGAGGCACAGGCCGCGCCATCACTGGCGCGGCTACGAGAACCGAGACCCGGCTCCAGGGTTGGTTCCACAGCTGGCGCCAGCAGCCACGACATTACAGTGGGCAGACATGCTGGTGAACCTGCTGCGGGGCAACCTGCTTCGAGTGGAGCTGGTCGCTCGGACGATCACAGACGACTGCCGCAGATCAAAGCCAGACGTGGCCGACAGCAGGGGGGATATCCACCTCCACCACCACTTGCGGGTAGCCTTGCTGCGCGCCCACGACTCCCAGACTGGTCAAGGTTCGATGTTCAAATCAGCTTACAAGACTTACGAAGCCTTGACCCAAGCGTGGTAACACTCGAGCTGCGGAAACTACACTTGCGGTGGTTCCATGCTAAAGAGCTTAAGATGATACTCATCTTAACCAGAGCTGGTCTAGACAGCGTTAGGCTCAGCCGGATCAAAGGCGTCTGTGACACATGTCGGGGGTGCAGGGCTTGGGGTTAGCCAGGGCATGCCGCTGTGCCATCTACTGCACTTCGAGGCAAATTCAACGAAGAAGTTGCATGCGACCGTATGTTCTACAAACACGAGCATAATATATTTCACATTATTGATCGTTGTATTCGATATGCTGGAGTGGAAACACCAGATGATACAATGACAAGTATCTTAGATGCGTATCACCAGTGCTGGATGCAGTTCGGAGCTGCTAAGGTACTCTACTCTGATGGGGGGGGGGGGGGCAGTAACGACGCTGCAAATGCGGCCCTCAAGGCAGATGGCATTGAGCTGAGGATGCGCGCGACAGGGGGGGCTGGAATGGCCCCCGGGGGGCGCCCCTGAAGGGCTCAGAAGGGCACGAGAGGGTCCAAAGAAGGGCCCCCGACAGTGGCGCCTAGATGGCCCTCTTGGGTGGCGCTGGGGGGGCTCTCCTCCTTGGGCCCTCTTGGGCAGCGCCTTGGGCCTCTAGGGGCCTCGTTGAACTCTCTGGGGGTTCATTCGGGGCTGCGGGGGGGCTTCGGCGGGGCCCCGAGAGGAAGGGCCCAAGAGGCTCAGGAGATTCCAAGAGGGTTCCAATAGCGTTCCAAGAGGGCACCCCCGAAGAGGCGCGAAGTATGTGCACGAGTGTGCTTCTTTTTTTCTGGCCTCTCGGCGCAATCATGGGTCCTTTTCGGGTCCTGTTTGGGGCCGTCCAGGGGCTCATTTGGAATTCTTGCGGGGCTTCGGGAAGGCCCCGAGAGGGGTCCTGCAGGGCGCTGGGAAGATGAGGTCCTTTGTGTTTGTTTTGAGCTAGTGTTGCGCGGATCCAGAAGTGATTTTCCGGCTCCCCTCGGGCCGTCTCGGGGGGGGGCGACGCGCGGGGGGTTTGGGGGCGGCGCGACTCGGGTGAGTGAGCGTTGTCCTTGTGGGCGGTGGTGGGCGCGGTCGTCTTGTAGGGCGCCGTGATCATTCGGCAGGGGCCGGGCGCGACTGGCGCCCTGATGAGGGCCGACGACGACGAGGGGCGCGCGCGCAGAACGCAGCCGGGCGTGCCCAGAGACACCTTAAACTTAGATGCATTGTTTGGGTTTCTTGTTGGCAGTCTGTTGCACTTCGGGATTTGGGAATCGATCCTTACAAAGCGTGCATTTATATATCCTTTCCGGCGGCCCCGCTCGCCCTGGGCAGAGCGGCTCAGGCCCGGCCCGCGGCGGGCGGGGGCAGTCGGCCTTCGCGCCGAACTTCGCTGCTGCTACCTGGGCGTGGATTGAATTACCACCCCGGGCCGCTAGCCGCTACTGACCAGCCGGTGGCGCAACGCTGCACATCGACTTCGTGGTCGTCCGCATCTCCTTGGCCCCTCCTTACCAGTCGGTGGCTCCTGGTGCCTTTCGCCTTCCTGGTCTTCCCCTATCTCTCGGACGTTGACTTGCTCGCCGCCCTCCTCGCGCAGCGTTCGAGGGTGGTGTTCTTGGCGCGCCGATGACGGCAACGCTTATCCACTTCCCCTCTGGGACCGTGCCCCCTGCTCCAGTCCATGGCGTACCTTGTCCTGTGCAAGATCTTCGGCACCGCCTGTTTTCTGAACCCCCCGGCCGCCCGGGGCCCCGCCCGCCCGCGCCCGGCCCCCCCCAATCAGGGCTACCCGCGCCCCGTTTAGCTCTGGACCGGAAGGGGCCCGCCCCCGACCCGCAGACCAAAAAGTGCATACATATATATATATATATATATATATATCAAACAGGTCTTGCATTGCGCAACGCAGTTTTTATTCGCATTATTATGCATTCCGTAGGTATGGCAGTCTGCAGAAGTTGTAGTATAAGTGTTTTGCGAAACCGATCGTTGTTGCAAGAGTTGCAGTATAGGAGTTTTGGAAACGCAGCGGTTTGGCAGCCGGGGGAGATTGCGTCCCGGCTGTTTTGCAAAACGCGCGCGCCCGCATTCGCCGGCGCCGAATTGAGAGCCTTGGAGGGCCCGAGCCCGAGGAGCCCCGAGATCGGTCTAACATTGCCGCGAGCAGATCCCGTGGGCGCCAGGGGGGGCCCGCGCGGAGGCCCAAGATTGCCCCGCGCGCATTGTGTGACTCGGGGGTGCTCTCGGGGCCCACCGGGTCTCCCCCGCGCCCTCGCGCCCCGTCGCAGAGGCCGCCGGGGGGCCCCGTGGGGGCAAGAGCGCTCCGAACAGCTAGCTCCTCTCGGGGCCCTATTAGGCGCGCGTGGCCCCCAAGGGCCCCTCCCAGGGCTCTTGGAGGCCTCCGGGCCCGGGGGGGCTCTTATGGGGGCCTAGAGGCTGCTGAGGGCGAGGGCAGCCGTCTTGACCGCGTGGGGCCCCTCTCGGGGTCTCTCGGGGCCCTCTTGGGGCCCTGCCTCGCAGGGCCGGTCCGGATTTGGCGCGGCCAGGTGCGACCGGCCCTGCCTGCGCGAGGCGAGGTTGGGCGCGCTTTCGCGGGGATTCGCGTGCTTCTGTGGGGTTTGTCGCACCAGTCGCGCTGTCGTGGCATTGCGTTTCGGCGTCGGGGTGGGGGTCGAACAGCAAAGTGGCGCGTGCCCGCGTTGATCCTCGCTTGTTCGAAATGGCGTGGGGTCCGGCTTAAAATGGGAGCGCCGAGGAACAAGTGTCATTCGCGCGCGTGGCCCCGCGATAGACACCGCGAGGGGGGGCTGCTTACTGCTTGAGCATGCGTGCGCTGAACAATTTCGTGTGCTTTGGGCTTGTCGCGCTCTGCGGCGGCCCTGCTTCTGCGGCGACTGACGTCCGCTGCGACCCCCCCAGGATCCAATCGGCGATGCCTTTGGAGACAAGCGTGTGGATCCACGGGCGGCTAGCGCGCGCCGCGGCTCGCGCGGGGCGCGCGGTCCACCGTGCGCCCCATCGGCAGGGGCGCTAGCGCGCGAGCCGTTGCACTGTCGTCCATGGTTCGACGCGGACGGTCTCGTTCATTACGCGGCAGGACAAAGACATGGCGCCGGCGAAAACAGAGGGCGCTGCCCGAACTTTCGGGCAATGGCGTTGCAACGACCACGGCAATGCCCAGCGCAAGCGCCCATCATTCCTGCAACTCGCTCCTGGTGCGTACACGTGCCCAGTTCAAGCGCTCGCGCAATGCGAAACGCGCGCGCGTTTTCCGTGTTCGAATTTTTGTTGTTGGGTATTTTTTTTGGAATGTAACCTGTGCTGGGTAATGTGGGTTGCTTGGGAAGGCAGGGTCTTGCTGTCTAGTTTTCCGCATGTCGAAAAACGCAGGTTTGACAGTTTTCTGCGATATTTTAATCATTTTGCACATGTGGCCCTTTGTGGGCCCGCCGGACAACGTAACGGTAGGGGGGGGGGCGCATTGATTCCCGCATTCTCGAGGCAGGACAAGTGTTCGGCATTTGAAAACTAAGTAACGCACGCATGCAAAACTTGGGCAGTCTGGCGCACCAAGACCGAGACGTGCGACGCGATCATGGACCAGGACAACACTGTCAAATAACTGCGTCCGATCGCGCGCCCCGATCTCGTCGGAGCTTGACCGGCAGCGCCAGCGAGCGAAACTGTCGGTCAGTCTGCGGGGGGCCCTCGCTTAGTCGGCGTTGGCCCAATCCTTGATCATGGCCCGCGTTGCGTCGCTGCGGCGCATTCGACATGCGGCCAACCTTCGGGCGAGACGATTCAGCGCCCTCGCGCGCAAGTCGTTACAATATCCCAGGAAGATCAACTACCAGGCTCTGACACTTCATGGGGAGGCTGATATGCTCAGTGATCAGGGCGACCGAAAGCGCGCTGGGCGATGAAACAGTAGGCTGCGGACCTTGTGGGCGCAACTTTCGGCGTCGTACAATCGCGAGCAATGGGGAGGTCATCCGTTGCTTCGAGAGCCGATGCAAAACCAATCGCTTCCAGGTTCGACCCAGCTGCGCTGCTCGAGCAGCTTGCAGCGCGGATGAATCCTATCATGCCTTAGTGGCGCCGCGCGAGCTCTATGTGCCCTCCGACCTCCTTCTGGGCTCAAGCAACATCGTGGACAAAGTGGGCTCTGCGTCGAATGATGCCTCGGGATCGACGCGGAACGCGAACTCTCGCCAGGAAGGAGTTGAATGCGCCTGCCCAGCGGTCACTGCTGGGCCATATACGTTGGATCAGAGAGTCTTGAAACTCGGCCTTCTCGACAGCGCGCCATGGCGCGACGCCCGCGACGCGGCGGCGGACGGTCATGCCAAAGGCTTTATCGTTTGGGATTTCCTGCGGCAAGTCATGAGTGGAGGCCGGGGCCGCGCCGCGCGCGCGAAGTCCATGCGTTGGTGCTCTGCCGCGCTGCTTTTCTTATTGCCACTGCGCGACGCCGTTGCTGTCCAAACGCCTTATTGAACCCCTCTTGTCTGTGGGATTGCTCGCCTGCGGCCAACAGTTGCATGGGGGGGCCCTGTTCTGGCCCCGCTCTGTGGTGTTGTGGGCCGCGGCGGCCCCGGACGAGCGCGCGCCCGCTCTCCTCTTGCCTGTTTGGTGTCGTGGACGCGGCGGGTGAGCGCGTCTCCGCGTTCCTTCGGCCAGATTTTTTCAAAGTACTTGTCTCTTTGCTCGTCGCAGCTGAGCTTTAGCTTCGTGGGCGCGAGGGGCCGGCAATCATTCTGCCGATGCGGGATCGGCCCCATCAGCGCTCTCCAGAGCTTGGCGGGCTGCCTTCTGGTTGGCCTGGCATGAGCTACATTTGCTCAGCATGCTTCTGCTCGGACACATTCGGTGCTGAGTTGGTCGGTTCTTGGGGCCGCGACATGGTGCTTCGCGCTCTCTCTTTCTCTGGTCTCTTCTTCGCTGCAACTGTGGCTGGCGGCCGTGTGTTGCGGCTGCCTGTTCCCGTGTGGCAGCCTTGGCCTGCGAAAGGACAGCAGCGGGCAGGCTTTGAGGGTGCGTCCCAGGATGAGGGCGCATGTTTGCCTGCTTCCGCTGCTGTTTTGGCCCAAGGCAGCGCCGCCCAATCTGCTTGTGCTGGCGGCGCTGCCCGTGCGCGATTTGCGGTGGCGTTGGAGAAAAGTGCGCCCTTTTCTCCTCCATTACCATCCTGTTCCACCCATCGCCTACAGATCGAGGTACCCCATGGTTTGGAACGCCTCGATCAAATTCGCGCGCGATGCAGGGGGGTGGTCGGTCCCAGAAAACATTCCCTCCCAGACAACGGACAAATTACCTAGCACGCCCACTCGCGGACATACTGGCGCTGATGATGACGAGGGCGAGGATAAGGTTGACCAGGATTACAGTCAGGAGTGGGATGCTCACGACGACGGTGATGACGGCGGGAGGGGGGGAGGAGGAGGAGGAGGAGGAGGAGGAGGATGAGGAGGAGGAGGAGGAGGAGGAGGAGGAGGAGGAACAGGACGTTGATGAAAAGGACGAGGATGAAAAAGGTTTTGGGGGGCAGTGAATGGATGTGGCCGCCCCCTTGACGCGTCTTGCCGTTACACATGGCCTAGCCACCAGGAGCTCTCCCGTTATCCTTCCGCAAAGGGACATCGTGCCAGTAGGACTTTCATCGCGGGCGCGTGTTCTGTTTTTGCCCCCACGATTGACAGTTTCTGCAAGCAAACTTCTCAGACGCTGCTGCATGTGCCCTCCTGTGTGAGCTGTGATGGCGCATGCCCCGATCCTGGGCACATGGTGGGCCTATCTCAGATAGGTGTAGGTGTGTAGGCAACCTCCCACCCCCCAGGGGAAGAGGCGGAGGAGGAGGAGGAAACAATGAGTGAGGGGCGACCCCCAAACAACCCCTTGCGACTGCATTGGAATTACTTGGTGCCCTCCCGCCGCGCCCCGCCGCGGAGGCCAACATCGCCACCACCCAGGAAGGGATCGCTTCTGCCTCCGACGAGATCGCGGCGCTGCTGGCCGCGATCAAGGCCCCCCCCCGAGCCGGTATAGCCCGTGGCGGCCCTTGGCAGCAGCGCTTTTCGCCTTCTGCGCCCGTCCTTTATTGTGGAGGATCGGAACGGGTGCAGAAAGAGTGGTGTCAAAGGTTGACAGCAGTTCCTGTCCTTTCAACGAAGGAATCCAAACTGCATAAACATCTCTTCCTGGAGGTCCGGGCGGATCTCTTGGATCCACGCCGAGCCCCCTGGCAGCGCCTCCAGTGCCGCCCCTGGCGCGCTCCGCTCGCCAGAGCAGGGGATGCAGCGCCGACCCATGAAGTCCGCGCGGACCTCCGACAGTTCATGTTCATGCGGCTTCCTTCTTGTAGATGACCGCTGGCAGCCCCCGTCCATTCAGAGCAGGGCTCGCTGTCGATGTCGTCCGCGGATGTGGTCCATTTGGAAATCTGGGGAGCGGCGGTGCTGTGTTGTTCTTCCCGTTCCCTCGAGGTGGGGCGTTCAGGAGGGGGCCTTCGCCCGCGAACGAACGAGGCGTTCACCTCTCGCCCGCCTCGGCAGGCGGCGGGTGGAGGGGCCAGAGGGTCTGGCGTTATGGGGGATCTGCTCAGGGGGGCAGAAGCATCGAACCCCAATCGCCCATTGATCGTTGATATGGGCCTGATAGCCCACCGTCCAGGAACGTGCGGCTTCGTTATCGGATCCTATCGTCGATCGCCATTTCCACGTCGATGTTGCCCCCCCGTGAGCCAGTCCCAGTTTAAAGCCAGTTGGGAGACCCAACCAGATACTTCGCCTAAGGCGAAGTACACGTCCAACCCTGTTATATCGTATTTGCGATAGTGCCAGAGGTAGGAAGACCCGCGTGAGCGGCGAGGGAACAGCTCAAGAGTAAAGGTTGGAACCTTGTCTGTCTCGATGTTGGATAGCGGGCCGCGGTGCGACCCGGTCAAATGGGCGGCCAGTCGCTTGAGATGAGCGGCCGCGGATAAACGCTCGGTACCTCTCGCCTTGCTCTTCCTCCGTCAGAGTCGGAGGGGGAGCAGACGAAATGTGAATCCGCTACCAGCCTTACTCAGCAAAATAGCTCTATCAAAAAGGACAGGCAACAACCACCAAGCTCAACCTTAGCAGGTTACCCGCAGCTTACTAACTCTCCGGCGGCCCAGGTGGTTTCGTCTGGCCAGCCCTGTAGGGAGTGTGTCGCTTCAAGTCGTGCTTGAAGGATTGCATGCTCTCCATACGTAATTTGTAAGAGTATATCTCTATCAATGCTCCTTTTGGTGTGATTATCTGCATTCATGTCGCGGGTGTCACACTACTGCACACAATGCACGATACCGGGCTCCATCATTTGTATCATTTGCCGTGTCCAAGTGATGTGGCCCAAGAGTGTACATTCAATCGGCTTCTCCAGGTCTGTGGTTGACAAGGACTTGAAGACAGATTTCGCATCAATGGTCAGGGTGCCCTTCATGCTGAGGCCGCCCATCTCAATAATATCCTTCAATTGAGTGGGTGTCAACGGCCTTGCGTGGAGATCGTGTAGCGTCAGGATCGTGGGATAACAGTCCTCCAAGTTACGGGCTGTTGCTAGTGTTCCAGGTGACGAGCGACAGCGGACTTGCAAGCGGTGATATTTGCAGTGCGCGTCGGCAAGATGGACGACAGGCTTGCCAGCAGGCGTGTGTCTACGCCTTGGCAGGTTTGCCCCGCGAATGCCATAGCCTTCGACCTCGTCATCGGCATCGCCGTTCAGGCGACGGCAGCCAAAATCGCTATGCAGATAAACCTCGCCCTTTGGTGTCATCGCTTGATAAACTATTCGCTTAGGGCAGGCCTGCAGCTTCCTGGTGATGGCGTTGAATCGTCGTGCTTGCATGTTTGTCGTTTCTTGGACACGCCGCAGTGATACAACATATAGCATTAACCATACTTGTGTGATAAGGGCGTAATCCACAGTGCCACCTGAGGCTCACAAGCATGTCAATAACCCTATACGATGCTTTTTGGTCAAGGGTAACATTGCCGTCCCTGTCCTTAGCATACTTCACAGCACAGTTGGAATATGTATGTTTGTGGAGTATACGTTTACCAATGGTATCCTCGACACACAACGCGCACCAGTGGATGGCCCTGAATGCACAAATTCGGGAGCGGGGGGGGCTCGCAGAAAGCTCCGCCCTCCCCCCCTTCGCAGGGGGGGATGTGATTTTCGCCCCCCCCCCTTTCCCCTTTCCCCCTAACGGGGAGGGGAGGGGGTCCGGGCCCCCTCCCCGCCCTTTCCCCGCTTGGCGCTGGAAGGGGGGGGGGGGGGTCGACCCGAAATGGGACGAATTACAACCGACTAGTC
>CAUYUJ010015561.1:210000-247500 GCA_963575745.1 Prorocentrum cordatum | reverse complement strand
TGAGCAGGGAGTAGGGAGTAGTGAGTAGCGAGTAGTGCGTAGTGTGTTGTGAATATTTCGCATTGGGTAGCGAGTAGCGGATAGTGATCAGTGAGTTGTGGTTCCTGCGTAGTGAGTAGTGAGCTGTGAGTACTCAGTAGTGAGTAGTTGGTAGTGGTGAGTGGGTAGTGAGTAGTGCTTAGTGAGTAGTGAGTTGTGGGCAGTGAGTAGTGTTAGTGAGTAATGAGGTTTGATTACTGGGTAGTGAGTATTGAATAGTGCGTTGGGAGTAGTGCGTAGGGACTAAAGAAGTAGTAAGTAGTGAGAAGTGGGAGCGTAATAAGAAGTGGGTAGTGGGAAGTGAATGGTGCGTATGGGGTAGCGAGTAGGGCGTTGGGTTTTGCGAGTAGTGAGTAGTGAGCACTGTGTAGGGAGTAGGGAGTAGGGAGTATCGAGTAGCGAGTAGTTGATAGTGAGTAATGAGTTGTGGGCAGTGAGTAGTAAGTAGTGAAGTGTGAGTAGTGAGTAGTGGATACTGGTTGGTGGGTAGTGAGTAGTGATTTGTGATTACGGAGTAGTGGGTTGTGAGTCGTGGTCAGTGAGTTGTGAGTATGGAGTAGTGGGTAGTGAGTAGTGGGTAGTTTGTAGTGAGTTGTGAGTAGTGAGTAGGGAGTAGGGAGTAGTGAGCAGTGGGTAGTGGGCAGTGAGTCGTGGGTAGTGAGTAGTGAGTCGTGAGTAGTCAGAAGTGAGTAATGAGAAGTGAGTAGTGAGTGGCGAGTAGTGAATTGTGGGTCGTGAGTAGTGCGTAGTCAGGGGGGTGGGGTGGGGTCGAATTTGGCGGCCAGAGGGGGGGGGTCGGAACCCCCTCCCCCCCTCTTTGAAGGGGGGGGGGGCGGCGGCGACGGACAGGGAAAGAGGGGGGTCCCCGACGACGGATCGGGCAAGGGGGGGCGGGGGGGGGTTCCCGACGACGGATCGGGGAAGGGGGGCGGGGGGGGATCCCCCCCCTCGGGGTCGTCCAGCGGCGCGCCCTCCTCAACGCACTTGACGTATTTGTCAATGGTGTCCTCAGTGCCGGCCATGTTTACATCGTCAACTCGTTTGGCAGCGGCGAGGTTGGAGCTCGCCTCGAACCCCTCGTCGTAAGACGCGGGTCCCAGTCCGAAGCCTTTTCCTGAGTTTCAGTGAGAAGGCCCTCGGTGCATGTTTGGCGCCGGTGCCTGGTTTAGGGCGCTGTAGACAGTGTCATGCTTCGTCGTGGCGCTCAAGTCCAGAGGGGGATCTGAGTGCTGATGCTGAGCCAGGTGGCAATGTGAAGCGCGCCACTCGTTCATTTTCACCGGTCGCTTCAGCGAGTTCTTGAGTCGGGGCGCAAGAGGCGGGGGCCAGTGCGAACGGGGGCCAGCCAGGGCGCCGGGCCCCGCGGGATCCCGCGATGATTCCCTCTGGCTGGCCCGGGTTAGCGAGCGGCTCGTGGCCGCGAGGCGGCCGCGCATATTGGCTGGCCCGGGTGTGCGAATACCTGCGTTGCAGTCTCTTTCCTTCGCTGCAGTTTATCGGGTTTTTGCTGGCCCGGGCCTGGGTCGACCTGGGCCAGAAGATCTCCGATTGATGCATGAATCCCTTCAAGAAGGCCATGTTGATGTCAGGGGAAAAAATGGCTCATTCCTTCCTGCGCGCTGCCGCGCTGGCGAGCAATCGCTGGCTCGGTCGCCGCGCCGTTCCTGAGGGCGCTTCTACGGTCGAAGGCTTCGAGGTCCATGGGGCCCAGAAGTACGCGGCTCCACCTGATGGTCCGTTCAATTTCGCCGACCTCGTTCTTGGCGAATTTCCAGTTGCGTGCGTATCTCGAAGTCGCGATGTTTGACGCCTTTCATATATCTTGTATGTTGAACACTTTTTGTCGAATCATGCCTAGAGTGCAGTATTTTGGGCATTCGATGCCCTAACTGGATTCGCGTGAATATCTGCCTTCGCGAGAGGGCCCCCCCCCTTCGACTGCAGCTGGTCTAGCTGTAGCGGCCGCGTCTACTCGCGTAGTGGTGGCGCGTTCGAAGTCCAGTATCCTATGTTGCTGTTCGGATAAGACTAACTGCTCGTGTTGTCCATGCTCGTCGGAGTCTGATCCATAACTGTCATCCTCGGCCGCTGAACACAATGGGGCATGGTATGTCTCGGTTGCGTGGATGTCCCGTGGGTTGCCCCGCGGATGCAAGTGCCCTTGCTTTTTCTTCAGCTATTGTGACCAGCGCGCTGTTCTCAGATATCATCTGTGTGGGTACAGCGTAGAGTTCTTCTACTGGAGTTGCCTCCATTTGTTCCCTGTCGTCTTGTCGTTCGGCATGCCGCACTTACATAGTGTGTGTTTCGAGGTCCGCCTCTGATTCGTCGTCGACTGGGGGGCCAGCCGTCGTCTTGTGGTTGTTCGGCTTCTGGGGCCTCCCTGGCATTGCTGCCCTGTGTTTGCGTGTCTGCCTGCTCTTCGAACTTCATCGTGTCTTGATGGGCGCCCGCTTGGCGACTGGTGGGCTGCAGGCACTGCGTGGGTCGAGAATGTGCTGATCCAGTTTTATCCTGAAGATGTTGGTCAACGCCTTCAGCTAAATCTGAAAACTGCCGCCTCTGCCGCCGACCCTAACAGAGCTTGCGCGCCCGATTGCAAGTGTAAGAGAGTGTGTTTTGTTCGACTTTTCAAGTGCCCCCCCCAGATCGCCCCAAGGCCAGGGGTTGTCTTGGGGGGGATGAGGGGCGGATGTCATGCGTGGTTGGGGCGTCGGGGCGGCCCTGGACGTCGGGGCCCGCCGCCGTGCCTGGGCCGTGGGTCGGGGGCCTCGCGAGTGGCGAATGGGGTTTCGTAGGAGGCGTCTCGGAGGTGTTTAGGTGGCAGTTGTTGCTCCTCTTCCGGGCCACCCCTGGAGCCTCTCGGTTGTTTTGCTTGGCCTTCTTGGGGGCTTCCTGGGGCGACCGGGGGGCGCTTTGGGCCCGAGGGCTTGGCGTGTCCGTTCGGGCCCCCCCTCTGGGCGCCCTTTTTGGGTTGTCCTGGGTCCCCCTGGGCCGTGCTGGGGATTTCTCGAGCGGTCTTGGGGGCTTCTGGGTCGTCTGGGAGCCCTCTTGGTTTCCTCCTGGGCCGTATTGGGGCGATCTAGGAGGCTTCTCGGGCCGCGGCGACTGGCGGCGACGGAGGTTGCGACGGCGGCGACGGCGGCCGCCGAGATGCCGGACCGACGGTCAGGCCCAGGCGACGGGCTGCGATGGGGCAGCGACGGGGCGGTAACGGCGACCGCGGGGCCGCCAGACCGACAGTCGGGCCTCGTTCGTTAGGGCGCGCATGAGAACCTCTAAGTGCAAGCGCTGTCTGGTGAGTTTTTATTAGCGGAGAATCAAACAGCGCAACTTTCTCCCAACGCTGCTTGGGAAGGATCGAACACGCGCGTCCACGATCATAACGCTGCGCGCCCGGCGCGGGTTCCATGGGGCGCGCGGGCGCGGCCAGCTCGGCGTTTTCCAAGCGCGTCGGCGCGGCCGGCCGACTGCGCTGGGTTTTGCAGCCGGGGGGTCGCCACGGGTTCTCGCGCATCTTCTTCTGCGGGACTGTAGTTCATTTTGGTTGGCCTATGTTTCAGTCGGGGCAGGGGCTGGAGGAAGTTCAGGTCCTCATCTTATTCATGCAATAGTGAATTGTGCTCTCCGCGTTGAAACTTGGCGCCCCCGCGTTTCTAGTGGAACCGCGGGGCGCAATCCTTTTTTGCTGCCAGAGTGAGCGACCATGTGTTTCTCTCGTCAAGTTCTGGTTTGATGAAAGTTACTTCATTGCGCATTCACATCGGAATGGGCTCCGTTGTCCGCGGTTCAGTTCAGCGACGATATTGCATGTTATGATACATTATGACACGTATGTCCCGAATCTGGTATATATCGATTGAGTTATATGTTGCTATGCGTTCGCGAACGATGCAATGATGGCTTGGTTGCCCGATTCAGCGGCAAGTTCCATCATTCACAGGTCCGGGTCCTCTCATCACTTCGCCCCTTCCAGTCGGCGCGCCGTCGGCCCGGGGGCCCCGTCGGGGCGTGGCGGCCCCGCCCGCGCGCGCCCCCGCTTATCCGTCTTTCACCTGCCGAGGAGGCCTTCTCTCTCAACCTGTCCTCGCGCCCTCCTCATCCACCCGTTTCTTCCTCCTCCTTTCTCCTTGTCATTTCCCCAATCCCTTTCTCTTCTTCCTCTTATATTGTCTCATCGAACATCGATCGCCTTGTCTGATGCCTCGTTTTATTCCTCGCCGTGAAGCAAGCGGGTGGCGCTGGAAACGGGGCCGTCTATCCTTTGATTCGTTTTCTTCATGCTCAGTTCCTCGCCCCCCAATCCCTTCTCCTATCCCCCCCTCCTGCTCCTCCTATCCCATCGTTCTCCCTTGTCTTCCTTTCTCGTCTCCCCGCCCCCTGCTGCTGCCCCCTTCCGGTTCCTCTCCTCACCCCCACCCGTGTCCGCCCCCCCCCCCCCCCTCCTTTCGCCCCCCCCCCCTCCCCCCCCCCCTCTTGCCCCCTTTCGCCGCTGCTTCGCTTCTCCCGTTGCCCCCCCCCTCTCCTCCCCCCTGCCCCTTCCGCGCCCCCCCCCCCCCCATTCCTTTTTCCCGGGTCGCGGGGCCCGCGGACGCAGCCGTGCCCGATGACGGCGCGCGGCGCGGCAGTGCCGACGCGGGCTCCGAGGAGTGGTGGGGGGGGGGGCTCGCGCGCGCCCGCCGCGTGCGTTTGCTCAGCATTTCTGTGTGCGTGTGTTTGTGTCTGTGTGCGTGTGCGTGTGCGTTTGCGTGTGCGTGTGCGTGTCTGTGTGCGTGTGTGTGTGTGTGTGTGTGTGTGTGTGTGTGTGTGTGTGTGTCTGTGTGTGTGTGTGTGTGTGTGTGTGTGTGTGTTCTCGCATCTCTGTGCGTGAGGGTGTGCGTGTATGTTTTTCTTCGCGCTTTTCTGTGCCGACGCGGTCCGATGCGACGCGCGCGCGGGCGCGATCCGACTTTTCAACTCGAGGTTGGCCGGTCTTGGGGAGGATGAGTATTCGCATTTTACGCGAGTCTTGTGCTGGCCCGCCTTCGTGTGTTCCGCGCGACGCGAGGCGGTCCGGGCCATGCGGTTGCTGGCCGCTCTTGCGGGGGGGGGTCGGCGTCGCTCCGACGCGCTGGCGCCGCGCGCGCTTCGCCCCCCTGGGGCAGCGCGCGCGTCGAGATGTCTTGAGGTAGATGCTCCGTGGCGGGCGCCTTCTGGCCGCGCGGAGGAAGAAGCAGGGGCCCCGCGGGGGAAGAAGCGGCCGCGCTGCGAGCGCGGGCGCGAATAGGGAGAGGGGCGCCTCTCGTCGCGGATGTGGAAGGGCGTTGCGGCAGCGATGCGCAAGTGCGAATAATGCGCGGCATCAGGGATAACCCCTCGCGGCCAATGGAAATTCATTGCTTGCCGTGGCGTGTTCGAGAAAGTAGAGCGCAGTTCGTGGCTGGCAGAACGGGCGGCGAAAACGTCGGGCGGCAAACAGAGATGCAGCGCGTGTTTCTCGAAGCAGGAACGCGCGATGAGAGACGTCGCCGGGCGGAGCTGGGCGTCCGTCGCGAGGGAGAGGAGGGCGGAGTGGGGGCGGGGGCGGCGGTGGAGTGGCGGCGCAGGGTCATGTGGGGCATTTTCCAGTGGGGGGGGGGCCCCAGACCGACGGCCCCAGGGCAGGCCGGGGTCGCCCGGCCAGGTCGGCGGCGGGGGGGCGCGAGAAGAACGGCCGAACGAGTTTGGGCAAACGATTGTCGAGTGGAGGGTGCATGAAGAGAACTCCCGTAGCGCGGGGTGCGCGAACTAGGTGGAGGGCGGGCCATTTCCGGGCGAGAGGTCATCCAGTGCGGGGTTCCAAGAACAGAGCTCCCGAGGGAAAGGGGGCCGTGGGCCAGGTCGACGGCGGGGCTTTGTCGGGCGAGGGATTGTCGAGTGGGAGGTCCCGAGAACGGAGCCCCCGGGGGGTGGGGGTTGTGGGCGAGGTCGACGGCGGGGCGTTTCCGGGCGAGGAATTGCCGAGCGGGGGGGCCCCAGGAACAGAGCCCCCGATGGGGCGGGGGTTCCGGGCGGGGATTGTGGGCGAGGTCGACGGCGGCAAGTTTTCGCGCGAGGAAGTGTGGAGCGTGGGAGGGCGGTGGGAGGGCGGTGGGTGGGGGGGAGGGTGGGTGGGTGGGTGGGTGGGTGGGTGGGTGGGTGGGTGAGTGGGGAAGTGAGGGGGGGGTCCAAGGATAGAGTTTTTCGAGGAGTGGGCGTTGTGGGCGATGTTGATGGCGGGGCGCTGTCGGGCGTGGGAATGTCGAAAGGGGGGTTGCAAGAACAGAGCTCCCGAGAGTGGGGATTGCGGGCGAGGTCGACGGCGAGGCGTTCTCGGGCGAGGAATTCTCGAGTGGGGGGCCCAGGAACAGAGCTCCCGAGTGATGGGGCTGGTGGGCGAGGTCGACGGCGGGACGTTTCCGGGCGCGGATTTGCCGGGCGTGCGCGAGGGGGGGAGAAGGGGGGGCCCGTGAAAGCGCGCAGCTCCCGAGGGGCGGGGATTTGGCGAGGTCGACGGCATAGCGTTTTCGGGTAAGGAATTGTCGAATGGGGGGTCCCAAGAACAGAGCTTCCGATGGGGTGGGGATTATGGGCGAGGTCGACGGCGGGGCTCTGTCGGGCGAGGAATTTTCCAGCGTGGGGGGGGTTCGAGAACAGAGCCCCCGATGGGGTGGGGACTGCGGGCGAGGTCGACGGCGGGGCGTTTCCAGGCGAGGAATTGCCAAATGGGGGGGCCCCATGAACAGAGCCCCCGAAGGGGTGGGGATTGTGGGCGAGGTCGGCGGCGGGAGTGCGTTTGGCTTTCTGATAGTGGAAACCTGGGTTCACGTCGTTGTCATAGTGCGCCAGCGCACAACTGTCATCATGCGTTGCCGCGGGTAATTCGTGGATGCGCCAAGCTAATTTAACAGAAACAACGTTTTCGATGCCGAATGAGGTTCTGATGAGATGCTGGAGAGCTATGTGTACAATTTTAGATAAGTTGCTCGCGCTCGTCATTTGTAGAACTCCCGTGTTGGTCGGGAGATCGCCGGAAGTCATGGCAGGTCGCCCCGCAGGTGTCATGGCAGGTCGCCCCGCTGGTAGCTTGGCCACGAAGGCCAACGCAGCCCGTGAGGCTGTGTTGTCCGAGCCAAGTTCTCGAGTGATCAAGGCTTCAACGTACGGCGAGTGTCTTGCATCACCGTGCCAGACTTGTGCATCGCGATGCCCGGCCCGCGCGATAACTTGGCCCCTGTCGGGATTGTTCCGCGTGACCGAATGGCCCAATGCGGCCGCCCCGGTCCTCTTTCGTGGTGGTGGGGCAATGGTAGTCAACGCGGCCCCTTTTGTTGTAATTATGCTGACCCGTGATGGTCTTCGTGGTCCGCCTTTTGTTGTTATTATGTTATTACGCTGACCCGTGATGGTCTTCTTGGCCCGCAGTGGCTTGCGTGGCGGCCTCAATGCTTACGTGGCGAGTAGTCTGTTCTCGATTGCGATCGGGCGTCTCCGTCTGTCGTTCGTGGCCCAGAACAGGCAGGTCAGGAAGCGTGGCTGGATGTCGGCCAAACAGTGCGTCATATGGTGATACCTCTATGTAGAAAGGTAAACGCATCGCCGGCAAATGAGGCCTCGTGCGATAGTCGGGTGAGCGCAAGTGGTATGTCTAACTTATTGAGTTCAGCCTCCATAGCGTGATGCAGGTGTCGTAATATGCCACTTCTGGCTTCAATGGTAGTGGTGCGTTGTCCACGCGCGCGTATTCTCAGCTCAGCGCCCTTTGCCTTGAGGGTTGCCTCCGCGGTGTCGTTATTTAGAGCGCCCTCTCCGTCAGAGTATAATGCTTTGGCAGGTCCGAATTGCATCCAGCACTGGGGGTGCGCATCTAGGATGCTGGCCATAGTTTTGTCTGGTATTTCGATTCTAGCGCCGCGTCGAATGCGGCGATAGATTCTGTGGCATACCTTACGTTCCTGTTTGTAGAACGTTAGGTCGCATTCGACTTCGTCGTTGAATTTGCCGGGTAGCGCGGTAAACGACACTCTAGTCTGCCCAGGCTTTTCCCAATCCTTGCGCTCCCGGCACGTATCGCAGACGGTTATTTATCAGGTTTAACCTATCACTATCCAGACCACCCTTGGTTAGGATGGGTGTCATCTTAGGCTCCTTGGCGCGGGCCCATCGCAGATGGAGTTTTCGCGGCTCGCGAGTTACTGCGCTTGGGCCAAGGCCACGCGTGTTCTGTAGACTGATCTGCACGTCAAACCTTGACCAGTCTGGAAGCCTTGGACGGGGAGCAGGGTCCCCCGCCGGGGGCGGTGGAGGTGGGTCACCTCCCCGCTGTCGTTCACGTCTGGCTACAACCTATGGCAGTCGTCTGTGGTCGTCCGAGCTGCCGGCCCCGCTAGTTGTTCCTGCAGCATGTCTACTTATTGTGATTTCGTGGCTGCTGGCGCCTGCAGTCGGTCCAGCTCTGGTGCCAGGCTTCGGAGCACGTGGCCGCGCAACTTGTTTGGCGGCTGGTGCCTCAGGGGCAGCTGCCGCTGCAGGTGGTGGCGCGTCGGAAGCAGCTGCCGCCGCGGGTGATGGGGCTTCTGGTTCAGCGGGGGCTGGTGGCCCCCGCCCGTGGCGTATCTGTCAGCTTCCACGGTTTGGCAAATTTGCATTTGCCAGGTGTGAATAAGTGGCCAGGCGTGGTTTTTCCATAATTCTTTTGGCAGTCTGGACATTTCCAATAATAATCCCGTTCTGGGTTTCTGCTGTGTGATGGGGGGTGCATATTGACATTGTCGGCGCGTGCCGGGTGGCCCCGTCCTCCTGATGGTGGCGGCGCGCTGCGTCCGTCAGGGTGTCTAGGGATCGCTGGGTCACCCGCGTCAGCCCCGCGTGCGTTCGTGGCGAGAACAGGTGACGTATAAGGATGATCGTGAAAGGGGATTGCGGTTAAACGCGAATATGTCATGTGCAAATTTGACTGCCTCGGCGAAAAGGGATAGCATCTTCTGAGTATTGTGCTGCTTTGGCCAACTTCTGGTTGCAAACTGAGGCGTGCTTGTGGTGGCCAGTGCACCGCATGTTGCCAGGGCGCGTCAGTAGTGAAAGGTGGTTGGCCATTGTCTCAAGGGGTTTGCGTGTTAATATGCCATGGGGGTCACGACGGCCTGTCGTGCATTGGTCTAAATTGGTCTTGCGAGTGCCCTCGCGTTTGGCCAGTGTCGTCCATGGCGGTATTTCGTCCACCCGAGCATTCACTGGTTACTCTCTGCTGGTGTCTCTCTGACTCTGCAGTTGGCTCCCTCCTCCCCTCAGCGCCCGCGCGCCGCGCAGCGCTCGGCTCTGGCGCGGCAAGCTTGCCATTTCTCATTCTCATTCTTTCTCATTCTTTCTTCCCCGCCCGCGCCCTCAGGTAGCGCAGTGCGGGCCGCGCTTCATGGCAGAGCTGCCGCTCGGCCAGCTCGGCCTCGAAGCAGCGCTCAGCAGCGCCGCTCGCGGTGCCGCGGGCGCCGGGCCGCCGGCGGCGATGGTCCCGGGGGCCGCCCTCATCGTGGATACGGTGACGAGCAAATTTGGATCAGATTCCCCCGCCGGCGATTGAAAGACATATTCCTGCGTGGCAGAGGAGATGCGGGCACTTTCAGAGACTGCGTCCATCGCAGACATGGTCAATGAATTGTCTACGTATTGGCATGACCTTCAGAATCCAGACGCACATTGCCCCCCAGGGGTCAGGGCAGCATTGTTGAAGGTGGTGAAGGCGATCTGCCCCGTTTCGGCGCCTGTGGCACCCGAGCGGCCAGGAGAGGCGTCAGCCCCAGCAGGTGTCCAGAACCAGTTGCGCCTATTGAAGGCGGCTTTGACGCTCAGCAGCGGGTCCGCGATGTCGGTCCTTGAGGAAGAGACCAAGGGCGACCTTGGCCATCTCATCGAGGCGGCAGGCCTCGGCGAGCCCGCGCTGCGCGCCTACCCCGAGACCAAGCAACTGAAGTTATGCGACGCCGCCGCGAAGCTCGGCAAGCCCCTGCCGCATGAGGACTCCATCGAGGGGCTCGAAAAGTCCAGGTCCTGGACGGAGGGCCGGGCCTTTGCGGAATGGGTCGTAGCCTCCATTCGCTACTTTTGGGCTGGCTTGCTGCGCGGTCGCATCGCGGTCGCGTCGGTGTTGAATCACATCGACAAGGTCGCGCGGCTGGCGGCGGACACTGCCAGCCCGGCTTCGCAGGCTGAGAAGAACGCCCTCGCCGACGACCAGCTGGTCAGGAGCACCGCTTGGGCTGCAGCCAAGCGCAAGGCCGACCCAGCGGCCTTTGCAACAACTATGTAACTATGTCCGGTGACAAGCAGGACTTGGTCACGCAGGCAAAGGAGGAAGCGAAGGATGTCAAGCTCCACGCCCTGGGCGCGAGCGCGAGGGCCCAGCGGAAGCCGGATGCGGTCCACTTCTGCTTCGGGCATTTCTCCGGCAAGTGCGACATGCGCGATCGCGGCAAGACGTGCGTCTTCCACCACGAATGCCCGTTCTGCGCCAAGACAAAGGAGGGCTGCCTAGCGAACCACATCAAGCCGCTCGGCCTGGAGCTGATCAAGACCAGGGACAAGCGTGCCCTCGAGGAGCGCGCCGGCGGCGAGGGCGCAACCAAAGGCGGGCGCCCGTGGTCGCGTGGACGCGGTGCTGAGGACCGGGCCGACGGCGGGCGGGCGGGGCGCAGGCGCTCCCGCTCCCGCGGCCGCGGGCTCGTGCCGGCCAAGCGCGAGTACTAGGGGTGCCCAGCTGCCGGGGGGCCCCCGCTGGCGGCAGGGGCTCGCCCCGCGGCGGTTGGGAAGACGCCCGGGCCCGCCGCCGCCGCTCCGCCTGCCGAGCCAGCAGACCACGAGGCTACGTTGGCGTGGGCTCAGTCAGCGCCGTTCGCGCTCCCGGAGCCAGGCTGCAATTGGGAGCAATCGCTCTGCGATGCTAAGTCGCTCAGGGCCAAGCTTGGCGCGGGCTTGTCTGATTTCCAGCAGCAGCAGTGGCGCAAGCTCGCCGGCTGGAAACAGCACTTCCAGGCCACCGGCGAGCAGGCGCAGTGGGCAAGCAGCATGCCCGCGAGCGTCAGGCAGGTCTGCGGCCACCTGCAGGGCCCGCTCCTCAAGGCCGCCTTGAGAGCGGCCCGCCAAGACGACGCCGGCTTTGTCGATGACCTGCGCGGCGGGTTCCCGGCGGTCGGGTGCATCCCACCGAGCGGCAACTGGTCGCCGCGCGCGGAGCAGCCCGCCGACGAGCTCAGCGACCTCTTGCAGGCAGCCAGAGCTGGCCGCGTCTCCCTGGCAACTGCGCACCAGGGCGGGCTGTGGTCGGCGGTCGCCGCGCAAGCCGCGCGCGGGCGCTTCGAGGTTGTCTGGGGCTCTGGGCTCCCAGACCTGGTGCGCCGAGTCCGGTGTCAGCTGGGCGATTTCGTCGACCAGCTATACTTCGGCGTCGAGCAGGACGGCAAAGTCCGCGGCTGCCAAGGATCTCGCGCTTCTGGCGTGGCTGCTTCCACCCAGCTGAACGAGAAGATGCGCATGATGGGCATCGACGGCGTTGCCGCGTTGGCCCGGGCAGGCGCGAGCGTCCACCCGCAGGAGCAGCTCAACTTGGCCAAAGTTGATTGGAAGATGTTCCACCAGGCGGGCTTGCTCCCCGAGCATCGCCGGTTCTTCGTCTCTTTTGTGCTCGACGCGGACAAGGGCGAGTTGGTCGCAGTCATTCCCAATTGTATGACATTCGGCGGCCGCGCCCAGCCACGCCAGTGTTCGCGCATGCCGTGGGCAGTCGTGACGGTGGCCCGCCGTTTCTTCGGGCTGCTTTGCGACCACCACGTAGACGACGTGGTCGGGTGCGCTCCCCAGAGCTTAGCCGCTGGCGAATTCCGGCTGCTGTGCAACCTGCACGAGCTCTTTGGCTTCGAGGTCGCTGGGGCCAGGGGCCCGGAAGACAAGTTCTTCGAGCCGAGGTGCGGCGGCGTGCTTCTGGGGGCCGCCTTCCACCTGCCACCGCCGCGCGGCTTGGCGGACGACGTTCTCGTGGAGTGGTCGATCCCCGCACGGAAGGCCACCGCATGCGCGACCGAGTTGTCGCAGGCGCGAGACAAGTGCATCCCGGGCGCGGCGTCCAAGCTGGGGGGGCGCTTCACTTGGGCCTTCTCCTTGGTGTGGGGCTTAAGGCAGGTGGCATCTTCCTCCAGGCTATCTACGACCAAGCCCACGGGTCGACGTCACGGACGGATCGCCGGTTCCGGATGTCCGTCGACGGCCTGCGCGAGATGCTCAGCGCGCCGGTGCCGGGGCAGTTTTCCAGGCCGGTGCTGCGCTGGCCTCGATCGCGCCCGCGCTGCGTTCTGATCGGAGACGCCAGAGGCCGCGGCGAGCCGTGCGGCACTGAGGCGTTGGGGGCCATCTTCCTGGGCGCGCGGCAGCCAGTCGCCGAGTTCTTCGTCGCGCCCGTGGACTCGGCCCTCGAGCGCTTCCTGCCCCCCGGGCGGGAGCAGCGCATCAACGAGTCCGAGACCCTCTGGGTTTGGCTTGCTTTTCGGACGTGGGGCCGCCGTCTGGAAGGCGCAGACGTCGCCATCGTCGTGGACAGCTCCGCGGCGGAGGGCGTCATCCGCAAGGGCATGAGCGGATCGGTCACGCTATGCTGCCTGAGCGCAGAGGTGGCGGGAAGCCCGCCTGCGAGGCGCGCGCCTCTGGGTGGTCCGCATCCCGTCCGAGGCGAATCCGGCAGATCCGCTGAGCCGTTTGAGTCCAGCCGGCTCTGGCACGCGGCTGGCGCCAGGTGTCCGCGGACGCGCTGACGCAGTGGCATTTCGATCCCCGCCTGTGGGGCTGGTGACCGCCCGCGCGGGTTGTCATCTATGTGGGGCAGGGCTACTCGCAGCTTCCCCGTAGCCGTTTCCGGGGCAGGGCTGGCGCCTTTTCGGTTTTCCTTCCCGGGGCGGGGCTTCCGGGCGCCCCCAATTCGTCGCAGGGCAGGGCATGCGCCTCCCTGTTCTTCCGCGCGGGGGCTGGGCCCGCGCACGTCCGCTTCGTCTTCCGAGGTTCGGCTTGCGCCGCTTCCATGTCTCACTCCCCGGCCGCGCCGTGGGCGAGGCCGCGCGCCCGACCGGCGTCGAGCAGCGGCCCGGCACCAGCAACGCGATTATGAACATCTTTGATTCGCACTGCATCTACATCGTCATCGTCATCGTCGTTGTCTTTGCCTTCTTTGTCATCGCCGTCTACTTCGTCCATCCTTCTCGCTCCCGTCCCTCACCTTGTTCGGGGAGTCCGGGGGGCCCGAGTGCGAGTCCGATTTGCTCGCGGGACTCGGCCAGGGCAGTGGCGCGACGGGCCGTGAGCCCACTGTGCAGTGTGAGCTGTCGTTGGGGCCTGCTGCTGCCTGCTGCTGCCCGTTCCCTCCTGCCCCTTTCTCGTGCCCTCCTCCCCCCCCCCGCCTGTTTCTGCCTTGCCCTCTCTTGCCTCCCCCTCTCCCTCCTCCGGGGCGGGGGGCGAGAGGTCTCTCCGAGGCGGAGGGTTCGGCGCCCGCGCTTGGCTCCATTGAACGTTCGTGACCCTTTCATCTTCGATGGCTGCTCGTTCTGGTGTCGCTGGCTAGGGAAGTGCGGATCCAGCGGGGGCGAAATTCATTCCCCAGACCTCTCGATCCCAAGATGCCTTCGATGGCCAGTTGCGCCCGGCCTCGGGGAATTCGTTCTGGGGGCCTGTCATCGTGCATGCGGCCAGCGATGCACGGAGTTCTTGTGAACCAGTGTTCGGTCTATGCCGACTCGGGCGGGCATGTCTGGGAGCGCGGATCCAGCGGTTTGCCCTCCCTGGTGTTCTCGATCCCAAGTTTCCTCTTCGATGGGCAGTCGTGCCGGGCCTCGGGGAGCTCGTTCCAGGTGTCTGTCATCGTGCATGCGGCCGGCGATGCACGGAAGATTTGTGAACCTGAGTTCGGTTTTTGCCGACTCGGGCGGTGTTGTCTGGGAGTGCGGATCCAGCAGATTGCCCTCCCTGGAGTTCTCGATCCCAAGTTTCCTCTTCGATGGGCTGTCGTGCCGGGCCTCGGGGAGCTCGTTCCAGGTGTTTGTCATCGTGCATGCGGCCGGCGATGCACGGAATATTTGTGAACCTGAGTTCGGTTTTTGCCGACTCGGGCGGTGTTGTCTGGGAGTGCGGATCCAGCGGATTGCCCTCCCTGGAGTTCTCGATCCCAAGTTCCCTCTTCGATGGGCAGTCGTGCCGGGCCTCGGGGAGCTCGTTCCAGGTGTCTGTCATCGTGAATGCGGCCGGCAATGCACGGAAGATTTGTGAACCAGATCTCGGTCTTTGCCGACTCTCGGGCGGTCACGGTTTCTGGGAGTGCGGATCCAGCGGTATGTTCCCGGAGGTCTCGATCCCTAAATGGATCCTCCCATGTTGCCGACGGCCTGGCGTGCGGGCCTCGGTTACTTCTCGTTCGGTTCGTTGCAATCCTGGCTCCAGGATTTTAGGATCTGCCGGTAGATCCCGGGAGAGGCGATGCGCCCGTCGGCTCCCGCCGATTTCCAGCAGCGCGCAGCTGCGGCGTCGGCGGCGCTCCGTCTCGCGAGACGGTCGAGGGCTGGAAGCCTTCGAACTCCGCCACTTGCTTCCCAGTCGGCGCGCAGCTGGCGCGCGCCAGTCCCCCCTCGGAGTTCAGCCCCGTCCAGGGCCAGCCGTTCGCGGTGTCCTGGGGGTGTTTGCATCTTGGCGCTCGTTCTGCGCTCGCTGCAGCGGGGTGGAACTCTTTGGCAGAGATCCGGGGTGCTGACCCCGGCGAGTTCGAGCGACGTATTGCTGCATCTCCATCGTTGGTCAAGTTGAGGCCTTGGCTGCTGCTGGTCAGAGGTCGCCCCGATGCAGATGTCTTACAAAACCTGGAGTCGGCGATCTCGCTCGCGCAGGTTGCGCCAGACGCCGTGTGCGAATTTATCGGGGTCGATCCGGGCAAACGCCGGAGGACGCGTGTCAACGCCCCTCCGCGGGAGCAGCTTGACATGCTACGTTCTGCCCAACAGGGGGCCTTCGATGTTCATGCCATTATTGACGTACTGATGCTCAAGAAGATCGGGGCTTCTGTGGGCAGCTCGCTTACTATATACATGTCGTCCGCAAGGACGGTTCAAGCCTTTTGTGAGCTCTTGAACTTACCATTCATTGTGCAAGTTTGCGGCGCTCATTACCCATGAAGGGACGCTCAAACTCGATTCTGTCAGCTTGGCGGAAATTCCATCATTTGGCAGGGTTCCATAGGCCCGTGGAGCACCCTCTGGTGTTAGCGGACATCAGGGCGGGCGCGCGGAAGCTGCAGCCGCCAGCTCCCCCCAGGCCGCGAATCAGAAAAGATTTGTTGAGGAAGCTCTTGGCCCGCTGTGCTAACGCTGGGAGTTTCTTCCGTGACATGGGCTACATGCTTGCGTACGCCTTCTTGCTCAGAGTCCCGTCGGAACTTCTTAGGACAGCTGAGGCCATGTCTGCTGAGTGTGGATAGGGGAACCGTGCGTTTAGGCCCCATCAGACGTAAAGGTCAATATCATGCGCAGGCCACCCTTGAAGCCAAGTGCGTCTGCGCCGCCGACCCTCTGCTATGCGTGCACATGTGGGTCTCATGGCTACTCGCGTGCCGCCGTGGCACGAACGCAGAAGTGCACCCGCCTGGGTACTGCGCCAAGTTCCGCGCCGGCCTCCGCGAGGACTTGGTGGCCGTAGGCGCGCCGGCGGCAGAGGCATCGGGAATTGCTTCCCATGCCTTCCGCCACGGCGCTGCGATGGACATGCGCGACACAGACGGGTTTGCAGCTGCGTGCGCCCGCGGGGGCTGGTGAAGTGGGGCAGTTGCAGCTTGCGTCCCCCCTGCTGCCATTGAGTCGCGAGTCCTGGCCGAAGCGCTCTGCGCAGCTTCTGATGATGAGGGATCCTAACCTGGTGTTCTCCCGTTTTCCATTGGTTTCCATTGGTGGCACCTTCCTGAGGTGTGCGCCAACGGAAAACAGTAGAAACAGGTGAGGGAGGTTGGGGGCCAACTGCTGGTGTTTCTCTGACTCTTCAGTTGGCTCCCTCCCCCCCTCAGCACCCGCGCGCCGCGCGGCACTCGGCTCTGGCGCGGCAAGCTTGCCCGCCCGCCCGGCCCTGAAGAGGTCTTCGGTGGTGGCGCCTTCCTGAGGTGTGCGCCAACGGAAAACAGTAGAAACAGGTGAGGGAGGCAGGGGGCCAACGTAAGTAAAATCGTTTGAGGTCGTCATGACGTACGGCGACCTGTCCACGTAACTTGATGTGTTGGGAGGTGTTCCTTGTGATATTCATGCCACGTGTCGTAGATGACCACTGCAGCTAAGTGGGGTGGGGGGGGGCCGTCCAGTAGCTCTACTGTTCTTTTGTAGGAAGCTATATTGACAAAACATACATCCAGGTAGTGCATTACTGCATCCTTGACTTCCTTGATGCCAGGGTCAACATAATAACGTTTGTCGAGGTTCCCCCCTGAGGGCACACCGCGGCTGAAGGCTAGTTGTGATATTCCCCCGCTACGTCCGTAATTCCAGCACGTCTACCTCGCTGTTTCGTCCGTGACACAAGGTTGGGATTATGGAATGCGCATCGGCATTTGTATCCGCAGGTAATCCCGCTGGTCGTATCATGGAGGTGCCCTCATCTTCATCACTGTCGGAATCCAGATGAACATCGGTGTAGTATGCTCCACATCCAAGGCCCGCCAGGTCCTCGCATCAATCGTCGTTGCCGTCTTCGATCTGCTCGGGTATCTTGCGTGTTTTGATGTTGGCTTCTTTGTCATTTTCCTTATTTTCTTTTTTGTTTCATCCGGGCATCAGTCGGTAGGGTTGTCTGTTGTTGCTCGTTGACGGGTATAGTAGGTGTCGGAGAGTATGGAATAGGGGTAGCGCGCGGCCGCGCTCAATCGAGAGGGGGGAAGTCGATCCCCATCGACGGTCGCAACCCGCCTTGGGCGTGGTCGCTGCCCTCCATTACCGAGCAAAGCTGGGGCCGGGGGCTCCCAGTGCAGTCGAGTGCTGATGCTGGCCAATCCACTCGGCAATTGAGCTTTCCAGTTGCATCCGATAGTACGGTCATGAACCTTGATATCTCGTATTATTGTATTGACGTCAAGGTCCGTAGTTATCCAGCGTGCCACATGGCTCCAATGGGGGCCATGCTTAGGAGATTGGACGTCAGTCTAGGCCCCTTTATGTATTCGAGTGTGTACGCTAAGAGATACAGATGTGCATCCATTGGGTTGAGCAGTCGTGCAGTCATGATGGCGCTTGTTCTGTTCCGCCATTCCGCCCTCAGGGCGCCATGGCCGTGCCAATCTAACTCGTGTTCTGCTCTTTCGGCCGGTCCCCCCGCAGCTCGGCGCGTGCGTTTCCACGGGGTAGCTGGGGTGCGCGCGCACATCGTTGCCACGTGAAAGTAACAACCACTTGGCATACGACTCGCTCGATCGAACCGAAGACCGAAATAACGACATCGCTTTCGCATGACTTGCAGGCCTAAGTCTTCGACGGCATCGCGCATGGGCCCCAGCTTCAGAAGTGGCCCGGGGGCCCCATGGGCGCGATGGACATGCGCGAGGCCCGAGCTTTGACCATCAGGTTCTGGATGCGCTGATAGCGTGACCCCGCGGGCTTACCAGGAAGTCCACTCGTGGGAGTTGTATTGTGTTATACGATCGCGCATGTATCGCGGGCTCGGAATTCAGCGCGAGCTGTTCGTATATCCTTGATGACAACAGCACGTTAATGATAGCGATGAGATGGGCGATCTTTTCTTCTGGCGGCCGCGCAGCCGGGCCCGCTGCCGCCCCGGGCGCGCGCGGCCTGCGCCTGGGAAAACTGGGCAGGTGTCTCCGCGCCTGTAGACAGCGCCTCAGGCGTCGGCCGGCCTGTCTAGGCAAGCGCGCGCGGCCGTAGCGCGCGCCTGCCCCCATCATTCACTTTCGAGCGTAGGGGGCGCCCGCGTGGCCACCTGGCTCGGGTCCACGTCCGGGCTGCAAGCCGCGGGGTCACCCGGTGAAATCTGCGATGCGCTGCTCGAGGCGTAGGTGTCATATCTCTCGGCGGCGCCGCTCGATGCAGCAGGTTGCCCCGCGGTGGCAGGCCGCCCTGCGCGACCTTCAAGTGGCGTCCACTTGGCGCCCTCGTCGCAGATGGCCTGGTACTTGCGCGGCGAAGCGTTGATCCATGACCGTTGGACTGCGGCCATGCGCGGTGTTCCATCGCCACCAGGTCTTCAAGGCGTTGTCCACCATGGCTTTGATCGCGAAAAGGAGTGCCTCCTCATTGATGCTGTGGCTAATGCCCCTGGTGTTTGAGTCGCCATGAACACGCGAGCATCCGCGGGAGCAGGCGATCGCGCGCTGCTTGAAGCAGGTTGCCCCGCAGTGGCCTCCGCATCTACGGTCTCCTCGATGACGCGCCACAGGGCGTCCCCGAGTGTGCAGGCTTGGCCGTGATGGTGAATGCTGTGGCTCCATCGGCCTCCGTTGCCATGTCGTATCCTTCATCGCTCGGTGTCCTGGTAGTGTTTTTACAAGGTCAATCACCCTTGCGCCCTATCCACGGAGGAGCCAGTGCATATCCGAGTCTGGGATGATCATCTTTTCGTTGTTATTCTCAGGGGTCAGGATGGCCCGCAAGTTTGCCATGTTCCTCAGGCCCAGGATTGCGGGCAAATTCTCGCCGGGGCCCGCGGCCACGTTGGCCGCATATGTGTCCAGCTTGGCGATGGCAGGTTGCCCCGCAGGGCTATGTGCAGGCAGTCTTGTAATGATGTTTATGTTGCTACCAACGTCTAACAATATAGCCGGCATCCCGTCGATCATGGTCCCGCTGCTCGCTCCGAGGGCCAGCTCATGACTGTCGCCGAATAGGCCCTGGACGGGGGCCACTGTTGTGCCGCGCGTGCCCTTGAGGCGCCTTTGGTCCGATGCCCGCTCGTTCTTCTCGATCGAGGTGAATGCGCTCATCTTCCACTGTGATTGGATATTGCTGGGGAATCCAATCAGAAAGGTATTCATCATATCGGAAGGGGTGGTGCTGCGTCAGTGGAAGGTCCCCCAGGTATCCTCGTCGGCACGCGCTGCGTTCTGGCCATCCGCGTTGACCATCGGCACCGCCGTCTTCTGCGCGTCGCGTTCGGACATGGCGCTGGCGCCACTGCGCGCGCTGACTGGGCTGTCGGTCTGGCGCGGACGTAGCGGGTTACCCTGCATTCTGCCGTGAGGCGTGTGAGCTCTTACCTTGCGCCTGAGCCGCGCTTCATTGGCAGGCAGCCCCGCAGGTGCCGATGCAGCAGGTGTCCCCGCAGAGGCAGCTGGCTCAGCGATCAGCGGCGTCTGCGTGTCTGCAGTTGGCGTCGTTGCTGCTGGGCCTGGCCGCATGTGCGGCGGTGGCATGGCCGTAGGTGACGGCGCATTGCGCGCGGCAGGTTGCCCCGCGGGTACCGCAGGTGTCCCCGCTGGCGCCATGGACCCGGCGATGATGGCCGTGATTCTATCAAATTCTTCACGGAGGTCTCTTCGTTCGCCCCGCGGAGCATCTCTTCGCGAACGTGGACTCGCCCATTGTGTTGCGGCTTGGCGTGGCTGCAATGCCCATTGGCATCGCGGCAGGTGTCCCCGCAGTCACGAATCCCATCGCAGGTCGCCCCGCGCGACTCATCGCGCGGCGCGCCCGCCGTGCCCGATTGCGATGCCGGCGCGCGAGCTGTGCTGAGAGGTCTGCCTGCTGCGACTCATGTGCGGCCAATATTTCAGGCCGCGGCTCTCCCAGCGATGCAGGTATTGTCAGCCATGGACCGCGTGGAGTGACATCTTGGTCCATTGAGAGCGCCAAGTGCCTGCAGTGCGGCACCTGGCTGGGGATGCCAGACTCGTGCCCCGCAGCCCTGAGTCCATCGGTGGTGCCACTGGCCCGTTGGACGCAGTCGGTCGTAAGTTGGGTGGCTGACGCACGCAGGTATGTAGCCATGCCGTTTCGGATGGTCTGGCGGCGGATTTGCGTCATGCACGTGCCCCCAGGGTGGAGCCCAGTTTGCGGTCGGCAGATCGACTCCGCCTCGTACTCTCCATCGCGTCCCGCATGCTGTTGAGGCTACCACTCATAGGCGCATGTGCAGCAGGTTGCCCCGCGGAAATTGGCAGCTGCTGTGCCCGTGTGCACCGCGGGTCGTTGGCGACGAGCCCATCGTTTGGAGCTGCGCCGCTGGAGGTGATGCCTGACGCGCCCGCACTCTGGGCCTGGTCCCAGGATCCATCAGAGCCATCTGCAGGTATCCCCGCTGGATTCACTTCCTGCAGCATGAGCACCGATGAACGATGTATCTCTGCTGTGGTTGTGTTTGGCATCGGTATACGCACATTGAACGGTGTATCTGGAGTAACCCAATATTCAGATGTGGAACGGCCAAATTGACGTTCGTAGCAGGCGTACGGTACTGAATTAAGCGTGTTACCACGCTGTGCTTCGGTGTAGAGCCCATTGACCCATGCCTGTCCAACTCTTGCAGTACTTGCAGTCATGCGTGGTCCTTGCTACCGATAAGCTGGGCAAGGGAGCTCACTGGGATGCGACCCTTCACCCCCGAAGTCATAATGATATCATTGGCTGATCGCCGTTCTGGAATGCCGTCGCAGATCAAGTTCTCGAGGCTTATCAGCGCCAACACCTTGGCGTCCGCCCGCAGGCCCGGCTGGGCGCGCTGATCTCCAGGCAAGTATGGGCGTCCATGAATCATCTGTCTACTTGAATCCCCCTCTGGGTTATCTTCGCTTCGTCATGACAGAACGCTATGCGATGTGCTCGGGATGTGCCTCCATTGATTTCCGTGCATGAAGTAGCGTGGTGCTCCTTCCGCTGGCTGGTCTGCCACCTGCGAGTATACTGATTCTGGGCGCCTAGTGCCTGGACTGCCGTGCCGGTTGCTGGGCCGCATGTAATAGGTCGGGCAGGTTTCCCGGCCGAAAATGGCTTTCTCAACCTGGAGTCGGTTCTTCTGCATGCCAGTGCTGCGCTTGACCATCTCGCGCATCTTCAGCACTGCCAGTGGTTGGTATGCCCAATGCTTGGACTTAAGCAACGCGCGACGACGCCAAGGTGTTTTCCATGATAATTTGCCAGTAAGTCACTGAGGCATATCCAACCATCGAACTCGTCATGCGAGACCACCGCATCCGTGAACAGATGCGAGATCTTGTTGTTATGAAGCGGCTGGTGCCGGGTGGCTGTAGTGAACCACTCAAAGCAGCGGCGTTGGTCATGCGCACTCGGGAGCCTTGTAGAGACTTTCGCTTTGTTGAGAATCTCGCCGTCAGTGCTTCAGCTTCACCGCTGTAGGTGAAGACTGGATTCTGGCGTAGCTGGTCACGCACGCGTTGGCGTTCGGCAGCTACCTCCGTCACGCGCGTTGCCGTGCATTTCGTGAGCACTTGACAACTCTATCGGCTAGAGCCATCATCCGCGGTGCCATTCTATGAAGGATTGACTGGCGTCTGAGATGGGGTGCCAAGTGCTTCCCAATAACGCCCGCTTCCCTCTTCTACTTCAGGGGCGTTAGCAGGTTGCCCCGCAGATGCAGGTGCAGCAGGCGCCCCCGCAGAAGACGCAGCGGCAGGCTCTGCAGGTGACCCCGCACGTCCAGATGGCTCCTTCTCCTCCTCGCGGGTGTCCTTGAACTGGCACCTGCTCAACTTTGGAGCTCCTGGTGCTTTGGATGTGGTCTGGGGTGCTTTCTCTTCCGCATCTAGCTACGATGCACGGTGCGCTGTTGAACAATCGTGCGAGGGTGACCAGCCCGCTCCGCGGAGGGTCCGGCCAGAAGTAGCACCGCGTAGTGCGACGGGTTCCTTTGGTTTGGGAGCGCTGGTGCCCTGGAACGCTGCCGCCGCGGCTGCCGCAGCGGGCCCCCTGGAGTGCGATCTGCGAGCATGTTGCCCCGCGGGCTCCCCGTCGGATCGCTTCGCCCTGCATCTCCCAGGGTCGACCTCTCCTGAACTGGCCCGCTTCTTCGGCCATGTTGATATTGGCAGGCTTGAAGACGGAGACAGATCTACGTCCTTCGAAGAGCGCTTCGGGGGCTCATCTCCTGTCTTAGCGGTCTCCCCGCATCTGCGGGCTCAGCAGGTTTCCCCGCGCTCTCTTGTGAGGGGCTTTCTGTCGGAGGCTTCCGCTCACGTCGGTGGATCCTCATATTCTCAATATTGGCATTCCTTTTGTAATCCAGATCATATCTTCCACTGGGCAGCTTGCATTGCACTGCGATAGGTATCCATCCACAGTTTCTGCTTTGATACCACGCTACGTCGTATTGCTCCAGGACTTTGTCCTCCGTGACTTTCGCATCGGCGTCTACGCTTGTATCAGTGTCTTCGTCAGCATAGGACTCGTATTCACATTCAGACGCAGGTGCAATGTGATCGACCGGACGCCTTGTCTTCTTTCCCAGCCTCAGCTGGCGGGTTAGCCCGCTTTCTCTGGTCCTTATCAGCACTTTCGTTCTGAAGAGGCAGGTTCTCCCGCAGAGGAGGCCGCTCGAGCATTAAGTCGGACCCTGCCTGCTTGGCGATCGTGATATGCCCGATTGTAACACTTTAGTCGGTGCTCTTGCTCTAGGGCCTGCCGAGCCTCCTCGACGAGTGCTGCCTGGGCCGCATCCAGTGGTTTGTAGTCTGCCTTGGTCAGGTGCAGGTGGCTGGGTTTGCAGCCTGGGTCCACTTTGCGGCCTTCGCTATCTCCGTGTGACCAAACCCAGTGGGGTCTTCTCGAAGTTGGGCCTCCTTGAAGGGCGCCCCATCGGGCAATTCGGCCTGTGGCCCGCGAAGTGCTCGCATCCACAGACCTCCTCGCGGTATGTTTTCGTATCCGCTCAGATGCCTCTTTTGTAGGCCTTCTTTTCCAGCGTTTCAGGCTGCCAGGTATGACCTTGTCTGTTGGAACGGACAATTTTGCCCGTTTCGGAATTCCGCTGCACGTTCCGCAATGACCAATATTTGCGGACTTGATGGTCGGACCATCTCTGTGACTGCCAGTGCGTCATATTGTCGTCGGGTACCTGTTGGCGAGCAACGTCTTCGTTCTGTTCGCCAACTTCTCTGAATCGAGGCTGGCCCTCGGGCTCGTCCGAGCCTGCGTCTTCCTGATGCAGTCCACTCGGATCTTGTGGGCATGGGCGCTGCGTGCCGCTTTGGCGGGCACGCGAGTGCCTGCACGAATGACTCCGCCAATGGTGGTACGACGGATTGCGTTCAGCTTCCCACTCGTCATCATCATCATCCTCAGTGCGCCCCTCGCGTCCTCATGCCTTATTGCCTGAAGGGCGGTCGTGTAGTACGAAGGTAAAGTGACCTTCATTGTGTCCAAGTTCGTATTGGATCCGTTCAGAAAGGTCACCAGCATCGCGCGGGTTACCCCGCGAAGGATCATCATCACAGGTCTCCCTGCATGTGGGATTCCCAATCACCTGCGGTCGGAGCGCCAACTGTAGCTCCTCCTCCGCGGCCGGTATCGCGTCGCCATCGGAACTATCCGGCTCGTATCCATCGGAGTGTGCAGGACCCCCCCGCCATCTCGTGGTCCGAGTCGGCGGGAGATTGGTTTCCTTCGATGATCTCCATATGCAGGCTGCCCCGCGATCGGGATGCCCAGCCAATCTGCGAGATCGATCTCGTCGTGGCCAACGAAAACCTCCTGGTAGAGCTCCTCGGCGCACCTTTCGAGGGACACGCTGGCGCTCATGTGCTCCGCGGACGTGACATGGACAGCGGCAGTGGGTTTATCTTCTGATTCGGCAAAATGGGTTTCGACATCGACATACTGAATGTCAGAATCGGTTTCAGCCCAATGTCTGGACAGACCCCTGCCTCTCCCGTCGCCTTGGGGACATTCGCGACGAAAATGTTGGGTGCTATGCCAGATATCGCATTCCATGGTTTTCTCGTTGGCATTCTTCGGGCTATCCCGACGTCCCTTATCCTTTCCTGAGGCGCGCCTACGGCCTCTACCCTTCCCCCGGAAGATGTTCTCATTCTGTGGTCCCGTATGGGAGGCCAGGAATGTTAGCATGCCTCTACCATGCAACCGTCGTCGTTTACCTTTGCCTCTACCCTTGCCCTCTGACCTGAGCACGCGTCGAATTGCACGTCGTACCTTTTCGAATTGGTTTCTTCGTGAAGCGTCTTCATCGGCGTTTATGTTTCTGATGGCCGAAGAATATCCATTGCGCTTGTTGTTCCTCGGTAAGGTGTGCAGGCGTATCGGAGAAGTCTGAGTTGCCAACTCCTTCATCTGACGACGTGTCAGTCTCGGTGCCTGAGTCAAGGTCGGACTCTGCGGGTTGCCCCGTCGATCCCACTGTGGCTTGGGCAGGGGCCGCCGTTGCCGACGGTCCCTGATTTCGAGCCCAGGGGTCTTGCGACCCCGAGGGCTGAGGGCTGGCCACCTTATTGGCTTCGTAAAGTGGCGGCCTCGTCTGGCTGTGGATCGTCGTTCCAAATGGCGCTGGCAGGTTGCCCCGCATGGGTGTCATTGTGAAAGACATCAGCGCGGTGGCCGTTGTTAAATATACCACCAATGTTACCATGGGTTCGCTCAGCTATGTGGGCGATGGCGCTCGTGCGCGACAGCGAGGAGTTGAATTGTTGCTGACTCCTTGGCATCTGGTAGCTCAGTGGTTGTAGTAGTTGTTGTGCACGCGAGGCGCCGACACCTAGGGCCCTGAACAGTATGACTGTCAGGATTTGGAAATTTGGGATATTAAACCTTGCAGTGTCGGCTTCGAAGCGTGCAATCTCGAAGCGTGCCAGCGCCTGGTCGATCCGTTCTCCCGCGTGGACGCGAAAGTCAATGGGGGCCGTTTCCGATTTCAATTGTCTTTCATCTTCAAGATTCTCGAACTTAGTGCTGCGGAGAACCATTATGTAAGTGGCCTCATCGGTGTGGCGTCCACCAGTGTTCACTCTAAAGTCGATTATTGCTGAGGGGACTCTCATGGCAATTGTCATTGCCAGACCTCCAAGGCCACGCTGTAGTGCAGCGGCCTGTTGGGAGGGAGTCGTGGTGCCCGTGGTCACGTTGATCCAGGCATGCGCCTCGCGAGCGAGTTCGCTAAAAGGTACGTTGCAGGCAAGGTCCCAATGGGGGCCGGTAGTGCGCGCGTCGTCTGCACCGCTTTGCACGTGTCCAACAGCGCATCCGATGGCGACCCGGAGAAGGCTAAAGATAGTGATGCTAATCCAGTGGCCTCGTAGGTCGGTGTCGGTTGTCGGTGGTTGTTGTTCGGTGGGGTAGCTTTGCTGTCAGTTTGCGAGGAGGTGCAGGCGGCGCGATATCATAACGCATGTTGCCATGCATGGTATCTTTGAAGAAATTGATAATAGGCGTTGGTGGGTGGACTTCAGGAGAGTAGTCGCGCAGAGATGTATGGCTCAGGTAGGAGACCTCTGCGTGGACAGAGGCTTCAGTGCAAGTGTCCTTGCGATTACCATGGTCCCCTCCGCGTAGAACCACTGCGACCTGATGGTGCATCATATCAGTAGTTCACCAGACAGCGCCGTGGATAGCAAGGAGTAGAGCTAGAGCTGACCACCAACTGCCAGCTCCGCTGCCAAGTTGAAAGCCAGGTGGGAGACCCAACCAGATACTTCGCCTAAGGCGAAGTATACGTCCAACCCTGTTGTATCGTATTAGCGATAGTGCCAGAGGTAGGAAAGAACCGCGTGAGCGGCGAGGCTCCGTAGCCATTTTGGCTCAAGGCTAGCCGTTCTGGCTCAAGCATTTGCCTGTGCTTGCAGCAGCTTAGATTCAGAACGGCACACAGCTGTTGCGGGCCATTGTCGCTTCCATTTACGCAGTTCGCGGGATCTCAACCCGCATTCTTTCATTTCCGCTCCGTGGGAGCTACTCCCTGACCACGACCCAGTCCGTGCGATGGCAGGAGGAGGTGCTGGAGGGCATGGGCGCATCTCGTGGGCTCCATGGCACCGCTCTTGGGCATCACCGTCGCCGGCCGCCAAGCGTGACGAAGTGTGGCCCCCCCTGGTCCCTGGCCCACAGGGCTCTCTTCCTGGCGGCGTTGGTCATCATGGTCACTTGTCCGCGTCCAAGAGATGGACATGCAGTGTCTGCGGGTGCAAGAAGAACGAGGCCATATTCTTCTTTTGCAAGCACTGCGGCCAGCTCAAGCGTGACTCTGCCCAGCACGGTTCGGCCTGGTCGTCTGGCAAAGCTCTCGCCATGTTCGGCGACCGCACCAGCTCCTCGGGCAAGAGTGGCGAGAAGGGCGTTTCTGGCTCAGGCAAAGGAGTTGCTGGCGCCCCGTCTGCTGCTGGTGCTCCTAAGCTCTCTGCAGACGAATACCTTCAGCTGGCATCCCTGCATGACAAGATGGGCGACTCTTCGGGCAGCAGCTGCCCATCGCACTGCGGCTGCGGCACTGTCGGCGCCCGCCACTGCATCAGTTTCGGTGCAGGCGCTTCTCAACAAGGCTCACCAGAAGGCCCGTGCCATTGAGAAGAAGCTCGAGAGCGCAGTCAGCAAGTTCGAGATGCTGGAGGCTCAGCTCGCGGCGCAGCGCAACCAAGTGCTGGTCTTGCGCAGCGACCTGGAGCAGGCTGAAGGCGGACACGGTGAGCTCGTGCGGCGGCTTCATGACGAGCTGCCCAGCACTGGCCCACCGTCGGACTCGGCCTCAGGCACGAAGCTCTGCTTGGAGGACCTGCTGGACGAGAAGCGTTTTTCTCAGATGTTCGACCTCGATGTTGGAGATTGCTTCACGATCACCGACGACGAACAGCTCTCGGCAGACGAGGCCAAGCAGCTGTCAGATCGGGTGGACCTCTTCAAGTCTGGCATCAGTGACATGGCTCGCTCCCTGTTCGCCGAGGCCAAAGCTAAAGTTGATAAGTTGCGGGAGGAACACAAGCAGTTGTCTCAGCGTATCGCCAAGACGCGTAAGACGGACAGTGATGTTACGGTCGACGGTGCTGGTGTCCCTGTTGATCAGGTACCCCCACCTGCTGGTGCAAGCAAGGATGTATCTTCTGCGTCTGGCGCCAATGGTGGAGACCGCCCAGAGACAGGGGCAGGTTCTGCTGGCTCGGCCTCGGAGCAGTCTGCGACGGGCTCGGCTTCGCCTACCGCTCCGTCAAGTACCAGGGCGCGTGCTGACAGGATTGCTGGAGCTGCCTCTGCTTGAGCCCCTCCTGGAGCCCGTTTGTGTTGAGTTGTCCCTGCGCCTTGGGATCTTGGGCCTCGTCCCTCGGAATTCCTGGTGGTTCGGGACGGCCTGGTTGGCCAAGAGCTCGGACAACGGTAAACTCCAGGGGGGCATCATTTCTTCGTTTAGCTTTGGCCGCACAGCGGCTCAGGTTGCGCTCTGGCGCAAGCGAGGCCTACCTCTGGTTCCCGCTTCCTCCTCTGATGAGTCTTTTTCCCAGAGGTTGAAATCGTTTCAGAGGGTCCCACCGTCAGCCCGATGGCGCGACCTCATGACTCGTGTGGATTCAGCAGTCTTTCAGGCAGTCGACCACCCGTGTCACTCGTTTTCTCGTATGTGCCAGGCTCCTGTGAATTTTGCTTGTCCAGCGAATGAGTATCCTGTGCTCTCTCTTCACAAGGATGTTCACTGTCGCGCCACCTTAATCAGGCTGCCGTTGCCCGAGCCCATGGAGGTTCGGCAAGGCGCGGGCTCTGGCAGGACTGGTGCGATGCCAGAGAGTCTGGACACTTGCAGCCATGATCTTGGGACTCCTGGGCCGTTGGTGGACCAGGAGACTCGACGTGGCCTGCAGTCGCCACCTTTTGCTCGAAGCGCTCGGTTTTTGGTCTCAGGACGCGCCGGCAAGGGTCTGGATGGCCGATGCTTCCCCACTGAAGGAGCTCGGTCTCCCAAGGTCAGTGGCGAGGCTGCTGATGCCCAGCTCGATTCCGTCTCGCTCAGGGTTCAGACCATCAATTGCAATTCCTGAGGCCGAATGTGCAGCATGATTGAGGGCACTGATGCGCATGTGTTGCTCTGTCAAGAGCACCGTCTGATTCGTTCTGAAGATATCGATCAGGCTAGCGCCTGGTGCCTCCGCCGCGGATGGAAGAGCGTCTGGTCGCCCGCCACGGCCACTGAGATGGGTGATTCCTCGGGGGGAGTCGCCATTTTCGTGCGCTCGTGGTTGGGGTGCTTGGAGGTGCCTGGTGGTCAGGTTGTCAGCGGGCGCGCCCTGGTTTGCTCGTTTGAGATCCCTGGGTGCCCCCCTTTCCTTGCCGCCTCTGCCTACCTTCGCCACTCGGAAGGCCTTTCTGACGCCAACTTGAGCCTGCTCTCGGCTTTGGGGGTGGTGCTTTCCACGGCTGCGAGACCCTGGATTCTCGGTGCTGACTTCAACATGGACCCCGAAGTGCTCCGAGGGTCTGATTTTGTGCAAGAGCTTCGAGGTGCTCTGATCGCGCCAGGCGTTCCGACTCACTATCCTGCTGGGCCCCCGTCCACCTTTGACTATTTCGTGGTGTCAGGTGGTCTCAGCAAGGCCATTGAACGGATCGACACTAGGTTGGACACTGAGCTCTCGCCCCATCGCCCTGTGGACCTTCGGTTCTTTAAGCAGCTCGGAGTGCTGAAAGCTCTCTCTTTTCGTCGCCCCCCCCCCCCTCTGCCTTGCGAGGCTGTTTTCGGGCCCGCCCCCTGCCCCCCCCGTTTGGTCTGGGGTGCAGCTTCTCACTGATGCCTACCAGCTTGTGGAGTCGGACAGGCCTCAGGAGGCCGCCGCTTTGCTTGGCCCCCTGTACCAGCGTTGGGCGGACCTGGCTGAGAAGGAGCTTGTTCCGTTGGTTGGCGAAACCCCTGTCAAACTTGGGTCCCGAGGTTTGGGCCCCCAGCTTGTTTGGAAGTCTGTCCTTGCCAAAGATGGCAATATTCGGCATCCCGCTCATCGCTCGATTTTTTTTGGCTCGGTCAACAGCTTAAGGCCTACATTCATTCCCTCAGAGCTGGCGCCGCGATGGCGGGTACTTTGAAGGCCCTGTTGTTGCAGCCTCCTCAGTCTATCGATGAAGCTAAGGAAGAGTACGCACCGCTGTTCAGTTTGGTGAAGGAGGCTGTGACGCGCACGGTCGATCCCTACTCCTTTGCGGACGTTTACACGCAGGTGCACGAGGCCGTCCAGGCCGCCGACTCGAAGTTCCGTGCCAAGGCCCGCTCTGAATGGAAGGCTTGGCTCAATGTCGGAGTGCACGCGGGAGCGAAAAGAGCGCACACCTTTCTTAGGGACCCCGCCCCGTGGGCTGCCAGTTCGACCCTTTCGGCGGATGGTAACGTGGTTTCGGACCCTCTTTCGTTGCTGAAAGCTGAAGGGGACCGTTTTGCTTCCTTATGGGGCCCTGGGGTCGGTGCGGACTCGGCCTTCGACAGGCTGGATGACCTCCCCAGGCTGGATGCCCAGCAAATCAGGGACGTCTCTAAGTCTTATAGGGCGGCTTCGGCCGCCTCGGTTGATGGGTTCCATTGCAGGCACTTCTCGCTCCTTTCCGATCCCTGCCTTGACTGCCTTGGGGCTCTTTTCAGCCTCATGGAGGCTTTAGGCATCTTGCCCCCTCAGATCTCTGTTGCCCTTTTGGCGCTGTTGCTGAAGCCGACTGGCGGCTACAGGCCCATAGGGGTGCTCTGCTCCTGGTACAGGGTGTGGGGGCGCTGCAGACGTCCCTTGGCCCTGGCCTGGGAGCTGGCCCACCCCCGCGAGTACTGGGCTGCTGGCCAGCATCGGGGAGCAGCTGACGTGGTTTGGCGTCAGGCCGTGTCTGCCGAGGCGGGAGTTGCGAAGGGCCTCGCCAGTTGCAGTATCTTTTTTTTCGATCTCTCTAAATTCTATGAGAACATTAACCTCTTGCGTTTAGAGGACCGTTGTCGCAGGTTGGGTTTTCCCATGGTGATTGCCCGCCTTTGCATCTTTGCCTACAGGGTTGGCCGCTTTCTGAGCCTGGGTGGTTGGCTCGAGGGCCCGCACTTTTGTGTCAATGGGGTCGTCGCTGGCTGCTCGATGGCCACCACCCTTATCCGAGTTTATTGCATGGAAGGGTGCGATAGCATTCCCCTGTCCCCTGCCGCTTCGCTGGGCGTTTACATTGATGATCAAGGGCTGTCGGCGACTGCCCCCCCCGAAGGTCGCCATCGACTCGATCGTTCGTGGGGCCATGGCGCTCGACTCTGTCGTCCAGGAGGTTTTTGGGTGTTCCTTCGCTCTGGAAAAAAAAACGGCTACTGTGTCCAGCTCCAAATGTGTGGGTTCACAAGTTCTCTCCCGTATCAGCCATCTTTGCCAGCGTTGTACAGGCTCAGCCGTCAACCTCGGAGTTGACTACTCGGCAGGCCGTGCTGTTAGAGTTGCTGGGCGATCGGCCAAGATGAAGGCCAGGCTCGCTAAGGCGGGCAGAGCTGCGCGGCGCCTAGTGCGGCAGGCTAAGGTACTTACTCGGTCTACGTCCTTGAATGTATTCTCTGCTGGCCCCCATGGTGGGAGCCTCATACGGTACCGAAGTCACGGGCATAAGCGATCATGACCTTAGCTTGCTGCGCCGACGCCTGTTTAGTGTTGTGCGCCCGCACAGTCGGCTGAGGTCCCTCACGGTCCTCGCCCTGCTGGACAATGACCCGACATGGCGATCGGCCACCGCTCCCATTCTTAGATGGAGTAAGGAGATCTGGCTCAGACAGACTGGCGCTTTCAGCTGGGCTATCCCTCCCACTTTGAAGTCTGCCTGGGTCGCCATCTTTTCTGACCACAGCTGCAGCTGGAGGAAGGTTGCGGGGCCGATCACTGCCATGAGGATGTCCCTGGTCAGATTAGGGTGGAGTATGCCTAACTTCATGACCCTGGTCGACGATTTCGGGAAATCCATCTCCCTTGGGATCTTCTCGCCCGCTCTCGTTGGGCCCCTGGTCCGTGCGGGTTTTCTGAGAGTTTTGGAAAGAGATGCTGCTGCCAGGAGGGGCATCTCTTACCGTCTTTGTTATGGCGGTGTCAAGGGGGCTATCGCGCCCCGTAGTAAGCGTTTCACGGCCCTTCAGAAGGCTAGGATCAGAGCCTTCTCTACGGAGGCCATTTTGACTCGGGCTCGAGCCAGGGCCCTTGGGTACGACATTGATCCGTGTTGTGCCCACTGCGGGGCCAACGATACCATCTTCCATCGGCTTTGGGAATGCCCTCTCCCCGAGGCTGCTTCAGCTCGGCTTGAGGCGACTGGTGATTGAGGCCGCTCTGTCTGCTAAGGCGTCTGGAGATGATGACGAGCTGTTGGTCTTTATATCTGGAGCCTTTCGGCACCCCGCCGACTCCTTCCCTCGGGCTGCTGATGAGCAAGGTGATGGTCCGACCCTGGTCTGGCACAAGGTGCCCGATTTTGACCCTGGAGGTGCCCCCGTCAGCAACAGAGTGTGGGGCTCCTTATTTGTTGATGGCTCGTGTGCCCGTCACGCTGTCAAGGAGCTCCCTCGTGCTGGCTCTTCAGTCTGCATGGTCGACGAGTCGGGAGATCTTGTGGCTGAGCTGAGGGCCCCTGTTTGGGGCCCCATACCCCCAGACCCCTCAGAGTGCTGAATTCAGTGCGTTCACTTGGGCCAATGTTCTGGCGACCCATCCTGCCGAATGCCATGTGTATTCTGATTGCAGTAATGTGGTCCAGACTGCGGGTCTCGCTAAGCAGATTCAGCTCTCGCCTAAGCGCATGTGTGCGGGGGCTTTTCTCCAGGTGCACGGACAGGTCTCTGGGATAGCTGCCTGCTCCAAGGTGGCCGCCCACCTCGACGTGGATGCTCAAGGGATTCCTGCCGAGGAGCGTTGGCGCCGTCTCGGCAACTACCATGCGGATGTAGAGGCTAAGTTTGCGGTCCGCCTCCATCCCACGGATGACACTCTTCTGCAGGAGGCCGACCACCTTGTGGCCTTAGCGAGGGCCACCTTGAAGGTTGCTGTGCATGTGCTCCCTTTATGGCCTCCTGTGGACCTTGATGGGGCCAGCAGACTCCCCGTGGTCCAAAACCCGAGGAAGGAGGTGCTTGGGCACGACTGCAGGTCGTGGGGCGGAATCTGGAGGTGCGCTCACGGTTTGAGGGGGAACCGTTCCTTTTCGAAGCCAGCTCCAGGTTCCTGCTCTAGGTCCTCTCTTGTCCACGCTGACTCAGGACGCGCTAGGCCATCGGACTGTGGCTTTTCCGTGTTCTGATAACTCTGTTCTATTTATTTGTCTTAGATGTAAATGCCTCACGTGCGGTGGGCACATTCGTGGACTCAGCAAACAGTGTGTTTCGGTCCCTTCGCGTGCGTGCAAGCAGGGTTGGGATTATCTGTGCAAAGGCCTCCACCCTAGGTGTCAGTTGCGTATTGCTGGCGTCGCGGTGGACACGGAAGGCCTGATTCAGTGTTTCAACTCTGAGGCCGCACTTGCCGCCCTTGCTGAAGGTACTTCCGAGGTGCCTGCGCATGAGGTGCGGCAGGAACCCCAACCGTCTCGACAACGCACCCCTTCTTTCCTGGCGAGACGACGCCAGGATGAGTCGGATAGTTCTGATTGATTTGCGGTGGCACAGGGCGGCTTTTTTTGTTTTCATTGCGCGGCCCGATGCGACTGACCCTTTTGGCAGGCATCCGTGCGTAACCCCACATCTGGGGCGAGACTGAGGTCGTCCTGGCGCTCTCTGCACCAGGGGCTTCGGACCTCGTCGTCCTTGTGTGGGTGGTCGAGTTTTCCCAGTGGCGAGGGTTCGCCGCCTTGTGTTTTCTTGCACGGCCCGATGCGGCTGGCCCTTTTGGCAGGCATCCGTGCTTTACCCCACATCTGGGGCGTGGCCGTAGGTCGTCCTGGCGCTGTCTGCACCAGGGACTGCGGGCTCGCCGTCCTTGTGTGGGTGGTCGAATCTGCTCCTTTGCATGTTTTTGTGTGTTTCGTTGTGCGTGCGTCCGTCGTGCACGCGCGTCAGGCGCCCCATTCTTGGGGGAAGGTGCATGCGCGCCTAGGGTGCGCTCTGCGTTTCCAAGCACGGGGGTATCTTTATCCCGATTGTGGCTCGTCCGATGTTGCTGCGGCCTGGGGCTTTGATTCCTGGCCCCAACATCCTTTTGGTAGGCGTTGGGCGCGCGTCTTCGTGTGTGCGTTCGTTGCGCGCCCCTCCGCCTTGCCCCCCGCCGCTTTTTGCCACTGGCGTGTGGGTGGGGCCCTGTCTTGCTCGCTGTCCCTCTTGTTCAGCCGAGGGCAGTCGGCGTGAGAGAGCCTTCCAGCTGCAATACTCTGCAGTTGGATGTTTTTTGCGCGGTCAGCTCTGTGCCCTCCGTGGCACAGCGCGCCTGCCCCATCTCTTAGAGATGTTGTGGCAGGTGTGCGACGAGCTTGGGCACTTGGGCGCAGAGGTCTTCGTCTTCTCGTCGTGCCATTTTCTTTGCGCGGTGACCCTGGTGTTTACCTTGGTCAAGGTGCCAGCATCCCCCTCCGCGGCTGGCTCGTTTCCTTGGTCAGTCCAAGGTTTTGGAGGCGCGGCGTTGATGTAAAAAAAAAGAAAGCGTGAGCGGCGAGGGGGCATCTCAAGAGTAAAGGATGGAATTTCTTCTCGATGTCGGATAGCGGGCCGCGGTGCGACCTGGTCAAATGGGCGGCTGGTCGCTTGCGCCAAGCCGCCGCGGACAACCGCTCGATGCCTTTCGTTTTTCCCGGAAAGGGCGTGGGCCCAGTTTTTTTTTTTTTTTTTTTTTTTTTTTTTTTTTTTTGTTGGGGGGGGTTATCCCCCCCCGGAAAGGCGGAAATATTTTCGATAAAAAAACAAGGTCAAGTCCAAGTCGGCGTGAAACGAATACGTTTCGCGCGTGCCCGCTCGACGAAAGTCGACCCCCCATCTCGGATCTTCGATAAATAACGGGGTGGTGCGGGGCACTTTTAGCAGAATCTTCAAAACAACAAAAAACGGGGTCTGGAGCCCCGACCGCGACGCGGAAAAGAACCCCGCGCGCAGGAATTCTGAGGATGTCTCGCGCGTGCCGCGTCCCGCGCGCAGGAATTTCGAGGATGTTCCGACTAATTCGTTTGTTTTTCCTTAGGATTTCTTTTTAATTTTGACAGGATGGCTCGAACGAGATATTCGTTTTTCATAAATTGTTGAGGATGTATCGAGCGAAGCGTTGGCTTTGCAAAATTGGGGGATGTCTCGAGCGGGGGCCTCGTGGGGGGCCAGAATTCAAAGGATGTCTCAGGCATAATGCTTGTTTTCACGTCCCGCTCGCAAGAATTCCGAGGATGTCTCGCGCGTGCCGCGTCCCGCGCGCAGGAATTTTGAGGATGTCTCTACTAATTCGGTTGTTTTGCTAGGATTTCTTAGGGTTTTGACAGGATTGCTCGAGCGAGACGTGTGTGTGTGTATATATATATATATATATATATATATAATTTGTTGAGGATGTCTCGAGCGAAACGCTGGTTTTGCAACATTGGGGGATGTCTCGAGCGGGGGTTTCGTGGGGGCCAGAATTCAGAGGATGGCTCAGACATTTTTTTTGAATTCCGAGGATGTCTCGCCCGTGCCGCGTCCCGCGCGCAGGAATTCTGAGGATGTCTCTACTAGTTCGTTTGTTTTTCCAGGATGTCTTTGGATTTTGACAGGATGGCTCGAGCGAAAAGCATGTTCATACATATATATATATACACATAATTTGTTGAGGATGTCTCGAGCGAAAAGAACGCTGGTTTTGCAACATTTGGGGATGCCTCGAGCGGGGGCCTCGAGGGGGGCCAGACTTCAGACGATGGCTCAGGCAAAATACTTGTTTTCACGTCCCGCTCGCAGGAATTCTGAGGATGTCTCGCGCGTGCCGCGTCCCGCGCGCAGGAATTTTGAGGATGTTTCGACTAATTCGTTTGCTTTGCCAAGATTTCTTGGGATTTCGAAGGATGTCTCGAGCGAAATGCTTTTTTTAAATTTCTTTTTCTTTTTTTGTCATAATGTGTTGAGGATGTCCCGAGCGATGTTGTAAAATTGGGGGATGTCTCGAGCAGAGGCTTTGTGGGGGCCAGAATTCAGAGGATTGCTCAGGCATAATGCTTGTTTTCATGTCCCGCTCGCAAGAATTCCGAGGATGTCTCACCCGTGCCGCGTCCCGCGCGCAGGAATTTTGAGGATGTCTCGACCAATTCATTTGTTTTGCCAGGATGTCCTTGGATTTTGACAGGATGGCTCGAGCGAAACGCTTGTCCCCAGCAGGCTCCGTAGCGCGTCCCCTTGGCACGTCCCGCGGTGCGTCCCCATGGCACGTCCCTTGGCACGTCGCTTGGCGCGTCCCTTGAGACGTTCCTCGTTGCGTCCTCCTGTCAATTAGCTCTGGGGCAGCTACTATGTGTTCAGGCAGCTCGAGCTCAAGCTCCAGATCAGTTCGGTCAGGACTCGGATGCAAAGGAGGACACAATCGCGGTATGGCACGTCGCAATTCAGCACGGCGCAGCACAGCACAGATTTCGGCACGGTACATCAAGATCGATACCTTCAGCATTGCAACTTGGTACGTTCCTTGGCACGTCCCGTGGGGCGTCCCTTGGCGAGTCCCCCTGGCACGTCGCGTGGCGCGTGCCCTGTCACATTCCGTGGCACATCCATTGGCACGTTCCGCAGCGCGTCCCCTTGGCACGTCCCGCGGTGCGACCCCATGGCACGTCCCCTGGCACGTCGCCTGGCGCATCCCTTGGGACGTTTCGCGTCGCGTCCCCCCTGTCCATTAGCTCTGGGGCAGCTACTATGTGTTCAGGCAGCTCGAGCTTAAGATCCAGATCAGTTCGGTCAGGACTCGGATGCAAAGGAGGACTCGATCCACGAGGCTATAGAGCACGCTCGCGGCATGGCACATCGCAATTCAGCACGGTGCAGCACAGCACAGCCCTCGGCAGGGTACATCAAGATAGATACACTCGGCATTGCATTTGCCCGTCACCCAATCAGGTGTATTTGAAAACGCTGCCATGTGTTACAGTTCTATATTCCTTTCCGGGTTCGTGGGTCGATCATGTTGCCCTTCCTCCTTCAGAGTGTCCCCTCTTATCGTTCCCCCATCACTTCCATCATGGGGATCAGAGCTAGGGCGGCTCTTTTCAACGTTTCCCAACTTGATGTTTCTACCGCCTTCTTCCGAACAAGGGGTACGTTCGAGGAGCAATATATTGCATAGGCATAGACACACTCTTTTGGAGGTCCGCGCAGGTTTCTTGGGTCGGCGCTGGGCCGTGCTGGCGTCGTCGCAGCGTCGATGGGGCCTTCCGCTCGGCGATGAGGGGTGACCCCCTCCTTCCGGAGGCGTCGAGGAGGGTGGTGATTGCTAGGGGGAGGTGGATATGATGGCCGTGGCCATGAAGTCTGCCTGATTTCATAGCCCCTCTTCTTATTCCAAGCGGCCTCCTGTCCCCCCTCGCCCGCGCACATGCCTCTGGCCATGATGTGCCACCCCTCACTTCCTGGGCCCCCTCTTCTGCGCAGCCGATCCTCCAAATGCGGTTCCTCTCAATAAGCTCTTGACGAACGGAGGCACTCTTTGCTATGCTGCTTTCAGTCAACAGCAGCAATTAGCAGTCAGCAGCAGCAATCAGCAGTCAGCAGCCAGCTGATTACCAAGGTTATCTGCAGCAGTCAGCGGTGCCTTTGGGGATCTGGCCTGCCCTGTCTCCGCATCGCCCCAGTCGTTTACTTCTTGCCCTGGCATCTTGTGCCTCCGCAGCCATCCAGGCCCTTGACACCAGCGTCGCCGAGGCCACGGAACAGCGGAAGGCGGAGAACTCCGATTACAAGGATGTGGTTTTCATAGAGTCTTTGGGACTTCGGTTAGCCTTGAATGTCACAGCGAGTCTTGTTAGGGAGTTGGTACTTCGTGGAGTCCCTTCTGAGGTGCGTACGCATGGTTCATCACCTGGACGGTTGCACCATGTAGCAACCGCCGTGTTGCTAGCCCCTGCCTGAAAATTGAGGTCCTGTAATATTCACTTCCTGGCCTCACTGCAGGGCTCAGTTCGATCCGATCAGAATTCGATGTCGAGTTCAACTGACTCGATCCGATTCGATTCCGATTTCCTTGCGATTCGATTGTGCCCGATGATTTCGTAGCGCTGCTGTGCATCCTGGCGCAGCCGATCCGATTCGATTTCGACTCGGTGCCGACGCGGCCTGATCCGGCGCCCGTTTCGATACGATCCGATGTTTCGATTCGAGGCTGACTGATCGGACAAAGGGGAGGTAGAGGAGGAGGAACGGGGGGTGAAGCAAAAGGAGGAGGAGAAGGAGGAGCAGAAGGAGAAGGAGGAGGAGGCCGACGGCTTACTACTACTACTACTACTACTACTACTACTACTACTACTACTACTACTACTACTACTACTACTACTACTACTACTACTACTACTGCTGCTGCTACTACTACTACTACTACTACTATACTACTACTACTACTAC
>CAUYUJ010015561.1:182500-205000 GCA_963575745.1 Prorocentrum cordatum | reverse complement strand
GTGGCGTGCCGTGCCCGTGCTGCACGCGTGCCGTGCCGTGCCCGCGTGACGTACCGTGCCAATGCTGTGTGTTCAGAAGGCAACAAGATTGTGCCGCCCGCGTGCCGTGCCGTGGCTTGCCCGTGCCGTGCCCGCGTTCCGTGTCTTGCACGCCCATGTCGGTGTTGTCTCACCATGTGTACTCTAAGTCGGCGTGACTTTTCAGGTCCTGTATGCTGCTGTAGCTCCGTCTTCGATTGATTTGCAGTCGAAGTTTCGTCGTCGTCGTCGTCGCCGTCGGCTCGTCGCCGTCGGCTCGTCGTCGTCGGCTCGTCGTCGTTGGCTCGTCGCCGTCGGCTCGTCGCCGTCGGCTCGTCGCCGTCGGCTCGTCGTCGTGATCGTCGTCGACGTCGCCGTCGTCGTCTACCTCATCCTGCACCCTCTCTGCAGATCTTGCCCACGGTCCGCCCGCGCAAAGCCCTGGCCCGCCCGGGTGCAGGAGCTGATGACGTCCAACACCGCAGCGAAGGAGCTTCTCGGCATGGCCATCAACAGGCTCAACCAGTACTATCCGATGGGCTGCGCCCCCCCCAGACTACTTGGCGACTCGACAACCTCGCGCCGGTGATTTTCTTTAACTTTTGGCGCCTGGAGTCCGTTTTCGGACCCTGGGGCCGTTAAATGTCCCCGGATGTTTGCAAAGAGATTATCTTGTTGCCGGAGGTTCGGGTTTGCAACCGAACCCCCAGGGAGAGCCGTTTGGGTTCTATCCTGTTGGTGGCCCTCTTGGCCTCCCTTTGCCTTTCCTTCTCGGGGGCGGGCCGTCATCTAATCTACTTTGACGGCTTTCCCACTGCATGCTTCTCTGTCGCCCCCTCGCAAAAGTACTGCATTCCCCAGAGCGCCCCCTGACCGTCCCAAACTGCACAGGAACGCTCAAAAGCCCCGGTGCATTCTCGGTGGCCGACGACGAGCGCCCGAAGACCTTGTTCCTCGATTCGGTCGTCGGCGACGGTGGCGACTAGACTTTCATTGCTCTTGCAGCCCGTCCGCAAGCAGTAGTATTTGTTTCTCACATCGTGGACCGAAGCTACCTTTTCCCTGGGGCAGGTCTTTCATCCCAAGCCGTTTTTGACATTTATGGAGCCTGGTAAGGGCCTCCCCCCCGCAGGGTCCGTTTCGATCCGATTCGATATCCGTTCCGGCCAGGCCGATCCGATTTCATTCCGATGTTCCAGCGAACCGATGCGTCCGATGCCTTCAGAGCGCTGTTGTGCATCTTGCGCAGCCGATCCGATTCGATTTCGACTCAGTACCGATGCAGGCCGATCCGACGCACGTTCCGATCCGATTTCTCCATTCGATGCTCCAGAGGCCGAAAATGATTCGAAACCTTCTAATTCCCAACCAACCTGTGTTGTTGGGTCCTCGTTTTGAACAGACGGTTCCCGCGGTCCTTCTCCTCCTCCTCCTCCTCCTCTGCCCCCTCCTCCCTCCTCCTTCCTCCGTTTCCTCTTTGCGTTTCACCCACCCAGTGCACCGTTTCGTTGCCCCAGAGGGAGCTCCGCCGAAGGTTCCAGGTCTACCGTCCGCATCGTGGCCCTCCTCCCCCTCCCCCCTGCGTTTCACCCACCGAGTACGACGTTTCGTGGCCCCATAGGGAGCTCCACCGAAGGTTCCAGGTCTACCGTCCGCATGCGTCCCCCCCACCCAGTACAGCGTTCCGTGGCCCTCCTCCCCCTCCTCCTTGCGTTTCGCCCACCCAGTACAACGTTTCGTGGCCCCATAGGGAGCTCCACCGAAGGTCCCACTGGCACCGCCCGCATGCGCCGGCCACCGCCCAGCACAGCCCTTGCTCCCTGCGTTTCACCCACCCAGTACAGCGCTTCGTGACCCCATAGGGAGCTCCACCGAAGGTCCCAGTGGCACCGCCCGCGTGCGTCAGCCACCACCCAGCACAGCCCTTGCTCCCTGCGTTTCACCCACCCAGTACAGCGCTTCGTGGCCCCATAGGGGGCTCCAGCGAAGGTCCCAGTGGCATCGCCCGCATGCGTCCGCCACCACCCAGCACAGCCCTTGCCCCCTGCGTTTCACCCACCCAGTACAGCGCTTCGTGGCCCCATAGGGGGCTCCAGCGAAGGTCCCAGTGGCACCGCCCGAACGCGTCAGCCACCACCCAGCACAGCCATTGCATTGCTCCCTGCTTTTCACCCACCCAGTACAGCGCTTCGTGGCCCCATAGGGAGCGCCACCGAAGAAGATATTCATAATTGCGGTAGTTACAGCTGCATATGGTTGGGTCCTTCGCCAGGCTATTTTTTCCCGCAGGAGAGGAGGGCTCGTGCTTTTCCCGAGCGGCCGCTGCAGCCGGCGCCCCCTGACGCCTTTGGCTCCGCCAGGGGCTGGCGGGCAACCCCAGGATGTACGTTGCTCCGGCCAAGGCGGGCCGCCTCGCGACAGCAATTTGGCCAGGGTGACGTCGATTGGAGGTCGGCCAGACCTCCTCCAGCCAGTTCTCTGAATTAGTTTCTTCGACACGTGTGCTGACCGTATCCTCGAAAAGTGACCCCCCAACTTTTTCACGCTATGGGAAGTCACGACGGACACAACTTCTATAAGTTTTCGTAGGTTCCTGGAGGCTCTTCCAGCTCTTCCAGCCTCTGGGGGTACCCAGATCGTCCCAAACGACTGCCAGAGGCATGAGTTATGTATGATCCCCAAACCAAACCTCATCGTGTTGTAAGACATCGACGCAAGGTTTTTACCGTAGGGGCCCTCGCCCAGCCCAGGGACCGTCAAACAACGGTTCGGATGATAAACCAGTTCTGGGGAAAATGTCCAGATCTCCAGGCGTCCACGTTGTGAAAAAACCCAAGTCGGATGTCTGAGTTCCTGCCTCTCGTTCTCTTCGCCTCCTTCTCCTCCTTCTTCTCTTTTCTCCTCTCTTCCTTTCTCGGGTCGAACGAAAGGGGCGGATTGGCAAAGAGAGGGGTACGACATATGCTGCAAGCAGTTGGTTCTGGCCCCGGCACCTCGCGCTTTACTTGATCCAAGGCCGCCTCTGGCATCGGGAGGCGCCGGGAACGCCAGCTGCATTAGCTGATTCGCTACCCCCTCTGTGCTAGTCCCGTCCCTTCGCCCGCCACGATCTTTGTTCTTTGATCCTCGTCGTCGGCACCGTTATCAGTAGGACGGGCGAGATACACTAAACTGAAAAGGTGCGATGTGCGATATGGAAGATTATCGCTGATAATGCTTTTCTCTCGCTCTGCGCGGCGGAGGACGTAGCTCAATTAGCCAAGGGCCCCGGAAAATGATTAGAGCCAAATGGGCGGCGGCAGAGAGACCCTGGACAGCTGAGCAGCAGCGGCAGAGGGCGAGTGAGAAGAGCAGCGAGTCTTCTGGAATCACACTCCTCCTGCACGGTGCTCAAGCGGCGCCGGGCGGGCGCACGAGGCGCCAGAGCAGCCGGGCATATAAGCTTGGCGCTATCTTCATTAAGCGGAGTGCCAGGCGTGCTGGCAGAAGGCGAGCAAACTCCTCGACACGGCTTGCATTGCAGGCAGCCCTTGGGGCTTTTAAGCGGTTGCGCTACACGCGACCTGCAGGATATTCTCAGCTCTCAGCGCCGCCGGCGCTATAATCAAAACCAGGCAAGGCTAGCAATAGCAGGAGTTCGATCACGAAGCGACAGAACTCAGAATAGCTATTTTATTAAATCTTATCGAGATAAGATCTGAATGGGTGCTTCTATAAATGCGGATTTACGTTTAAATCTTGTAGCCGGGTGTGAAACCTGAGCAGCAATGCAGACTTACGTAAGCGGGGTCGCAAGAGGCGACCGTCTAGCAACAGCAGCAGAATATTTGCTGGTTCGACCGGCCAACATGCCGTCCGGACACCGAGCGGGATTCAGTTGTTCTTCTTGGGCTTCGTCGGTTTGTCCATCAGGTCAGGTCCGCGCCAGCAGTCTCTGCCGGTGAGCCTCCTTCAACGGCCCATGAGATCATTCATCACGCCCTCCGGGAAGTTCGTGAAATCGGGATTGTTGTTCTTGTAGAGCCGGAGAGGCCATGACGAGTGCTTCTTGCAGGTCTTGCATGTAATGTAGACGCTATGCGGGTTATGTCCGATTATGAAATCATGGCGGGGGACGGCGGTCACACGATCGTACTGATGTTGCGGTAGGTGGTGCGCTGGCAGGCGGTGGTGCTGGCGGCAGCGGTGGCTGCTGAATCGCAGGCGGTGGTGCTGGTGTCGGCGGCTGCGATGGGTGGTGTCCGAAAGATACGCCTGAAGCCGATGCTGCTGAACTCGATGCCTGCGCACTGCTGTGTCCATCCGAGGGGTACATCGTGATGTCGCCGTCGTGGTCACGATCCTTGGGGGTGGTAGCTGGAATGTTACGGCGCCGGCCAATCATGCGGCCGTCCCAACGGGGATGCTCGCACATTTCTTTCGCCTCGGCGACGTTCTTTTCGGTAGCGATCATGTTGTTCTGCCTCATGATCGTCCAGAGCGTCATGAAGATGCCGAAGCCGATCGCCATGCCGAGGAACAGCGTGAACGTCAGCAGGCAGATGTAGAAGCTGTAGTCCGGCACCGTCGGCGTAGGCGTATTCTGTCCCTTGACCTTGCCGAGGCAGGTAAACAGGACTGAGGCGAACATGGCGGCATGCGGCTGCCGGGTCCCGTAGCTGTGCTTGCGGGCCCCGAGGAAGGCCAGCAGGGCGCCGGCCTCCATCGATTTGGTCAAGGCGTCCGCCACCATGGCCCAGGTCGGGATCCAGCTGAGCTTGAGTGCGCTGTTGGGGTGCACTGCCTCCTTGACCACGGAGGAGACGATGCGGAACCGCTTGTCGGTAGACTGGCCCACATCAGAAGCGATGTGCGTCACGAGACCCTTGCTGTCGCTGTAGATCTCCCCAGGGCGTTTGTCGGCGAGGACGTCGATCTGCTTGAGCGCCGTCTTGGGGTTTTAGGCCTCGGTCAGCAGCTGGCGGAACCAGATGTTGGTCTCCGATCCCTCGAGTGTCGCGTAGCCCTCTGCAGCGAGGGTCGAATTCACCGACCTCTTAACCGTGCCCGAGTGCCAGACCACGGGTAGGCAGAGGTCGTAGCGGCCGCCGACGACGTCGCGCGGGCGGTGAGTGAGCCCCTATCACCATGCCCCGCTGGCTCTTGCTGTCATCAGGTCGACGAGTCTGCGCTTCAGCGCGATCGCGAAGTTCGTGGTCGAGTGCGCGTAGGCGACGGTCTTGTTCAGGGTCTTCGCGTCGGCCACGGTGGCGACGTTAGTGCGGCGGGCTGCAGAGCTCACCTGGCAGGCGATGTCCACCCGGGTCTGGACTGCTAGCCAGAGCAGCTGCCCGAGCGTGTGGCGGTAGCTCGTCACCTCGGTGGCGGTGCGCCGATCCTCGGCATTACGGCCCTTCGGGGCCTTCAGGTCGACGTAGTCCACCTGCGAGGCGGCGGTGGCCTGGGTCGCCCGAAACTCGTGGTCGAGCTTGGTGATTGTATGTCCACAGTACTTGATGACCCCGTCGACCTGCTTGAGGTGTAGCTTCTTCCCCAGCGATGCAATAGTGGACTTCCACGTAGTGGAGCTGTTACGCTGGGCGATCAGGACGCCCACGTGGGAGTGGATAGCCGCGGCGAGCCCACCTCCGTCGTAGAAGTAGTATATGCCCTTTTCAAGTTTGCTCTCCACGAGGCCGTGTTTGGCGAAGACCTTCTGGGTGTAGAGGTACCGCTGCCTCCCGGCGTCGCGCGTCCCGTTGATAGCGCCTGTGGCCATCGCGATCGCCAGGCTGTGTCTCCGGCGGCGGGTCTTGGCCGGCGTGCGCAGGGGCAGCAGCCTCTCGATGTTCCCCGACTGCAGGTGGGCCGCCATCGCGTCGCAGGACGAGATGTCCCAGTTCTTCTGGGCCGCGGCGGCCAGGGCATGGTACAGCGCGCCCGTTGACCCCGCAGGCGCGCCCGCCCTGATCTGCGACTCGTCCCCCTGGCAGCCCTGCGCGACCAGACGGGCCTTCATGGCGTTCTGGCCCTTGCTGGTCAGCACCCAGCGTGCGCCCGCTGGGCGGATGCCAGGGTTGCGCTGCAGGAGCTCCTCCAGCCCCCTGGGCGGGAGCTTCTTGTCGGCGCCGAACTCCGTCCTCTTTGGCCACTCGGTCTTCGTGGCGGCGTCCATGTTCTTCTTCTCGGAGGCGCCCAGGGTATCGTACTTGAGTTCCATGGCGGCCCCGTTGCCCGTGAGCAGTGCCTCGCGGAGTCGTGCGCTTGCGTAGAGCTCGGCCGCGTGCTTCTGGAAGTAGTTGTCCAGGTAGAGGTCGACCTTGTTCGTGTCCTTCGGCCTCTTGAAGCACTTGAGCAAATCGTCCAGCGGCTCCCTGCGCTTGGCTGCGCGCTCGCGCGGGTCGGACTCGCGGTCGCGTCGAGGAGCATGCGGTGCGGATTCTTGGTGAACCAGTCGCTGTGCCTTCGTGCCGCGCTGGTTCTCGGTGTCCAGTGGGCGCCTTGCCATTGTCTCCTGTCGAGACTGCTCCTCCGCGGCCTTGTGCCATTCCCGAATCATGTCCGATCCGGGGCTGTCGGAGTTCCCGTCGTCCTCGGCGTCGTCGACTGGGCCTTGGGGCGCGGGTTCAGGATGTTGATGAAACTCTGCTGCGGCAGGGGCAGCAGGATGATCAGCGGCGGCAGGGGCGGCAGCAGCGCCTGGGCCCATGTCAGGTGCCGCGGGGGGCGGCGCCGCCGGCGGTGGCGGTGGCAGCGGCGGCGCCGCGTCTCCTCCCGAAGGCGGTGGGGCTGCTCGTCCACTGCCGCTAGCTCCTCCACTGGTTGTGAAATCGCCGTCTCCTTGTTTGCGTGCCAGCCATTCGGCGTGCTTATGGGCGCGCTGGTTCGCTTCGGAGTTCTCGATGTTGCCGAAGTTGTGCGCCTGGATGGCTGGCTGCTGAACTGGTGCTGGTAGCGCTGGTGGTGGGGGCTGCCCTTCGCTGCGGGTGCGCTTCTGAGGTGTAGGGCCCGAGAGGTCGAGGAAGGTGTCCTCGCCGTCCCCTGGCGGCGCGGGGCCATCGCGTCCTCCGCCGTGGCCAGGCGGTGGGGGCCCACCGCCTGCGCCGCCGCCGCCTCCTCCAGGACCTGGAGGAGGCGCGGGCCCTGAGGTCCCTGGCGGGGCGCCTGGTGGTGGCCCGGGCGGCTGGCTACCGTTCAGGGCGTTCAACATTTGTCCCCGCGGCGCGAGTTCCGATGCCGCGGCGTGGCGTAGGCGTCCACGGTTGACCCTCGCGGTCGTGGAACGGCGGCTGACCCCCAGACGTTCGAGGTGCCCTCGAACCCGATGATGACGCCGGGCCCGCGCCACTGCAAAGCCCATTCTCGCTTGGGCTTGCCGTTGCCCCTCCAGTAGCGCACCTGGTCGCCAGTCTGGTAGACGTCGTTGGCGTGCTGAGCTCCATCTGCCCGAGACCGGGCCAGCAGCGCTCTCGAGAGGGACTGGTTGAACCTTCGTTGCTGCGTGGAGATGTGCGCGGTTTTCATAATGGTGATCCTCTTTGAGAACGGCTTGTCGGACACGATTCGCTCGTGCAGGGGATGCCTGCCCGCGTTGTCCAGCGGGCAGTGGGGAAGCCGAAGGCCTCGTCCGATCGCCCGCTGTGACGGCGAGTAGCCCGTGGAGTTGACCTGGCTGTTCATGGCCCAGCGCGCGGGGGCGATCGGCCACTGGACCTTGTGGGCGATCTCGGGCTGGGCGAACGCGATGCTGAACTGGTCAATCAGTTTCCTCGCGCGCACTCTCCACGTGCCTCCACGTCGCTCCACGGTGGCACTCTGCTGCGGCGTAGCCGCAGAGGTGGTCATCAGGCGGCGACCCATGTCCCCCAGCTCCTTGGAGAACTCTCGCTCGAACTCGCCTCCTCCATCAAATGTGGCGCTTTGAGGCGCGCCGAAAGGCGTGATCCAAATCTGCAGCAGTCGAGCGAATTCAACTGGTGGGTGCTTTCATGCAACCGTGCCGCACATCGTAAAACCAGAAGCCAGATCGACCGCGCTCAGGTAGATCAGCTGGTTGCCCGCGTAGTCGGCCAGGGTGAAGAGGTCCACTCCGATGGGGTCGTTGAAATCCCTGTCCAGTCTGATCCTGCCCGGCAGGCGTGGTAGTGGCCGTTGATGTGCTGCGCAGACCTCGCAGTAGAGGTTGAGAGCCATCTCCATGGATCTCTGCGATCCGCTTGTCACGCGGATGGCTTGGGCAAGCGAGTCGTTGGACGGGTGCCCCGTGTTCACGTGGAACTGCATCACGGCGGACCTGAGCGTCCGCTCCTCCGCGGCCGTGAGCACTGGTTCCCGTGCGTCTGCGGCGGCCAGAACCGTCCTCCCGGCTCGGCCTTCGTGCTGTAGGGTGTGCTTCGCGTAGGCGTCGGCGGTTTGGTCGCTGTAGATGTCCGGCCAACACCTTCGCGAGCTTGTGCGCGTAGTTCTCGCTGTTCTTCGCGATCTTGCCGCGAGCCTCGGCGTGGGGATGCGACCCGTCGCGTGACTTCCTGAGCGAGGTCGTCGAACCCGTAGTGGTCGGTGACGATCCCCCACGGCTTCTTGACGTGGGCGTTCTTCTTCGTATTGAGGTCGAACGCGCAGCCGTCGAAGTGTATGGCTCGCGGGAACTGCTTCTTCAGCTGCTTGGCGGTTGAGTTCTTGTTGGGGCCCCATCCGTCGCAGCACCTCGGCCACTCGAACGAGATGGCGAGCTGGGCGCCGAACTCTTTGCGCAGCCGGGACGTGGACTGCAGGAACAGCCCGACCATGAGCTTGGACTTGGCCCGATCCTTCTTGAGCTGCGGGATCTTACTCGGGTCGGTCTTTACGACAGGTCGCTGGCTGTAGTGAGGTCCAAGGCCGGCAAGGAAATGCAGCGTGCTCGCGCCTTCTGACCATTGGCAAGGTTGGACCTGATTCTGCTGCCCTCCAGCTTGTTGACCACGAACCGTTTTGAGAGGTCGTAGCCTGGAATGCCGCATCTGACAGCAGTTTTTCCCTTCTTCCTCCAGGTAGCACTGGGCTGGCTGTCCGGGTTGCAGCACCACTCGTAAAACACGGTGCTGCTCGCTGTGGAGGTCGGGCTTGATTTGGTTGTAGATTTCGCCAGCTTGGTGACCAAGGCCTGGCTGATGTGATGCGGCTGGATGCCGCGCTTTCCGGTGACGAAAGCCGAGCGCTTGCCTGCGATCAGCTGCGGCTTCGTCCCCTTCTTGAGCGTCCGCGCGCGTAGCTGCTCCTCCTCCACGATGTTGACCTCGGGTCCGGAACTGGCGTCTGCGATGCCATCGGGCCCCTGGTCGCAGCCCAGAGTCGCGGGCGCGCCGAAGACGCAGTCCGAGTCGACGGGTGGCTGGAGACCTCGTAGGCCTTCTCGCCGCAGGCGGTGCAGTCGTGCAGCGGCTCGGTCACGCACGTCGTGGGGGAGGTGATCTGCGGCTGCGTCGTCGACGTGAGGCTCGGAGCTGGGGCTGCGGTGGAGCAGCAAACCAGAGCTGAAGCCACGGCAGACAGACGCCGTGACCCTTTTGGTCGACGAGGCTGGAGTCGCCTCGGGACGTTCAGCTCCTTCTTCTTGACGAGCTTGTTGATCGTATCGATGAGCGTGCCGGTCTTGATCGTAGCGTATCGTTGACCGTAGGTTCGTCACTCGCCTTCGGTCGGCTGGCTGGCTTGGCAGGTCGCTCCACGCCAGCGTCCTTGATGGCCTGCCAGTCCTCTGGCTGCAACTTGATCGCGGGGTGGCCCGCGGCGCTCGTCACGAGCCTCTGGGTGGTGTTCCCGATGCGGATCTGGCCCTTGCAGAGAGAGATGTCGATCTTGGAAGGCCGTAGTACTTCAAGTCGCGGCCGATGAGCAGGCCAAGCGCGGGGCTGTCCACGACGCTGAACACGATGCGGCCGGCCTGGCCGCAGAGCACGAGCGGCGCGGTGACGCGCAGCTTGCTCGGGAAGGCGCCTCCGTTGCCGAACCTGTAGATCGTGTCCTCGTGCTCCTCGAGGATTTGGTCGGCGAGGCCCATCTTGGTGAGGATGTCCATGTAGTTGTCGCGCCACTTCCTGCCCGAGACGCAGAAAAGGCACTCGGTATCCACCGCGCCGATGCCTTCGTCCGCGGGCTTCCCGCTGCCCATCGCGACGTTCACGTTCGGCAGGTGGTGAATCAGCCGCTCTAAGACGCAGGCCTCAGGGGGCGGCGGCGCAGGTCCCTGCGGGTGAAGGGCGATTTCCTCGTCCGCGAACTGGACCTGCTCGGTGATGTGCGCCTGGCGCTGCGGGCGACCTCCTCGGCCTCCCCGCCCGCCGCCCTTGGACTTGCCGTCCTTGGGCGCGAACTTGCGAGCGCTCGGCGCGGGGCGCCCCTTGTCTCCCGTCCAGCGCCCGGTCTCGCCGCAGTCCCAGCGCTGCTACGTCTTCTTGCGCTGGTCGACCCGGCTCTGGAGCGTGGCCGGGCGGCGAGACGGCGTGGACCTGTTCGACTTACCGCGGCCCTTCAGGGCCTCCCGGGCTGACCTGATGGTGGCCATGGCCTCGGGAATGGCGGCAAGCTCCGCCGCGGCGGCCTCGACCTTGGCAGAGTCGTCGCCGTCGAACGGCTCGGAGATGTCCACGCTGGAGGACTCGCGCTCGGCGCTGAAGGCCTCGAGCTCCTGGCGAACGACGTCCTGCGCGTCGGCCTCGCCCTCGTCGCCCTCTTCTTGCCGGCCCCCCAGGGGCGGCGAGGTCCCGCTCAGGTCCGCGCGGTGCCCTCGCTCCGCAGGGCCCACCAGCAGCCCCCGAAAGTGGCGGCAGTTTCGCGCATCGCAGTTCCCCAGGGACGGCAAGGTCTCGCTCGGGTCCGCGCGGTGCCTCGCTCCGCAGGACCCGCCAGCAGCCTTCGAAAGCGGCGGCAGTTTCGCGGATCGCAGCCCCCCAGGGGCGGCGAGGTCCCGCTCAGGCCCGCGCGGTGCCTCGCTCCGTAGGACCCACCAGCAGCCTTTGAAAGTGGCGATCGTTTCGCAGATCGCAGACCCCCAGGGGCGGCGAGGTCCCGCTCAGGTCCGCGCGGTGCCTCACTCCGCAGGGCCCACCAGCAGCTCCCGAAAGCGGCGACAGTTTCGCAGATCGCATCCCCCCAGTGACGGCGAGGTCTCGCTCAGGTCAGCGCGGTGCCTCGCTCCGCGGGGCCCGCCAGCAGCCATCGAACATTGAGATAGTTTCGCAGGTCGCAGCCCCCCAGGGGCGGCGAGGCCCCGCTCGGGTCCACGCGGTGCCTCGCTCCGCAGGACCCACCAGCAGCCTTCGAAAGTGGCGGCAATTTTGCAGATCGCACCCCCCCAGGGGCGGCGAGGTCCCGCTCAGGTCCGCGCGGTGCCTCACTCCGCAGGGCCCGCCAGCAGCCCCCGAAAGCGGCGACAGTTTCGCAGATCGCAGCCCCCAGGGACGGCGAGGTCCCGCTCAGGTCCGCGCGGTGCTTCGCTCCGCAGGGCCCGCCAGCAGTTTTCGAAAGCGTGGGCAGTTTCGCAGATCGCAGCCCCCCAGGGGCGGCGAGGTCCAGCTCAGGTCCGCGCGGTGCCTCACTCCGCAGGGCCCACTAGCAGCCCTTGAAAGTGGCGACAGTTTCGCAGATCGCAGCCCCCCAGGGACGGCGAGGTCCGGCTCTGATCCGCGCGGTGCCTCACTCCGCAGGACCCACCAGCAGCCTTCGAAAGCGGTGACAGTTTCGCAGGTCGCAGCCCCCCAGGGACGGCGAGGTCCCGCTCAGGTCCGCGCGGTGCCTCACTCCGCAGGGCCCACTAGCAGCCCTTGAAAGTGGCGACAGTTTCGCAGATCGCAGCCCCCCAGGGACGGCGAGGTCCGGCTCTGATCCGCGCGGTGCCTCACTCCGCAGGACCCACCAGCAGCCTTCGAAAGCGGTGACAGTTTCGCAGGTCGCAGCCCCCCAGGGACGGCGAGGTCCCGCTCAGGTCCGCGCGCGGTGCCTCACTCCGCAGGACCCACCAGCCTTCGAAAGTGGCGACAGCTTCGCAGTTCGCAGCCCCCCAGGCAGGTCCCGCTCAGGTCCGCGCGGTGCCTCATTCCGCAGGACCCACCAGCAGCTTTCGAAAGTGGCGACAGTTTCGCAGATCACAGTCCCCCAGGGAAGGCGAGGTCCCGCTCTGATCCGCGCGGTGCCTCACTCCGCAGGACCCACCAGCAGCCTTCGAAAGTGGCGATCGTTTCGCAGATCGCAGACCCCCCAGGGACGGCGAGGTCCCGCTCAGGTCCGCGCGGTGCTTCGCTCCGCAGGGCCCACCAGCAGCACCCGAAAGTGGCGATAGTTCTGCAGATCGCAGCCCCCCAGGGACGGCGAGGTCCCGCTGGGATCCGCGCGGTGGTTTGTCGTCGTCCGCGCCCCCCCCCCCCCCATAGCTCTGGTCTGAGCCCCCCTGGCCTGGGTCCCAGCTTACCCTCGCCCCCCCCCCTTGGCTCTGGCCCCGCTGGCCCTGGCTCCGGCCCCCTTCGCTTCGCCCCCCCCCCCCCCCCTCGGCTCCGGCCACCTTGGCCCTGGCCCCAGCCCCCCTCGCTCCGGACCCTTTCTTGTCGTGGTTCGTGGTTCGTGGTTCGTCGTCGTCCTCGCCGTCCCCCCTGGCTCTGGCCCGCCCCTGGCCTCCTCCCCCTGGCTCCCGCGCCCCTGGCCCTGGCCCCAGCCCCCCTCGCTCCTGACTCTTTATTTTCGTGGTTCGTGGTTCGTGGTTCGTCGTCGTCCCCGCCACCCACCCCTTGGTTCTGGCCTCCATGGCTCTGGCCCCGGCTTCCTCTCGCCCCCCTTAGTTTTGGCCCCCTGGCCCTAGCCCCAGCTTCCCCTCGCCCCCCTCCTTGACTCTGGCCCCCCTGGCCTTGGCCCCAGACCCCCCCGCTTCGGACTCTTTATTCTCGTGGTTCGTGGTTCGTCGTTCGTCGTCGTCCTCGCCCTCTCCCTCCCTTTGGCTCTGGCCCCCCTGGCCCTGGCCCCAGCTTTCCCTCGCCTCCCCCCGTGGCTCCGGCCCCCCCCTGGCCCTGGCCCCAGCCCCCCTCGCTCCGGACCTTTTCTTCTCTTGACCAGCTGTGCTCTAGAGCTCGGACATATTTATTTTTGTCGTGGTTCGTCCCCTGAGCCTGAGCCCGAGCTCCCCTGGGCCACCCACCCTTCGGAGGCTTGCTCCGTCCAGGCTTCCCAGGACAGCCCCCTTGAGCCGCGGACATGGTTCGTCGTGGTTCGTCCCCCTCGGCGCCTCCCCTGAGCCTGAGCCCCAGCTCCCCTGGGCCACCACCCCTTGGGACTCCCCCTCCGTCCAGGCTTCTAGGGCAGCCCCCCTGGGCCGCGGAATCTTTGATTTTTAGTCGTGGTTCGTGGTGGTTCGTCCCCCTCGGCCCCCCCCCCCTGAGCCTGAGCCCCAGCTCCCCTGAGCCACCCACCCTTGGGAGCCTTCCTCCGTCCAGGCTTCCCAGGGTAGCCCCCCTGGGCCGCGGAACCTTTCATTTCGTCGTGGTTCGTGGTGGTTCGCCCCCCTCGACCCCCCCCTGAGCCTGAGCTCCAACTCCCCTGGGCCACCCACCCTTCCGAGGCTTGCTCCGTCCAGGCTTCCCAGGACAGCCCCCCTGGACCGCGGAATCGTTAATTTTGGTAATGGTTTGTGGTGGTTCGTCCCTCTGGGCCCCCCCATGGGCCGCGGACGTCCTTGTTTTCGTCGTGGTTCGTGGTTCGCGGTGGTTCGCCCCCCTCGGCCCCCTCCCCTGAGCCTGGGCCCCAGCTCCCCTGGGCCACCCACCCTTGGGGGCCTTCCTCTGTCCAGGCTTCCCAGGGCACCCCCCTCTGGGCCGCGGAACCCTTTATTTTCGTCGTGGTTCGTCTTGGTTCGCCCCCCTCGACCCCCCCTCGGGAGCCTTCCTCCGTCCAGGCCTCCCAGGGCAGCCCCCCCTGGGCCGCGGAATATTTTATTTTAGTAGTGGTTGATGGTGGTTCGTCCTTCCTTTGTGCAAGAGCCAGGGCACGCGTGCCACTTGTTTTCGTGGTTTGTGGTTCGTGGTTCGTCGTCGTCCTCACCTTCCCCCCCTTGGCTCTGACCCCCCTGGCCTTGGCCCCAGCTCCCATCGCTCCCCTTGGCTCCAGTCCCCCTGGCCCTGGCCCCAGCTTCCACTCGCCCCCCCCTTGGCTCTGGCTCTGGCACCCCTTGGCCCTGGCCTCAGCCCCCCTCACCCTGGCCCCAGCTTCCCCTCGCCCCCGCCCCCTGGCTCTGGCCCCCCTGGCCCTGGCCTCAGTCCCCCTCGCCCCGTGCTCTGGCCCCCTTGGCCCTGGCCTCAGCCCCCCCATCGCCCCCCCCCCCCCCCCTTTTGGCTCCTGCCACCCTGGCCTTGGCCCCAGCCTCCCTCGCTCTGGACCCTTTGTCGTGTTCGTGGTTCGTGGTTCGTCGTCGTCCTCGCCTTCCCCTCCTTTGCTCTGGCCCCCCTGGCCGTGGCCCCAGCTTCCCCTCGCCGCCCTTGGCTCCAGTCCCCTTGGCCCTGGCCCCAGCTTCCCCTCGCCCCCCCCTTGGCTCTGGCCCCCCTCGTCTCCCCTTGGCTCTGGCCCCCTTGGCCCTGGCCTCAGCCCTTCGCCCTGGCCCCAGCCTCCCTCTCGCCCCCGCCTTGGCTCTGGCCCCCCCTGGCCCTGGCTTCAGCTCCCCTCGCCCCGTGCTCTGGCCCCCTTGGCCCTGGCCTCAGCCCCCCTCGCCCCGGACCTTTTATTTTCGTCGTGTTCGTGGTTCGCCGTCGTCCTCGCCTCCCCCCCCCCTGGCACTGGCCTGAGCCCCCCTGGCCTTGGCCCCAGCTTCCCCTCGCCCCCCCCATTGGCTCTGGCCACCCTGGCCCTGGCCCAAGCCCCCCTCGCCTCGCCCCCCCCTTGGCTCCGGCCACCCTGGCCCTGGCCCTGGCCCCAGCCCTCCTCGCTCCGGACCCTTTATTTTCGTGGTTCGTGGTTCGTCGTCGTCCTCGCCCTTCCCCTCGCCGCTCTTGGCTCCAGTCCCCCTGGCCCTGGCCCCAGCTTCCCCTCGCCCCCGCCCTTGGCTCTGGTCCCCCTTGGCTCTGGCCTCCTTGACCCTGGCCTCAGCCCCCCTCGCCCTGGCTCCAGCTTCCCCTCGCCCTCCCCGCCTTGGCTCTGGCCCCCCCTGGCCCTGGCCTCAGCCCCCCTCGCCCCGTGCTCTGGCCCCCTTGGCCCTGGCCTCAGCCCCCCTCGCCCCGAACACTTTATTGTCGTGGTTCGTGGTTCGTGGTTCGTGGTTCGTGGTTCGTCCTCGCCCCCCCCCTGGCTCTGGTCTGAGCCCCACTGGCCTGGGTCCCAGCTTCCCCCCTTGGCTCTGGCCCCGCTGGCCCTGGCCCCAGCCCCCCTCGCCTCGCCCCCCCCCCCCCTCCCCTGGCTCCGGTCCCCCTGGCCCTGGCCCCAGCTCCCCTCGCTCCGGACCCTTTCTTGTCGTGGTTCGTGGTTCGTGGTTCGTCGTCGTCCTCGCCCTCCCCCCCTGGCTCTGGCCCGCCCCTGGCCTCTCCCCCCTGGCTCCCGCCCCCCTGGCCCTGGCCCCAGCCCCCCTCGCTCCGTACCCTTTATTCTCTTCCACAGCTGTGCTCTAGAGCTCGGACATCTTTATTTTCGTCGTGGTTCGTGGTTCGTGGTGGTTCATCCCCCTCGGCCCCTCCCCTGAGCCTGAGCCCCAGCTCCCCTGGGCCACCCACCCTTCGGAGGCCCAGGCTTCCCAGGATAGCCCCCCTGGGCCGCGGACATCCTTATTTTCGTCGTGGTTCGTGGTTCGTCGTGGTTCGTCCCCCGAGGCCCTCGGCCCCTTCCTGAGCCTGAGCCCCAGCTCCACTGGACCACCCCTCCTAGGGCAGCCCCCCCGGGCCGCGGAACCCATTATTTTCTTCGTGGTTCGTGGTGGTTCGTCCCCCTCGGCCCCCCCCTGAGCCTGAGCCCCCCCCCTCGCCGCGGACATCCTTATTTCGTCGTGGTTCGTGGTTCGTGGTGGTTCGTCCCCTCGACCCCCCCCCCTGAGCCTGAGTCCCAGCTCCCCGGGGCCACCCCCCCTTGGGAGCCTTCCTCCGTCCAGGCTTCCCAGGGCAGCCCCCTTGGGCCGCGGAATCGTTTATCTTGGTGGTGGGTTGTGGTGGTTCGTCCCTCTGGGCCCCCCCCTGGGCCGCGGACATCCTCATTTTCGTCGTGGTTCGTGGTTCGTCGTGGTTCGTCCCCCTCGGCCCCTCCCCTGAGCCTGAGCCCCAGCTCCCCTGGACCACCCCCCCTTGGGACCCCCCCTCCGTCCAGGCTTCCCAGGGCAGCCCCCCTGGGCCGCGGAATCTTTTATTTTCGTTGTGGTTCGTGGTGGTTCGTCCCCCTCGACCCCTCCCTGAGCCTGAGCCACAGCTCCCCTGGGCCACCCCACCTTGGGAGCCTTCCTCTGTCCAGGCTTCCTGGGCAGCCCCCCTGGGCGGCGGAATCCTTCATTTTGGTAGTGGTTTGTGGTGGTTCGTCCCTACTTTGTGCAAGTGCCAGGGCACGCTTGCCACTTGTTTGCGCGGGATCGTGGCCTCGGGAGCAGGAATTTTGTGTAATTTGCAAGAGATCGTGGCCTCGGGGGTGCGAACGTGGCGTAATTTACAAGGGATCGTAGCCTCGGTGGCGTGACTGTGGCATAATTTGCTGAGGATCGTGGCCCCAGAGGTGAGAATATGGTGTAATTTACAGGGGATCGTGGCCTCAGGAGTGTGAATACGGTGTATTTTACGAGGGATCGTGGCTTCGGGGACGCGAAGACAGCGTAATTTATAAGGGATCTTGGCCTCGGGGGCGCGACTGCAGAGTAATTTGCGAGGGATTATTGCGTCGGGAGCGCGAAGCTCATGTATTTTTACGTGTCCCAGCGCCCCCCAGAAATTCAGAGCACACGATTCGGGGGTGCTAAACAAGGTGGTTTTCGGCCCTTCCCCTCGCGCGGACAGTAACAATTTACAGTAAGAAGCAGAAAGCAATACTGTAACATTGGAAACTGGCAACTGGAACTGGTGCAGGAAGCAGCACACCTAAGCCTCGCAGCCCGATGGCCCCGCAAGGGGGCCGGCGGATACCGGCGAATATCGCCCAATAGCGCCAAATAACTAGCGCTCAACAGCGCCCAGTAGCGCCGAGTAGCGTTCAAATAGCGCCCAGTAGCGACCACTAGTGCCCAATAGCGCCGTGTGAGAGAGATGCACTATGTCTGCTTTGCGCGCGACTGGGCGCACTGCTGGGCGCCATGTCTAACCTCAGCACGCTTCTCAAGTCTCCCCGATCCTGTTACCTCGTATGTCCTTCTGCGCCCCACCTCCTCGTCGTCCTTCCTCGGGGGTCCCCACCTCCTCGGGCGGCGGTCGGCGCCGGCGGCCGCCGCCGGTCCAGGTGGAGCGCACCACCATGGACGCAATCTCCCAGGAATTGGCCCCGGGAGCAGGGAGCGGTACGGGGGCAACGATATCATGGGGGATAGGCTCATGGGGGAACGCATCGACCCCCATTCATCGCCGATAGGGACCTGATAGCCCTCCCTGCCCAGGAATTTGCGGATTCGTTATCGAGGGCCTATCGCCGATCTATCGGCGATCGCAGATTGCAGCTCGATGTTCCCCCCCCCGTCGCCGATTCCAGCTCAATGTTCCACCTCAGGAAGAAACCCGTACGGCCGCGATTGCGGTGACTGCTTGGCACTTGCTGGCGCGTCTCTGCGGCCGAGCTGGCGCGCGCAAGCTCGCGCGCATAGCAGCCAGCTGGTTTGGCACCACTGGCGCGGCCGCCATGGCGCTTACCGATGGGAATGTCCCAGCGCGTTTCAGAGTCCGCGCTGGCGCTTGCACATCAGCGCGGGTCGGTGGCCTGGGCGGGCGCGATACCACGATCACGTCGACAACGGCGGCAACGAGGACGATATGAGCGACTGTGGTAGCGATGATGACGATGACAACGGCAAGGCCAATGACGGCGCCGGTGCTGGTGAAAATGATGTCGATGATGATGTCCATGTATCGGTGATGAAGATGATTGACTGATCGTGGCGGCAATCGCGGCGATTGAATATTGCGATAACGGCGGTGATGCGATGGCTCAGGTGAGGGTGATGGTGAGGAAGTTCGCGCGCGGGCATGAAAGACAACTGGCGTACTGGTTGTTGAAAAGTTGTTTTCCCCAGAATCCTGAGATGAGTTTTTTGTATTACTTGGACGCCTCCTCCGACTCCTCCTCACTCCTCCCCCTCCTCCTTTTCGCCCTCACTCAAGACCCACTCCCACTCAAGACTCACTCACGTTGTCTTCTTTCTCTCTCATTCAGGCTTACTCATACTCAGACCTACCCATCAGCATTTAGGCTCCCCCACACTCAGACTTTATATTCAGATGCACTCCCATTCAGATTATTTCAAGGTTGGACCCTCTTACACTCAGAACCCACTTACATTCAGATTCTACTCACACTCAGGCTCACTCGCACTCAGACCCGCTGACACCATGATCTACTCCTGCTCAGACTTGCTCACACTCAAACCCACTTATGTCACTCATGCTGAGACTGACTCACTCTCAGACTCACTCGCACCCAGACTCGATACCACTCGGCACTCCCAAGGGGGCCAGCGGGTATAGTCACGCTCAGCATGCTCACACTCAGACTTACTAGCACTCAGACACACTCGCACTCATACCCATACGCAGACAGACTCAGTCAGACTGGCTCGCAATCGGACTCGCAGATTGTGAGGATGTCTCACGCGAGCCGCTGGTTCCAGCATTCCAATGGGGAGACGCCAGAGGATATGCCACTTCATTCTTGGCGTCCAGGGTGTTGGGATGGCTCAGGCGGTTTGCCTGTTTCGGCCCCCCAGACTTGTATCTTTCGGTGGTCCAGTGCCCACCACGATCTTGCAGGCGTGGCACTCGGGCACCCCAGGGGCAGCTTTTCCATTCAGAATTTTGGGACGCCTCGGAAGGTTTGCTTGTTTCGGCCCCCCGACCTCTTGCTGTTGGTGATCCAATGCTCACCTCGATATGGCAGGGGTGGCACTCGGGCACCCCATGGGGGGGGGGCGGGGGCGCAAGGGGTTCTGACATTCGCGGCGTCCAGGCTGTGGCGTGTCTAAGGCGTTTTGCGTGTTTCGCCCCCCCCCCCCCCCGCGCCTCCCCCCCTCCCCTCCCCCAGCCTTTTTCTGTTGGGTTGGTGGTCCAGTGATCACCGCGACATAGCAGCCAGGAAGCCGCTAGAGAGTATGACATTCCATTCTTCGCGTCCACATCGTGTGGATGTCTCAGGCGGCGTGTTGGTTTCGGCCTCGCAGGCTCGTTCTTCTGGCGAGCAGGCACGGCACTCGGGCACCCCAATTGGGGAGCCGCCAGGGGGTATGACATTCCAGTTTTGCGCGTCCAAATTGCGGGTCTGTCTCGGGCTGTCCGTTTGTTTCGGCTTCCCAGATTTGTTTTGTGGTCCACTCGTAGGAGAGGAGAACGGGACGAGCGTCGCAACATACTTGCAGCGTTCTGCATTGCCGCGGTCTTTACATCCCACCCTCCTTAGAGACCCATGTCATACAGAGATAAACGCAGCGCCGCGGAGAGGGAAACATTTCCCTGTAGTCTCCAAGTGGCGGCAGAAGGTCTGGTCACACCCGGCCTGTCAGTTGTAATCGTTTTTTTCGTTGTTTATCTCTGGTGTCGTCGCTGTCGCTTTCGTCGCACCCGTCGTCCAATCGCGCTCGCTCTCGCGCCCAGATATTCACAGACAAACGCTCTCAGCTAGACGTGCCAGGAACATTGCATACACATGGCATGTGGGAGTCTTCGCGTCGAGTAATTCACATGCGTTTGACAGGATCTATGTTGAAACGTTTCGGAATCCATTGTTTTGTTGAAAGATTCCGATCGGCGCGCGTGGCGGTCCGCGCGTGCGCCCACCTGTCCGCGCGCATGCTTCGGGTCACGATGCGCTAGCCCCCTTCTTCCTAGCCCTTTCCTCGGCGCACCCAGTTTCACAACGTGTGTCTGGACCTTCGTTAAAGCGATATCCAACGACCACGACGCCGGGGGGGGCGGTAAGGAGGAGCAACCCCACAGACCACACGACAGGGGGGACGGGAGATGGAGGTGCACCCCCCCTCCCTCCCTCCTTATCCCTGGCGGGGTAAGAATAGGGAGGGGGGGTGCACCTCCTGGCAGGGGGGGCGCACCCCCCCCTCTCTCTTCCATTGCCGGGGTGGGAATCAAGGGGGCGGGGTGCACACCATTGCCGGAGGGGTTGCGGCGTGAGCTGGTTTCGCCGGCGCTGGTTTCGCTGGCGCTGGTGTCGCCCCGCGGGTTTCGCCGACGGCGGGTTCCACCGGCGCTGGTTTCGCCGTTGCTGGTTTCGTCCCGCTCGTTTCGCCAGCGGCTGGTTTCGCCGGCGGCTGGTTTCGCCGGCGCTGGCTGATTTCGCTGGCGCTGGTTTCGCTGGCGCCGTCGTCGCCGTCGCCGTCGCCGCCGCCGTCGCCGCCGCCGTCGCCGTCGTCGTCGCCGTCGTCGTCGCCGTCGTCGTCGTTGTCGTCGTCGTCGTCGTCGTCGTCATCGTCGGGCGGGTCGGGCCGGGCGGGCGGACCCCAGCGGGCGGGTCGGGTCGGATCGGGCGGGCGGGGCGCGCTCGACCGAGCACGCGCGAACCCCAACGAGCGGGTCGGGTCGGGAGGGCAGAATCTAGCTGGTCGAATCGGGTCGGGTCGGGCGGACGGACCCTGATGGGCGGGTCGGGTCGGGCGGGCGGGACATGAAAGTGCGGAAGCCAAACGGGCGGGTCGGGTCGGGCGGGCGGACCCAAGCGGGCTGGTCGGGTCGGGTTTGGCGGGCGGACCCTAGCGGGCGGGTCGGGTCGGGCGGGCGGAACATTAAAGTGTGAGGCGCGCTCGACCGAGCACGCGCGAACCCTAACGGGCGGGTCGGGTCGGTCGGGCGGACCTTAACGGGTCGAGTCGGGTCGGGTCGGGCGGGCGGACCCTGACGGGCGGGTCGGGTCGGGCAGGCGGGACATTGAAGTGTGGGGCGCGCTCGACCGAGCACGCGCGAACCCTAACGGGCGAGTCGGGTCGGGCGGGCGGACCCTAGCGGGCGGGTCGGATCGGGCAGTTTCACCGACGGCAGCTGGTTTCGCCGATTGCAGCTGGTTTCGCCGACGTCAACCGGGTTCGCCGACGGAGCTGGTTTCGCCGACGGCAGCTGGTTTCGCCGGCGGCGGGACCAGCTGGGCGAAACCAGCCGTCGGCGAAACCAGCGGTTGCCGGGAAAGGGGTGGCGAGGACCCCCCCCCTTCCCTTCTCTTTGTTCTTATCCGGGCACGGGAGTGGGGGAGCCGACAGGGTTCGACCCTTCCTTCTCTACGAGGGGGTGTCTCTGTTTCGGCCAAAAATCGGCGAACGCACAGTCGAAGTAACAATTGCGGCTGCGCTAATTGTAAATGTGCTTTGATGTGGCGAGGTGGGGCAAGGTTGACGGCCAGCGACGACACGGAACGCAGCGCCTGTACACGCGCAGTGAAACAAACAGTGTTTCGTTCAAACCTGGAGCGACACACACACACACACACACATTTTCACACACACACACACACTCGTACACACAAACGCACTCCCACACACAAGGCCCCCCCGCACAAGCACAAGCACGTACACGCGCACGCACACAAACAAGCACACGCACTCACGCACACGCACCCACGCACACGCACACGCACACGCACACGCACACACGCACACGCACACGCACACGCACACGCACACTCGCACGCACACGCACACGCATACGCGCACGCACACGCACACGCACACGCACACGCACACGAACACGCACACGCACACGCACACTCACACACGCACACACGCACACGCACACTCACACACGCACACGTACACGCACACGCACACGTACACGTACACGCACACGCACACGCACACGCACACGCCCACACACGCGCACACGCGCACGTTTTTTGCGTCGGCGGCTGGGCATTGGGTGACTGCTCCGGCAATCTGGCAACAGGGGGCACGCTGTATGCAAATTACAGCCGCGATGCGTGAGGGAGGAGGAGGAGACCCCGGCGCGACACACGCACACGCACACGCACACGCACACGCACACGTGCACGCACGGCCGCACGCGCACGCGCACGCGCGGCCGCACGCGCGCGCGCACGCGCGCGTCACGCTCACGCGCGCGCGCACGCGCACGCGCGCGCGCACGCGCACGCGCACGCGCACGCGCATGCGCACGCGCACGCGCACGCGCACGCGCACGTGCACGCGCATGCGCACGCGCACGCGCACGCGCACACGCACACGCACACGCTCCAGGCACACGTACTCGCAATTCGCATTCGCAATCGTACACGCACACGCACACGCACACGCACACCCACACGCGCACACGCACACGCACGCACGCACGCACGCACGCACGCACGAAACCACACACACACACACACACACCT
>CAUYUJ010015561.1:50000-170000 GCA_963575745.1 Prorocentrum cordatum | reverse complement strand
GACCCCCAGGAGGTCGGAAAAAAAGGCGTCCAAGAGGTCCAGGGGGAGCAACGCAAATATTGGTGTTCATTTGGTGTTTGAAGGATTGTGAGGTTAGCACCTACTTGTGTTGACAATGTTCCAACCCAGAAGATATATCCAAGAGGCCTTCAGGCGCGTGCCGGAGAGCTCCCAGGGCGCCCCGCGAATTCCCGAGAGGCATTCCCTTCTTCCTCCTCAGTTTCCCCCTCCCCCTCGCCCCCCCCTCCTCCGCGCGCGGCAGGGGCGAAGCGATTGGCGGTGCAGCGCGCGCGGCTGGAATGAGACGCGGCGCGCATCGCGCGCTGGGCACGTCGTCGCCGACGATGCAAAATCGGAGCGGGGTGCGGCGTGCATCGCGCGCGGTCTTGTTTCTCGCCGACGTTGCTCAGTGCGCGGCAGGAATGAGACGCAGCTCGCGTCGCGCGCTGAACGTCTAGCCGCCCGCGATATAAGATGAGCGACAGGCGGCGGGCGCGACGCGCTTGCTTCTTATGTTGTGGGGCGGCGGGTGGGAGTGGGCGGGGCCCTCTTGCTCGTTCGAGCTGGCTAACTTGACCGCCGCCCCCGTTTTTATTCTTCATGATTAAACGCCCCCGCGTCCCCGCCTAGCCGGCCGATGGCAACCCCGCCGTCCTAACTGCCACAAGAAACAATGCAAACTTATTATTGCTCGCCAGCATGTCGCCGGGTTGCGAAAAGCGCAGCGGGAATGGGGCGGAATGAACATCGCTCGGGTAGCCCTTAGCGGGTGGTCGCGCCCGACCCTTAAAAAACATGACAAAGTCAACGTTGTTCTCGTCGGCGTGGATTTTCGTGTCGTCGACGCTGCGAAAAGTGTAGCAGGAACGGGGCGCAGCGCACATCGCGCGCGGGCGCTTGGCCAACCCTGCGCGGGGTGCCCTGTCCTACCTGTCGACAAACGCCGCGACGTCGACGTTTTTCTTGCCAGTGTGCGCTTTCCCTTGGTCGGCGCTGCGAATCGCGTGGCGGGAATGGGGCGCCGCGCGAATTCCCGGGAAGCATCCTCCTCTTCCTCGTCAGTTTCTCCTTCCATCCTTCTCTCTCCTTCCCCTCCTCCTTCGTCCTCCCCCCCCCCCCCCTCTCCCGTGCGCGGCAGTCGTCGCGAAACGAAAGGCGGTGCAACGCGCGCGGCTGGAATGAGACGCGGCGCATTTTGCGCGCTGGACATGTTGTCGCCGACGATGCAACATAAGAGGCTTCGAGCTGGCTAACTTGACCCCCATCCCCCCCCCCCCCTCCCGCCCCCCGCGCCCCCGCGCCCCGCGCCCCCGCGCCCCCGCCCTCCGCGCCCCCCGCCCCCACCCCGACACTCCACGCCCCGCGCCCCGCGCCCCCGCGACGCCGCGCCCCATGCGCATCCGCATCCCACCGCGCCCCCGCGCCCCCCGCGCCCCCCGCGCCCCCGCGCCCCCGCGCCTCTGCGCCGCCGCGCCCCTTGAACCCTGCACGCCCGCGCCCCCGCGTCCCCGCGCCCCCCGCGCCGCCCCGCCCCCCCCCCCGCCCCGCCCCCGCCCGCGCCCCCGCCCACGCGCCCATCCACGCACCCGCCCGCGCGCGCCCGCCCGCGCCCGCTCGCGCCCGCCCCGCCCGCCCGCGCCCACGCCACGCGCGCGCAACGCGCGCGCAACACGCAGCGCACGCAGCGCAACACACAACGCACGCAACACAGAACACACGCAACACGCACACACCCACGCAACGCAACGCGCGCAACGCGCCCACACACGCGCGCGCACGCACGCGCGCGCACGCACGCGCCACGCACGCATTCACGCGCGCGCCCGCCCGCGCGCGCGCCGCGCGCACGCGCGCGCGCACGCGCGCGCGCGCGCCCGCGCGCGCGCGACGCACCGCGCGCCACGCACCGCACACCACTCACCACACACCACACCACCGACCACATACCACACACCGCACAACACACACACACCCCACACCACACAACACACAACACACACCGCACCACGCACCACGCACCACGCACCGCACACCACACACCACACACTACACAACACACACAACACAACACACGACACACAACACATAACGCACAGCACATCACGCACAACGCGCCGCGCAACCCGCAACCCACAACCCACAATCCACAACCCACGCCCCTCAACACACAACACATACCGCACAACACATTACACACAACACACACACACTACACGCACAACACAACACACAACACAACACGCAACACACACCACACAACACACAACACACAACACACAACACTCAGCACGCAACACACAGTACACAACACACAACAAACACCACAACATACAACGCACACCACACAACGCACAACACACAACACATCACACACACCACACGCACACAACACACATCACACACAGCACACAACACAACACACGCAACACAACGCACCACACAGACAGCACACAACAATTAACATACAACACACACACAACACACAACACACAACACACATCACACACACCACACAACACACACCACACAACACACAACACACACACACAACGCATACAACACATACAACACACCACAACACACACGCACACACCACACACACCACACACACAACACACACGCACGCACACACACACACACACGCCAAGCGGTGTGTGTTTTGATGTGCTGTGATGTGATGTGATGTGATGTGTTGTGCATTGTGGTGTTGTGTGATGATGTGCTGTGTGGTGCTGTGATGTGCTGCCTCGCGCACGCACGCGCGCCGCCGTGTTGCGTTGTGTTGCGCTGTGATGCGTAGCGGTGTGGCATCTGGAGCCACGGGCTCCGTGCCTGGAGTGCTGGCCTGGCCCCCCGTTAGGCGTTCTCGTCGTCCTCTCCCTCCCCTCCTCTTCCCTTGTCCTCTGCCTCCTGACTGGCCTTTTGCCTTCTTGCCCCGGTCCCTCCTTCTGGCCTGTCCCTCTCCTTCCCCCCCCCCCTTTCCTCCCCTCCCTCCCCCTCCCCCTCTCTTTTGTGTGATGGCATGGCCGTGGCCGGCAGGCTAAATCTCCTCGTGGCCCCTCTCCCCTCCGCCCCTTTTACACGCGCGCACTCGTGGGCCAAACGCGCTCTCTCACCCACCCGCATTTCCACAGCTTACCGTGAGCTTTGTGTGGGGTCGCGCGGTGCAGGTGCCGCCCCATCACGCCACCCGGAACGGGCTGGTCTGCCCGCCAAAACCGACAGTGGCCCCCCCCAAGGTGGCGCGTGTTGGTTGCTCGCAAGTCGCGCGACTGTCGGTGTGCCCGGCGCCGGGAAGGGCCAGTCCGGGCGGATGGGTGCAACGAGAGCAGCGCGCGGGGTGTGTAGTTTGGCGTTGGGTGGCTGCGCAGTGGACCGTGCCCCGCCCGCGTGACCCCCCCTCAGCCATTGCAGCCGGCATTGCTTGCCGCGGCGCGCATCCCAGCATGGGGCGGCGCGAGGACGCAGTGTTTCCGTTTAGGGCGGGCAGCGAACGAACGAACGCACGCGCACGCACACATACACGCGCGCGCACGCACGCACGCACGCGCACGAGGAGTCGATTAACACGCGTTGCGCGCAGGTCGCCGGCGCCAGTTTCCTCTTCCCCAGGGAATCCCTAAAGGGTCCTTTGCAAGGCGCGCCCCTGCCTGACATGGAGGCGCCCGCGTCGGCCATTGCGGTCTCTGGCTGAGCGCGTTCGCGAGTGAAACAGGAGAGGACGGAGGTTTTCCAAGGATCCACGAGGTGTCAGAAACCAACGCCGACGTCGTCAACGCGCCCCTGCCGTAGCACCGGGCGCGTCCTGGCCATGAGCGCGGTTCTCCATGCGACGTCGTCGGCAAATCCAAAAGGTGTCCGCGGTTCTGTCGATTCGGTTTCAGTGCAGTTGTTTGCGTCGGTCGGTGCGGTTCGGTCCGTTTTGCCGTGTGTCGCTGTTGCATCGTGCACCCTTCTGGGCTGCCTTGTGCGGCCTGCCGGCATGTGGTCTCGGTCGCGCTGTCGGCTCGGTCGTTTTTCGGTGGTGTTGTCAGCCCTGCTGTCAGGGACACGTCAGCGGTGGGGCCAAAAACAACGGGGGTCAGCCCTTCCCGTCTAATTGACCAGTTTGTGTCCCCCTGGCTGACCTGGGTCTGTGGGCCACGTGGCAAGGTCCATTTCGATCCGATCGATCCGATGTGATATCAAACTCCGGCTGTCCCGATCGGATTCGGTTCCGACCACCCGATGAAACCCGATGCTCGCACGGCGTTGTTATGCATCTTGGCGCGGCCGATCCGATTTGATTCCGATTCCGTGTTGATGCGGCCCGGCCCGACGCGCTTTTTGATTCGATCTGGTTTTCCGATTCGACATTGATTGATTTTGCTTCTGGCTGACCCAGGTGTCGGGTCCACGTGGAGCAGACCCAGCCTACATTAGTTTCGCTGACAGAGCTTGGGCGCTAATGTGCGGCATGCGAAGACTGACCCGGGTTGGCGCTGACCCAGGTGAGTCGCAAGCGGAACGCGTTCGGAAGAGAGACAGGAGGGGAGGAAGGTTCTTGGAGACGGCATCGACCCAGCGTGGCGACGTCGTGCCGTGTGGGCGCCGCGTCGACCCCAGCGCGGGCGTTCAAGGTTGAATGACGCCAGTCGTGCGGGATCGGCCGAACATGAACGATCCGATTCGATTTCCCGCCTCGATGCTGTCCAGATCCTGGCGGCGACTGGCGCTGCCGAGGAGCTACCCACGTCCACCGCTCCCCGATCACCGCGGACACGACCCCGCAGCATTGGACATAGATGATTCCAAAGAAAAGCCCCAATCATGGTCTTTTTAGGGCTATAGGGCTATGAGTTGAGGCTATAGGGCTATAGAGTCATAGGGCTATAGATCTACACGGCTATAGGCCATAGGGCCATCGGACTATAGGACTATAGGGCTATAGGGCTATTGGGCTATGGGGCTCTAGGGTTGTGGGGCTATAGGGCTATAGTGCCATAGGGCTATAGGTCTATAGGGCTACAGGGCTATAGGAGCATAGGGCTATAGGTCTACAGGGCTATAGGGCTATAGGCATATAGGCATATGTAGACCTTAGTGGCCTATTGGGTCATTGGGTTTTAGGGCTATAGGGCTAGAAAGCTATAAGACTATAACCCCATGCCCATGATAATAATGTTACCCCCCCTTAAGTCGTTAGAGTTTTTTATCGTCGACCAATAAGAGTTTGGTCGGGGGCGCGGGGCGCGGGGGCCAAACTTCATTATCACCTCGGAACGTTATGTTGAGATGACAAGATCAAGTTATGTTGAAATAGCAACATCAAGCGAAGCGATCACACTTTTTTCAGGATGTCTCAAGCGAAACCAAGAATTTTGGGAGGCAGGCTCAAACGAAACGAGCAATGTTTCAAGGATGTCTCAAGCGAAGCCAGTAATCCTGTGAGGATGTCTCAAGCGATTCGAGAAGCTTGTCGAGGATGTCTCAAGCGAAACAAGCATATACTCGAGGATGTCTCGAGCGATTCGAGAAGCTTGTCGAGGATGTCTCAAGCGAAACAAGCATATCTTCGAGGATGTCTCAAGCGAAACAAGCATATACTGAAGGATGTCTCAAGCGAAACGATACGTTTCGTAAGGGTGTCTCAAGCGAAAACAACAATTCTGTGAGGATGTCTCCAGCGAAACCAAGAATTTTGGGAGGCAGGCTCAAACGAAACGAGCAATGTTTCAAGGATGTCTCAAGCGAAACCAACAATTCTGCGAGGATGTCTCAAGCGATTCGAGAAGCTTGTCGAGGATGTCTCAAGCGAGACAAGCATATATTCGAGGATGTCTCAAGCGATTCGAGAAGCTTGTCGAGGATGTCTCAAGCGAAACAAGCATATACTCGAGGATGTCTCAAGCGAAACAAGCATATGCTGAAGGATGTCTCAAGCGAAACGATACGTTTGTTAAGGCTGTCTCAAGCGAAAACAGCAATTCCGTGAGGATGTGTCAAGCGATACCAAGAATTTTGGGAGGCAGACTCAAACGAAACGAGGAATGTTTCAAGGATGTCTCAAGCGAAACCAGCAATTCTGTGAGGATGTCTCAAGCGATTCGAGAAGCTTGCCGAGGATGTTTCAAGCGAAACAAGCATAAACTCGAGGATGTCTCAAGCGAAACAAGCATATACTGAAGGCTGTCTCAAGCGAGACGGTACGTTCCTTAAGGATGTCCCAAGCGAAAACAGAAATTCTGTGAGGATGTGTCAAGCGATACCAAGAATTTTGGGAGGCAGACTCAAACGAAACGAGCAATGTTTCGAGGATGTCTCAAGCGATGCCAGCAATTCTGAGAGGATGTCTCAAGCGATTCGAGAAGCTTGTCGAGGATGTCTCAAGCGAAAAAAGCATATACTCGAGGATGTCTCAAGCGAAGCAAGCATATACTGAAGGATGTCTCAAGCGAAACGATACGTTTCTTAAGGGTGTCCCAAGCGAAAACAGCAATTCTGTGAGGATGTGTCAAGCGATGCCAAGAATTTTGGGAGGCAGACTCAAACGAAACGGGCAATGTTTCGAGGATGTCTCAAGCGAAACCAGCAATTCCGTGAGGATGTTTCAAGCGATTCGAGAAGCTTGTCGAGGATGTCTCACGCGAAACAAGCATATACTCGAGGATGTCTCGAGCGATCCGAGAAGCTTGTCGAGGATGTCTCAAGCGAAACAAGCATATACTCGAGGATGTCTCAATCGAAACAAGCATATACTGAAGGATGTCTCAAGCGAAACGATACGTTTCTTAAGGGTGTCTCAAGCGAAAACAGCAATCGCTCGAGGATGTCTCAAGCGAATTGAGAGATTCTGTGAGGATGTCTCAGGCGAAGCGAGCGATTCGTCGAGGATGTCTCAAGCGAAACAAGTATACGAGGATGTCTCAAGCAAAGCGGGAGATTTGTCGAGGATGTCTGATGCGAAGCGAGAGATTTGTTCGAGGATGTCTCGAGCGGAACGGGCGCGTTTTCGAGGATGTCTCCAGTGAAGCGAGCAGTTCTCCTGCTCCCGCCCGCGACCGTTCTGGCTCGAGCGTTTCGAGCTTTTCGAGTTCTCGAGCCTTCCGAGCTTTCGAGCTTCAGCTTCGCCATGGCGGTGTCCAAGCCCTCGAGCCCGCAGATGACCGAGGACAGCCAAGTCATCGCCCTGCTCGAGCAGAACAACAAGCTCCTCCAAGGAGTTACCAAGCTCCTCGAGGAGCAGAGCAAGCTTGCCGACTTGCAGAACCAGAGCCTCGCGTACATCGCCGAGAAGGCGGGTTTCGCCGAGATGCGCCAATGCCAAGCCAGCGGCGAGGCAACCGACGCTTCGAGAATGTTGGGGATGTGGTGTCGAGGGAGCTCCGCGCTGTACCGCAAGAATATTCGAGGCGCCGTGTTGGCGAGCGTCCTCAAGAATGGAAGCCTCGATGGGATCAAGTACGAGGGCATCTTCCGAGGCAAGGATCGGCGCCGAAGCGAGCTCTTCTGCGCGATCTTCTTCAAGACGCACATCGAGCGGAGCGGCGAGACGTTCAACGCCTTCGACGACGCAGACAAGAGCGTCGAGACGTTGTTCAAGATTTTGCCGAGCTTCCGAGCGGAGTTGCTCGACGAGGCCAAGACGCACGACGCCGTGGTCGGCGAGGAGGTCGAGATGGTGCCCAAGGGGCCCGCGACCGACATTGTCAGGCGAGTGCTCGGCGAGATCCCCGCAGATCTGCAAGCGCTGTGCGAGATCATGCTCCCAGTGAACAAGCAGTGCAAGCCCATCTTGCCGAGCGACAGCGACGAGCCAGACGAGGGCGCGCGCGCGTTCGACACGGTCGCCTCCGTGCCCGAGGCGGCCAAGCCATACTTCGAGCAGTTCCAGGCAAACAGCATCGAGAACTACGAGAACGAGCGCATCCTCGTGACCGAGGGGATCGTCGCCTGGCGCCGGCAAATCGCCGAGTTTGCCAAGAAGCGCCACGAGCTCGATCAACACGGGTACTTCATCAAGCGCGCCAAGATGGACGAGGACACCAAGTACCAGAAGAAGCTCGAGTACGAGAAGAATTTCTTCGACATCTACGCCCAGAAGAAGTTTCCGAGCTACTACAAGATCATCGAGGAGTACAAGGAGATGTGCGACGAGAAGAAGCGCGAGCAGGAGCTCAAGACGTCCGAGGCGCAGGCTTGAGCCGAGCCAGGCTCAGCACGAGGCCTGATCGAGGCCTGGGGGAGGAGCGAGCGGCGATGAGCGCCCAGCTCCCTCGAGTTTTTTCGAGAGGCGTTATCCGAGAGGCTTCGTCAGCCCCCTCTCGAGCGTAAAATCGAGCGCAACTCCATCGAGGCTTGATCTTCGATTTATCTTCGGATCGAGGCTCCGAGAGCCTCGGGCCATCGTTGACCCGAGATCACAAGATCTCGGATTCCTGGCCCGAGAACTCTGGACTCTCGATCGGAGGATCGATCCAGGATCGACCCTCTGTCTCAATGTCTCCCTCCTCTTCGAGGCGCGATCCTCGATAGATCTTCGGATCGAGGCTCCGAGAGCCTCGAGCCATCTTTGATCCGAGATCACAAGATCTCGGATCCCTGGCTCGAGAATCTTGGACTCTCGATCCGAGGATCGATCGAGGGCGGAGGGGGGAGGGGGGAGAGGAACTCTCGAGCGACGCAAGCAATTGCTCGAGGATATCGCAAGCGAAACGAGATATTCGCCGAGGATGTCTCAAGCGAAACAAGGAGGATGTCTGAAGCAAAGCGAGGAATTGTCGAGGATGTCTCAAGCGAAACGCGAGATTTCTTTGAGGATGTCTCAAGCGAAACAAGGAGGATGTCTCAAGCAAAGCGAGGAATGTTCGAGGATGTCTCAAGCGAAACGCGAGATTTGTTTGAGGATGTCTCAAGCGAAACAAGATATTGCTAGAGGACGTTGGAGGGGGGAGGGGGGTAGAGAGAGAGAGAGAGAGAGAGAGAGAGAGAGAGAAGAGAGAGAGAGAGAGAGGGGAGGGGGGAGAAGAAGGAGGGAGGAGCGAGCGAGGAGGGAGGGGAGGAGGGAGGGAGAGGGCGAGAGGGGAGAGGGGGGAGGGGGGAGAGAGGAATGGAAGCGGCGGCGGCGACGGCAGCGACGACGGGGGCAGCGACGACGGCGGCGTCGTCGTCGTCGCTGTCGTCGTCGTCGGCGTCGTGGTCGTCGTCGTCGTCGCCGTCGTCGTCGTCGCCGTCGCCGTCGTCGTCTCTGCCGGCGTCGCTGCCGTCGTCGCTGCCGCCGCCCCTTTCCCCCTTCTTCCCTCCCTCTCTCCTTCCATCCCGCGCAGCGACGAGCGTCGAGGCAAGCCTCGAACCTCGACGCTCTCGAGCTCCAGTGGGCCTCGAGCTGAGATCTCGAGACTGCAAGGGCCTCGGGCCTCGGTGGACCTTCGAGGGGCGCAAGGGGGCGCCAAGGAGGATCTCCGAGAAGGATTCCAAAATAACCCCTGCAAGATTGCAAGGATGTTTCAGGCGAAACGAGCTTGTCTTCTTCTTGGCCTCTTGCTCTTCCTTCTCTTCCTTTCCTGCCTCCTACTTCCTTCTCGGTGTCTCTCGCCTTTTCTTTCTTTTTCTATCTCTGTCTCTTTTTTTTTTTTTTTTTTTTTTTTTTTTTTTTTTTTTTTTTTTTTTTTTTTTTTTTTTTTTTTTTTTTTTTTTTTTTTTTTTTTTTTTTTTTTTTTTTTTTTTTTTTTTTTTTTTTTTTTTTTTTTTTTTTTTTTTTCTCTCCGCCCCCCCCGCTCTCTCTCCTCTCACTCTCTCTCTCTCTTCTCTCTCTCTCTCTCTCTCTCTCTCTCTCTCTCTCTCTCTCTCTCTCTCTCCCCATGCGCCCCTCAACTTGCTTATCCCTGGGTTGATTATCCATGGAAAGTGAGGCGCATGAGCTACCCTACACGAGAACTCAAAAAAAATCAGAAAGCGCTTGTAAATTAAATCTAATAGATTTGGAACTTGTTTTTTGCTCTTTTTCTTCCTCTTCTCTTCTCCTTCTTTTTTCTTAATATATATATATATATATATTATAATATTTTCTATTTTTTCTTTCTTTTTTCCTCTCTCTCCCCGTGCCCCCCCTGAACTTGTTATCCCCAGGGTTGATTATCCACGGAAAGTGAGGCACGTGAGCTACCCTACACGAGCACTTAAAAATCTTAATTTTCATAAAGCGCTTGCAAATAAAAATAATACATTTGAATCTTCAGATTTTTTGTTTTATCCTCCTTTCCTCTTCTCTTCTACTTCTCCTTCTCATTTCTCTTGTCCTTTTCCTTTTTAATATTTATTTCATGTATTTCCCTCAACTCTCTCTTTGTTTTCTTTATTTCTCTCTTTATATCTTTCTCTCTCCCCATGCGCCCCTGAACTTGTTTATCCCTGGGGTTGATTATCCACGGGAAGTGAGGCGCATGAGCTCCTACACGAGCTCCTACGCAATGTTTCAAGCGAAACGAGAAATCTATCCGTAGTTGCTTCATTGCTCAAGCTTTCAAGTTGCGCGCCAAGCTACCCCAGAGTGCCAATGCCGAGAATCCCGATAAGGTCGAGAAGCCTAAGAACCTGAAGCGCGATAACCTCAAGAAGGAGGAGAAACCGCTTCAGGGCGCCAAGGGAAGCGGCAGCGAGAAGCCGCTGGAGGATCGGGTCGGGCGAAAAGGGGGGGATTGGGAAAGGGGGGGGGTACGACATTTGCTGCATGCAGCTGGTTTCGGCCTCGCCCAGGGGCCCATTCCTCGATGCACAGGCGCCGGAAGGCGCCAGGAAAATCAGCTACGTGAGCTGATTCTCAAACCCCCCCTTTGCTATCCCCCCCTTTCGCCCGACCCGAGAGGGCGACGGGGGCCAGAAGCGCGGCAGACACCTGCGCGAGATCTCGAGCAGCAGTGGCAGCGAGGAGAAGCGAGCCTGGCAGAAAGCCAAGCGCCGCAATTCGGCGCCGCAGCCCGAGGGCGAGGAACCCGAGGGCGACGAGCCCGAGGGCGAGGGGCCCGAGGGCGGCGACCCCGAGTCGGTCCACACGCCTGCTCTACACTTGCTGCCCGAGCGGCTCCAGCGCATGCGGGCGCTCGAGGGCCCGCCCTAGCATCGCCCAAGCCTTCTCGAGATAGCCGAGGCTCGTCTCATTCGAGGAATTTTAGTAAAGCGACGCTTCTCGCAAGGAAAACATTTCGAGAGCCTCGAGGAAGCCAAGAGAACCCCAAGAGGACAAGAATTTCTCCAAGAGCCGCCACCCCAAAGGGAGAACAGGAGCACGAGGGGGGAGGAGGAGGAGGAGGAGGGAGGAGGAGGAGGGGGAGGGGGAGGAGGAAGAGGAGGACCAGGAAGATCCCAGCGAAATAAGCAACTGTTCAAGGAATTCTCCAGCGAAACGAGCAATTATTGCAGCGAAACAAGCATGCATTCGAGGATGTTTCAAGCGAAATAAGCAATTATTTGAGAACGTCTTAAGCAATTGTTCGAGGATGTCTCAAGCAAGGAGGTACAAACGCCAAGAAAACGCAAGGCGAACTTAGGAAAAGGACAACAAGAGAACCCCGAGAAACCCAAGAGGGCACCAAGAGAACCCCAAGAGACCGAACAACAAGCTCCGTAGCCATTTGGTGGCTCAAGATTTCGAGCTCTCCAAGATAACTTACTTGCTCCAAGTCGACAATGAACCAGCGGTCTCGATCGAGATCGCCGAGATCCATGGCTGACCGCCACGAGAGCCGTTGGCGAGACATCTTCCCCGAGAACGCTGCTCTTCCCCCGAGAGATTGGCGAGGAATCTTTTCCGAGGAGAGCCTCCCATTTGAGAACGCCCAAGACATGTTCGAGGGGCTGCGGCAAGAGCTCGGGCTCCCACGGCCGCCCGAGAACACGCAGCAGCACCTGGCCGAGAACGCGCAGCAGCACGAGGCCGAGGTCGAGCACAGCGGCGACGAGCTCGAGGCAGAGGCCGAGAGTCCGAAATTTCGAGAGTCCGAGATGCCCAAGGAAGCCGGGAGCGAGACCGCCGAGCTTGACGAGGAGGGCAGCAGGCCCCAGGAGCTAGCGCCCGAGGAGAGCAAGCGCCAGGAGCAACTGCCCGAGGAGAGCTCTCGAGAGCCCGAGGTGCCCGACGACGAGGACGGCAATCGCCAGGAGCTCGTGCCCGAGGAAGTCAAGCGCCAGGAGCTATTGCCCGAGGAGAGCATGCGCCTCGGAGAGGAATCCGAGGCTTACGTTGTTTTTTCCAGCCCCGACACTGGGGCGACCGAGCCCGCCTCAGACGCCGAGGCGCCAGCCTTCGCGTCGTATGGGCACAAGCAGAGCCAGTGGGACCTCGAGGGGCGCTCAAGTTAGACACCGACGCCCGCAGTGCTTCGAGAAAACAGCGAAGAGAGCGTCGAGACGGGGCCAAGGATTATCTAATGGCCTTAAGCGAAGGAGGAGCAGGATGAGGAGGAGGAGGAGCAGGAGGAGGAGGAGGGGGAGGAGGGAGAGGAGGAGGAGGAGGAGGAGGAGGAGGAACAAGAGGAGGAGCAGGAGCGACGCAAGAAATTTTCAGAGGATGTCGCCAGCATGCAAACATGTATTCGAGGATGCCTCAAGCGAAACACATAAGTTTGCAGGGGTGTCTCGAGCGGGCCAAATAATCGTTTCAAGGGTGCTTAAAGCAAACTGAGAAGTAGCTTGATAATGTTTCAAGCGAAATAAACGATCGCCTCAGGATGTCTCAAGCGAAATAGCCAATAGTATAAGGATGTCTCAAGCAACTGTTGGACGAGGTCTCCAAGGAAACAAGCATATATTCTGTGATGTCCCCAGCAAAACAGAAGATCTGCCGAGGATGCCCCGAGCGAAGCAAACATTTATTCGAGCATGTCACCAGCGAAGCTAAGGTATTTCGAGGATGTCTCAAGCAAGGCGAACGTGCTTTCGAGGGTGTCTTTCTCCGTAGCCCACTCGAGCTCAAGACTTTTGAGTGCGAGCGAGAAGCGCGCCCAGAACGAGCAAGCCCGAAGCGGCATGGCCAATCAAGTGACGGCGTCCAAGAAGCCAGCGCAGGCCGCGAGGGAGTCCAAGCCCACTGTCGTCAAGAAGCCAGCGCAGGCAGTTTCGAGGGAATCCAAGCCGACAGTCTCGAAGAAGCCGTCGAGGGCGCAGATCGAGAGGAAGACGAGCGCCGACAAGCTCGACGCAGTCGTCCAGGTCGAGACGGGGGCCAAGATGGAGACGACGCTCAAGCCCGAGAGTTCATGGGTGAGACGGAGATCGAGACCCACCTCGACCCCGCCCAAGAGGCCGAGCTTCATGCCTCTTGGAGGGCCGAGAGGTTCAACTCGGGCGAGCTCACGGGGCTCCAGGGCGACGGGCCCCAGCCACGCTAGGTTAGCCGAGGCCAGCAGTCTAGCGATGCTTAGCGAGAGAAAAAATCTCGAGAGCCTCAGCCTCGAGGCTCGACCCTCGATGAAATCAGGAGAGCCCCGGGAGAACAAGCATTTGTTCAAGGATGTCTCTAGCAAATGAACAACTGTTCAAGGATGTGTCATGCGAAACAAGCAATTATTTCGAGGATGTCTCAAGGATGTCTCAAGGTCAAAACTGTCTCGAGGATGTCTTAAGCGAAACAAGCATATACTGAAGGATGTCTCGAGCGAAACGATACGTTTCTTAATGATGTCTCAAGCGAAAACAGCAATGCTGTGAGGATGTCTCAAGCGACACCAAGAATTTTGGGAGGCAGATTCAAACGAAACGAGCAATGCTTCAAGGATGTCTCAAGCGAAGCCAGCAATTTTGCGAGGATGTGTCAAGCGATTCGATAAGCTTGTCGAGGATGTCTCAAGCGAAACAAGCATATACTCGAGGATGTCTCAAGCGATCCGAGAAGCTTGTCGATATGTCTCAAGCGAAACAAGCATATACTCGAGGATGTCTCAAGCGAAACAGGCATATACTGAAGGATGTCTCTAGCAAATGAACAACTGTTCAAGGGTGTGTCAAGCGAAACAAGCAATTATTTCAAGGATGTCTCAAGGATGTCCCAAGGTGTTTCAAGACTGCCCCGAGGATGTCTTAAGCGAACCAAGCAATCATTTGAAGAATGTATCCAGCGAGATAAGCAATACTTTGAGGAGATCTCAAGCGAAATACATCATAATTCATTGTGTGATTGCTGCTTTCTTCCCCACATCCAAAGTGGGGTTCTTGTTTTCTCTGGGCACCCCGCGCAGGAACAGGAACGCACGCACACCCACTCACACTCACTCACGCTCTCTCATCATCAACCTCATCATCATCATCGATGATGCTCTCTCACGTGCTTAGTCACTCACATACTCATCACCATCATCACTCGCACTCTCTCACACGCTCATGAACATCATCATCATCATCATCGGCATCGGCATCATCCTCATTCAAACATCATCATCGCCACCACCATTCACAATCAATCATCATCCTCTTCACCACTCATCTTCACCACCACTCATCATCCTCATCCTCATCATCGTTGAGTAAATTGTGAGGAAGTCTCAGGCGGGAGCCCCCTCCCTATGGGGTCCGCAGATCATGTTGGTAATCCGAGCGGGTCATCGGAATCCTGTAACTGTCGTCACTTTCGAGCTCCCCAGGCTTGAATATGGAGGAAGTCTCAGGCGGGAGCCTCGTCTGTGAGTGAATTGGGAGGAAGTCTCAGGCGGGAGCTCCCTCCCTATGGGGCCCGCAGATCATGTTGGTAACCCGAGCGGGTCATCGGAATCGTGTAACTGTCGTCATTCTTGGGCTCCTCAAGCCTGAATTTGGAGGAAGTCTCAGGCGCGAGCCTCGTCTGTGAGCGAATTCTGAGGAAGGCTCAGGCGGGGGCCCCCTCCCTATGGGGCCCGCAGATCATGTTGGTAATCCGAGCGGGTCATCGGAACCTTGTAATTGTCGTCACTTTTGGGCTCGTCAAGCTTGAAATTTGAGGAAGTCTCAGGCGGGGGCCTCGTCTCTGAGTGAACTGGGAGGACGTCTCAGGCGGGAGCTCCCTCCCTATGGGGCCCGCAGATCATGTTGGCAATCCGAGCGGGTCATCGGAACCCTGTATTTGTCGTCACTTTTGTGCTCCTCAAGCCTGAATAAAGAGCAAGTCTCAGGCGGTTTTGTCCAGGGCGGAGGCGAAGCAGCTCGCGGCAGAGCTGGGCTTCGTGCTGCCTTCCGCCTGAGCGCGGCTGCGCGTCGCTCGAAGCCCGCGGGGTTGCCCCAACGGCTTGGTCTTGCGCGCCAACGGCTCGCGGGGTTGTCCCGACAGCCTGGCCCGCGGGGTTGCCCCAACGGCTGCGCGACGTGACCAGTAGAGAACGCGCCTGTGCTGGCCGTGGCGGCGACGGCGCCGAGGAACATCGACGTGCGCGCTCATGCAACAGGAAGGGGAGGAGGTGGCGGGGCGCGGAACAAACAGGGGGGCGAGGATGGGGGCAACGTAAGGAGTGGAAGGGGGGCCCGCGCCAAGGCGACAGGAAATATACGCAGAAGAGACAGCCAGGGCGCCTCGCCAACCACGAGGACGACGGTGGTGGTTTTTCTTTCCAGATTCGCCCAGAGGATTCTTATGTGGGGTTCTTCCGTCGGAGTAATTTCAGTGTTCCTTCTTTCTTTTTTCCTTTCTCTCTCTCTCTCTCTCTCTCTCTCTCTCTCTCTCTCTCTCTCTCTTTTTTTTTTTTTTTTTTTTTTTTTTTTTTTTTTTTTTTTTTTTTTTTTTTTTTTTTTTTTTTTTTTTTTTTTTTTTTTTTTTTTTTTTTTTTTTCTCTTCTCTCTCTCTCTCTTCTCTCTCTCTCTCTCTCTTCTCTCTCTCTCTCTCTCTCTCTCGCTCTCTCTCTCTTCTCTCTCTCTCTCCTCCTCCTTCTCTCTCTCTTCTCTCTTCTCTCTCTCTCTCTCTCTCTCTCTCCTCTCTCTCTCTCTCTCTCTCTCTCTCTCTCTCTCTCTCTCTCTCTCTCTCTCTCTCCCTCTCTCTCTCTCTCTATATATATATATATATATGTTTTTGTCCATCTTCCCCCCCTCTCCCCGCCTGAACTTGCTTATCCCTGTGGCTGATTATCCATGGGAAGTGAGGCGCATGAGCTACCCTGCACGAGGACTCAAACAAATCAATTGTCAGAAAGCGCTTGTAAATTAAATCTAATAGATTTGGAACTTGATGTTTTTTTGCTCTTTTTCTTCCTCTTCTCTTCTCCTTCTTCTTTCTTAATTTATATTTCCATTTCTTTGTATATCTATGTATTTCTTTCTTTTTTCCTCTCTCCCCCCACGCCCCCCTGAACTTGTTTATCCCTGGTGTTGATTATCCATGGCAAGCGAGGCGCGTGAGCTACCCTGCACGAGCACTTTAAAACATTTATTTTCAGAAAGCGCTTGTTAATTAAATCTAATAGATTTGGAACTTGTTTTTTTTTGTTCTTAGTCTTCCTCTTCCCTTCTCTTTCTCTTAATTTGTAGTTTTATTTCTTTATATATGTCTTCATTTCTTTCTTTTTTCCTCTCTCTCCCCGCGCCCCCCCTGAACTTGTCTATCCCTGGGGTTGATTATCCGCGGAAAGCGAGGCGCGTGAGCTACCCTGCACGAGCAATAAAAATTGTAATTTTCATAAAGCGCTTGTAAATAAAATTTGAATACATTTGAATTTTCAGTTTTTTTTGTTTTATCCTCCTTTCCTCTCCCCTTCTACTTCTCCTCCGCATTTCTTATTGTCCCTTTCCTTTTTAATATTTCTTTTATGTATTTCCCTTATCTCTCTCTTTGTTTTCTTTATTTCTCTCTTTATATCTTTCTCTCTCCCCATGCGCCCCTGAACTTGTTTATCCCCGAGGTTGATCGCCCGCGGAAAGTGAGGCGCGCGAGCTCCTACGCGAGCACTTTTTTTGTATATATATATATAAATGTGCGTTTCTAAATAATCTGCTGGATTTGAAACTTGAAATTTTTGCTTTCCCCCTCCTCCTCTATCTGTCTGTCTGTCTATATATCTTCTCTTCTTCTTCTTATTTTTCTTATTATTCTTCTTCTTCATTGCAAGTTTTTTTTTTTTTTTTTTTTTTTTTATTTTTTTTTTTTTTTTTTTTTTTTTTTTTTTTTTAAAAAAAAAAAAAAACAAAAAAAAATTCTTCATTTCTTTTTTTTCTCTCTCTCTCTCTCTCTCTCTCTCTCTCTCTCTCTCTCTCTCTCTCTCTCTCTCTCTCAGCGCAACCCCCCCAGCGCAACCCTCCAGCGCAGCCCTCCGGCGCAACCCTCCAGCGCAACCCTCCAGCACAACCCTGCAGCGCAACCCCTCGGCACGACCTCTTGAGGTTTATTATCGTCGGCAGTTTCTTATCATCGGCAGTGGTCGATGGCAACTCCTGAGCTCTGCGGAAACACGGCGGCGCGCAAATGATACCCATGTTTTTGAAAAACTCCATTTTGAAAAAAAATATGTTCATTTAATTGCGAATTCCAGTGAAATCTTTTCGAATTTGCGAAATCGAGCCGCCAGGCGCTTGAATGCCGCACTGCGTTCGAGATTTAGGCGAAAGCGTGTGCGACGCAATTTTCTGCGTTCGATATTCGGGCAGAAGCGCGCGACGCAAATTTCTCATGAATGCGTCGCGTGCTTAAATCTCGAACGCAATGTGGCATTCAAGCGCCTGGCGGCTCGATTTCGCAATTTTGAAAGGATTGACGCAGATGGCTGCTCAGAGAGCAGAACCAGAGAATGAGACCTTCGAGAATGTCTCAAGCGAACCCAGTGTTTCTTCGAAGATGTCTCAAGCGAATCAAGCATGTTTTCAAGGATGTCTGAGGCGAAGCGAACAATTCTGCAATGACGTCTCGAGGGAGGCCAAATGTTGATTCGAGGAAATCTCAAGCAACATGATTATCCTTGATCTCTCTCTCTCTCTCTCTCTCTCATCTCTCTCATCTCTCTCATCTCATCTCATCTCATCTCATCTCATCTCATCTCATCTCATCTCATCTCATCTCATCTCATCTCATCTCATCTCATCTCTCTCTCTCTCTCTCTCTCTCTCTCTCTCTCTTCTCTCTCCCTCTCTCCTCTCTCCCTCTCTTCTCTCTCTCTCTCTCTCTCCTCTCTCTCTCTCTCTCTCTCTCTCTCTCTCTCTCTTCTCTCTCTCTCTCTCTCCTCTCTCTTCTTTCTCTCTCTCTCTCTCTCTCTCTCTCTCTCTCTCTCTCTCTCTCTCTCTCTCTCTCTCTCTCTCTCTCTCGCTCTCTCCTCTCTCTCTCTCTCTTCTCTCTCCTCTCTCTCTCTCTCTCTCTCTCTCTCTCTCTCTCTCTCTCTCTCTCTCTCTCTCTTCTCTCTCTTCTCTCTCCTCTCTCTCTCTCTCTCTCACACTATCTCTCTGCTCCAGCTGAGCTGCTGAAGCAGAGCTGCTCAAGCAGATGTCTGCTCAGAGAGCAGAGCCAGAGAATGAGACCTTCGAGAATGTCTCAAGCGAACCCAGCGTTTCTTCGAAGATGTCTCAAGCGAATCAGGCATGTTTTCAAGGATGTCTGAGGCGAAGCGAACAATTCTGCAAGAACGTCTCGAGCGAGGCCAAATGTTGATCCGAGGAAATCTCAAGTAACAGCACCATATTCTTATTTCAAGCAGATCCAGCAGCGATGTCCAAGCATCGACTCGACAAGCATCGACTCGAGAACAACATTCGTGATTAGCCTCTTTGGCTCAAGCCTTTCGAGCAAGGCTTTCGAACCTCTCGAGCAGGCCACCACTCCAGCAAGCCTTTCGAGCCTGTCGCGCCTCGAGTACGATGAGCACGCCTGTCAAGCGGCAGTCAAGCTTGTCGAGCTTGTGGGGCCTTTCAAGCCCGAGCCCGGCGGACACTCCGACCTCCCACAAGAAGGTTCGAGCCTCGCCTCGCTTGTCCGAGGAGGCCAAGCGCAATTTCTTCAAGGATCTCGAGCACAAGAGGCTCGAGGCGGAGCAGGCCGAGAAGGAACGCCTCGCAGCCGCAGCTGAGCGCCGAGCGAAGGCGAGCGCCGAGGGCAAGGTGCTCGACCCCGCCGACTTCGGCCGAGGCGTCGCCCGAGGAGCGACCATGGGCGGCAGACCCGAGGGCACGAATCGCAAGTACACGGGGGCGCACGAGCCCCGAGCAGCCCCCGCCCTGCGCCGAGACCCACCAGCGCAGTGCAAGCTTCAAGTCGACTTCGACTGGCGCAAGCAGGCCGAGAAGCACGAGGTCGCGGACATCAGCCAGCTGCCGAGCAACGTCAAGGCGCAGCTCATCGAGAAATGGCACTGGCCCTACCTCACGGTCAAGAGCTGGACCGAGAAGAGAGCAGCTTTCGAGAAGCTCGTCGCCACGGAGAGGCTCGGCAAGAACGGCCTCCGAGCCTGCGGCCGAGTTCGGGCCTATCAGGCCAAGGCAGACAGGAGCCAAGGCGCGAGGATCCAGAGCTACACTCGTGGCCGAGCATGCCCCAAAAGCCCCCTCGAGGGAGTCATGGGCCGACTTCGAGGCCTGGTTCAAACGAGAGCGCATGTGCGGCCACGAGGTCCGCAACAAGGCGATCTTAACGAGACTCAAGTACGAGCTCGAGTGGGAGAGAGACAAACAAGAGCACCTCAAGGACGCGAGCCACGTCGTCTTCAACTACCAGATCCTCAACCGAGTCACCAAGCGGCTCGAGACCTTCAACATCAACAACCTCTGCCGCAAGGACGCCAAGTGGATCGAGGAGACCGTTCTCCCGAGGCTCCACGCAGTCGGACGGAAAGGCCAACGCCTCTCCGAGCAGCGCAACAAGGGCCTTTCCGAGTCCAAGGCCAAGTTGACGTGGGCCACGAGCGACCGCTTCATCCACCTCGTTTCCAGGGGCACGGCCGAGGAACTCGCCATGTTCGTCGGGGACACCGAGAGCTTCATCGAGAACATGCAAGCCACGGGCGTCGTCGTGGTCGACGCCGCCGCGCTGTGGCTCAAGCTCAGGGGCGAGGAGAAGGTCTACCTCCACGCGAACGAGCTCGAGGGTCCTAGCCACAAGGCTCGACTCGAGAAGCTCCGCCGCAAGTTCCGCGAGACGCAGACCGAGGCAGACAAGGCAGCTTGGGAGATGGAGAAAACCAAGTTATACCAGGAGCACGGCGACCAGAAGGAGCAAGTAGAGCAAGCGTACTCTAGCGCAGGCGACACGCATCGCCTCACGATGATCAACATATCGAGCGTCGCGAATTGGTTCGACCCAACCAAGGACCCCAAGTCGAACAAGAAGCGCTCGATCCTGCTAGTGCCCTGTGCGAGGCACTGCAAGATCTCTGATATGGACCTCGAGAGCGGCAAGTGGCTCCGTGACGTCAGTTACGAGCGAAGCGACGGCGAGGCCGAGGTCTTCCGAGCAGGCGAGAACATCGGCCAGATTCTCAAGGGTTGGCGCCAAGCCCTCCTCGAGGTCGACCCCGAGCAGCGCGCCGAGATCTTCGAGCAGATTGACATCTGGGGCCAGCCTCGAGCTTGGACCGACGAGCTCATCGCGAGCTGGACTATCGACTTTATCCAAGCCGAGCACGGCCAAGCTCTCGTGTTCGCCGACTGTCTCTCGAGCCAGTGGACCGAGGCCGTCGCGCTCCGAGCGTGGCTCAAGCAGATCGTCTACGCGCCGATGGCTCCAGACGTGACGAGCTTCCTCCAGGAACCCGAGACGCACGAGCACTCGACTCGCAGCTCAAGGCAACCATTCGCGAGGTGAAGTCCGAGATCCATTGGGCGATCGAGCAAGACTGGATGCAGAAGGTCAAGGCCGAGCCCGAGAAGAACTACAAGTGCCCGAGCAATTGGGGGCCGTGCGAGTGCATCTACTGCATCTCCGAGGCGTGCAGGCGCATCCGCGAGAAGAACGCCGAGACCGTCCCACTGCAAGGCGCGCAAGCGAACCAGATGCTCGCAGTGAGGCCGGGAGAGACGGAGGACGAGGAGGAGGGGGAGGAGGAGAGGAGGAGGAGGAGGAGGAGGAGGAGGAGGAGGAGGAGGAGGAGCAGATGGAGGAGGAGGAGGATGGACGGAGGAGTAGAAGAGGAAGAGGAGGAGGAGGGCGAGGAGGAGGAGAGGGAGTCGCTCGGCGAGGAGGAGGAGGAGAAAGAGGATAACAAGGAAGAGGACGGCCTCGAGCCTTGAGCTTCAAACCCCAGCGAATTCAAGAAAACCCTTCGAGGATTGCCGAGAAGGATCCCAAGATGACCCCAAGCATTTTTTCGATGTTGTGTCAAGCGAAATAAGCAATAATTTGAGATGTCTCAAGCGAAATAGATAATAGTTTGAAGATGTCTCACACGAAATAGGCAATGAGATGAGGATATGTCAAGCGAAATAACGATAGTTTTATGATGTCTCAAGCAATAGTTTGAGGATGCCTCCAGCGAAATAAGCAATAGTTTGAGGATGTCTCACGCGAAACACAATTAGTTCGAGGATGTCTCAAGCGAAATAAGCAATATTTTGAGGGTGTCTCAAGCGAAATATGCATTTGTTTGAGGATTCTCAAGCGAAATACGCAGTAGTTTGAAGATGTCTCAAGCCATAATTTGGGGATGTCTCCAGCAAAATAACTAAGCAATCGTTCTCCTCTCCTCTTCTACTTCTCCTCTTCATTTGTTATTATTCATTTTGTTTTCATTTTTTCCCTTTTCTTTTTCTTCTTTTTTTTCCCCTCTATCTGTTTCTCTTAGTTTTTGTTTCTGTCTGACTCTCTATCCCTTTCTCTCTCTATCTCTCCCCATGCGCCCCTGAACTCGTTTATCCCTGGGGATGGTTATCCACGGAAAGTGAGGCGCGTGAGCTACCCTACACGATCACTTAAACATTTTAATTCTCATAAAGCGATTGTAATTAAAAAATAATACATTTGAATCTTCAGTTTTTTTGCTTTATCCTCCTTTCCTCTTCTCTCTATCCTTTTCATTTATTATTCTATTATTCTTTTTAAATATATCTTCTCTCTTTAGGTCCTTCCTTTCTTTTTCTTTATGATCTCTCTCTCTCTCTCTCTCTCTCTCTCTCTCTCTCTCTCTTTCTCTCTTTTTTCTTCTCTCTCTCTCTTCTCTCTCTCTCTCTCTCTCTCTCTCTCTCTCTCTCTCTCTCTCTCTCTCTCTCTCTCTCTCTCTCTCTCTCTCCCTTTTTTTTTTTTTTTTTTTTTTTTTTTTTTTTTTTTTTTTTTTTTGTTTTTTTTTTTTTTCTCTCTCTCTCTCTCTCTCTCTCTCTCTCTCTCTCTCTCTCCATGCCCCCCCCCCCCCCCTTCTGAACTTTTTTTTTTATCCCCGGGGTTGATTATCCATGGGAAATGGAGCACATGAGCTACCCTGCACGAGCACTTGAACATTTTAACTTTCATAGCGCGTTTGTAAATAAAATCTGATGCATTTGAACTTGAGATTTGTCCTTCTCTCTCTCTCTCTCTCTCTCTTTTTTTTTTTTTTTTTTTTTTTTTTTTTTTTTTTTTTTTTTTTTTTTTTTTTTTTTTTTTTTTTTTTTTTTTTTTTTTTCCCCCCCCCCCTCTTCTTCTCTCTCCTTTTTCTTCTTCATTTCTCATTGTTTCTTTTTTTATTTTTGTTTTTGCATATCGCTTTCTCCATTCCTCCGCCCGCCTGAACTTTATTATCGCCGCGGTTGCTTATCCAGGGGCACCGAGGCGGATGAGCTATTCCGAGGATGTCTCAAGCGAAACAAGCATATACTCGAGGATGTCTCAAGCGAAACAAGCATATACGGAAGGATGTCTCAAGCGAAACGATGCGTTTCTTAAGGGCGTCTCAAGCGAAAACAGCAATTGCTCGAGGATGTCTCAAGCGAACCGAGAGGTTCGACGAGGATGTCTCAAGCGAAACGAGTGATTCGTCGAGGATATCTCAGGCGAAAAAATAGACGAGGATGTCTCAGAGGATAAGGAGGAGGAGAAGAAGGAGGGAGGAGCCGCGGCGAGGCCGACCGTGCAGACCGAGCTGAAGGTCGTCACAGGCGAGGAGCCGCGGAGCTACTCCACCGAGCCTGGCCGAGGCATCGAGCCGAGACTGGCCAAGGAGAGACTCGACGCGGTTGCGAGCTGGCCCGAGAACGCCCCCCCGATTCCCGACTGGAGCGCACTGGACGGCGAGTGCTCCCGAGTCGAGGACTTGCCGAAGGACTGCGAGGACGACGAGAACCCCTGCCTCCGCGAGCTTGCAGAGCTACACCTCGAGCTCACAGACGAGCAGCGAGACATGCTCAGGCCGCCCGAGGAGCGCATCAGGGAGATCCAGTTCCCGCGCGCCCTCACGGACCGAGTGCGCCACCGGCGAATCAACCGCAAGAACAAGTGGGCGAGCAAGTTCCGAAGCCAGTGCGTGGGCAAGCTAGCGGCCAAGTGGAACAAGGCGAAGCGCAACCAGGATGGCCGAGACGCCCTCGACAGCGAGAGCCGAGGCATCGCCTCGGCGAAGTTGTCGGGGCAAGCCCCCAAGCCGATGGGGAGCTTCGCGGAGAAGTTCAAGCAGAAGGGGAAGGCCAAGCGGAACCAGAGCGCCCAGGACAAGAAGAGAGGCCAAGCGGGCCTCAAGGAGTGCAAGGACTCGCCCTGGCACGGCGAGAGCACCCGCGTCAACCAGGAGTGCGTCCACGAGGGGAGGCGCGGGAGAATCCAAGACGTCTGGAGCGTCATGGACACCGAGGGCGAGTGCCAGTTCCGAGTGCTCGAGGTCGAGACGTCGGCGATCTTCCAGATCCGCTCCAGCCAGGCTCGAGGGCCAATGGGGCGCGAGCGGAAGCCGAGCAGAAGGGCCAGCGGAAGCCGAGCGGAAGTTGGCGCAGAAACCGAGCGGAAGGGAACTCGCGCGGAAGCCGAGCGGAAGGGCAGCGGAAACCGAGCGGAGTTCGCCCCCATCCGTCGGTCTTCGAGCCTGGGAGGTCGTGGTCGAGGAGGAGTGGGCGAAGGCCAAGCCCGCCAAGATGGATTACCGAACCCTGAGGAAGGCCAGGCGCACCGAGCTTGCCAAGCACCTAGCCATCACCAGCTGCGAGTTCGTCGAGAAGAACAGGACCCTCGAGCTCGGCGCGATGAAGGCTTTCATTGGCGAGATCGCGGAACGAGTTGGCCAGCCGCCAGGCGTCGAGCTAATCGAGCCGACGATTGCTGTTCTCTGGGCTCGAGGAGACCATGGCGACGACGCGGCCACTGCCGAGGCGCAAGAGGAGCAGAAGGCCTGGCGCGAGAGGATCGAGAACGCCAAGGTTCTGCTCATCTGCGTCTGGTCCGACAACCCGATGCACTACACGTACCTCAAGGGGGCCAGGGAGGAATTCCAGGACGTGGCCATCGAGTTCCGAGACTCTCTCAAGGTGCCGTCCGAGTCCGCCAAGGAGGCGGCCGCGAGAATCCTGCGCAAGCTCTTTGGACCTGAGGTGGAGTGCCCCCCCCTCCGAGCAACTCGAGATGCCAAGTGGATGGGTGGTCCTGCGGATTGTGGGTGACGAGGTGGTTCGAGCGCGCCCTGCGCGAGCTCCGCGGCGAGGGCCGCCAGCCGCCAAGCAGCATCAGCGACATCTGCGCCCGAGGTAACGAGTGGATCGAGAAGCTGAGGAACGCGAGCGACGCCAAGCCCAAGGGCAAGGCCAAGGCCACGGCCAAGGGCAAGGCCCCGGATCCGTTCGTGCCCGAGCCCAAGCACGCCAACCTCGAGGCAGCACTGCAAGCAGCCAAGGAGTGCAAGGAATGCTTGCAGCTCAAGGATGGCAGTAAAGGCTGCCGAGCCTGTATGGGCGAGCACTTCGAGCAAGTGCGCCACAAAGGCTTTTTGTCGAGGGCAGCCAAGGACTTCGAGCTCGCGTGCATGAAGCTTTAACCGCGAGCATGCGCCCTCGAGAATTATAAGCAATACCCGAGCGAAAAGAGCATCTGTTCGAGGACGCCTCAAGCGAAACACACAATTAGTTCGAGGATGTCTCAATCGAAATACGCAATAGTTCCAGGATGTCTCAAGCGAAATAAGCCATAGTTTGAGGATGCCTCAAGCGAAATACGCAATGTTTCAGGATGTCTCAAGCACTAGTTTGAGGATGTCTCCAGCGAAATAAGCAATAGTTTGAGGATGTCTCGCGCGAAACACCATTAGTTCGAGGATGTCTCAAGCGACATAAGCAAGTTAGTTTGAGGGTGTCTCAAGCGAAATATGCAATAGTTTGAGGGTGTCCCAAGCGAAATAGCAATAGGGTGTCAAGCGAAGCGCGCTATTTTTTCGAGGATGTCTCAAGCGAAATAAGCAATAGTTCGAGGATGTCTCAAGCGAAATAAGCAATAGTATGAGGATGTCTCACGCGGAATACGCAATAGTTTCGAGGATGTCTCAAGCGAAATAAACAATAGTTTGAGGGTGTCTCTAGCGAAATAAGCAATAGTATGAGGATGCCTCAAGCGGAAAAACAATAGTTTGAGGGTGTCTCAAGCGAAATAAGCAATAGTTTGTGGATGTCTCCAGCGAAATACGCAATAGTTTCAGGATGTTTCAGGCGAAATCAGCAATAGTTTGAGGATGTTTCAAGCGAAAAACACATTTTTTCGAGGATGTCTCAAGCGAAATAAGCAATAGTTTGAGGGTGTCTCAAGCGAAATAAGCAATAATTTGTGGATGTCTCAAGCGAATTACGCAATAGTTTGAGGGTGTCTCCAGCGAAATAAGCAATAGTTTGTGGATGTCTCAAGCGAAATACGCAATAGTTTCAGGATGTGTCAGGCGAAATCAGCAATAGTTGAAGGATGTTTCAAGCGAAAAACACAATCATTTCGAGGATGTCTCAAGCGAAATAAGCAAGAGTTTGAGGGTGTCTCAATCGAAATAAGCCATAGTTTGTGGATGTCTCAAGCGAAATACGCAATAGTTCCAGGATGTTTCAGGCGAAATCAGCAATTGGTTGAAGGATGTTTCAAGCGAAAAACACAATCATTTCGAGGATGTCTCAAGCGAAATAAGCAATACTTTGACGGTGTCTCAAGCGAAATAAGCAATAGTTTGTGGATGTTTCAAGCGAAACAAGGGATTTGTTGAGGATGTCTCCAGCGAGATAAGCCATTGTTGATGATATTTCTATGGGGACTAAACGCCAAGGATGTCTCAAAACGTGCTCGGCTTGGCTTCTCTTGATCATGTCTTACTTCGAGATTATGCTGAGGTCTGTTGGGCTACTTTGATTATCTCCCCCTGAACCCCGAACTTTATTATCCCCTAGTGTTTACTCTCACGGGTTAGGTGTTAGGGTTATGGGGGCTATAGGGCTATAGGGCAATTGGTCTATAGGGCTATAGTGCTATAGGGATATGTGGCTATTAGGCTATAGGGCTATAGGGCTATAGGGCTGTAGTGCTGTAGGGCTATAGAGCTATAGGGCTATCGGGCCGTAGGGCTATAGGGTTATGGGGGCTATCGGGCTGTAGGGCTATAGAGCTATATAGCTATTGGACTATGGGGCTATAGGACTGTAGGGCTACAGGACTATTTGGCTATAGGGCTATAGGGCTATAGGGATATATGGCTATAAAGCACCCCGGCAACCGGGCAACCTGGCACCTGTGCACAGGGGCACCCGGGCACCCGAGAATTTTGGCACCCGGGCACCGGGGCACCGGGGCGGGCCGCACAAATCGGTGGCAAACCTCACCTAACCATATGAAACCTCACCTAACCCAATCCTATTTTTTAGGGCTGTAGGGCTGTAGGGCTACAGGGCCATAGGTCCACAGGGATATAGGTCTATAGGGCTATAGGGCCATAGGGCTATAGGGCTATAGGGCTGTAGGGCTTTAGGGCTGTAGGATTATAGGGCTATAGGGCCATAGGACTATAGGGTTGTAGGGCTATAGGGCTATGAGGCTTTAGGGCTATAGGACCATAGGGCAATAGGGCTATAGGGCGACAGGGCTATATGGCTAGAGCTATAGGAAGATAGTGCTCTAGGGGTATAGGGCTATAAGACTATAAGACCATAGGGTTATATATAGAGCTATAGGGTTATAGGGTTATAAGGCTATAGGGCGATTGGGCTATAGGGCTATAGGGGTATAGGGCTATACAGCTATACGGCTATTGGGCTTTAGGGCCATGTGGCGATTGGGCTATCGGGCTATAGGGCTATATGGCTTAGGGCTATAGGGCTTAGGGCTATATGGCTATAAGGCTATGGGGCTGTAGGGCGATTGGGCTATGGGGCTGTAGGGCTATAGGGCTATAGGGCTATAGCTCTATTTGGCTATTGGGCTATAGGTCTATAGGGCTATACGGCACCCGGGCACCCGGGCACCCGGGCGGTCCGCGGAAATCTGTGGCAAACCTTACCTAACCATGTGAATCCGCTAGGACACCTACAGAGGCAAGCTCTGATTGGAATGAATTCGCTAGGACCCCATACAGAGGCAAGCTCTGGTTGGGGAACATACAGTCAAGACGCTGAAGCGAGGGTCACTTTGGGCTCAGGAGGACCTATGGTTCTCGGGCCGTCCTTCAGATCTGGGCCGGGGGTCTTGGGACCTTGGAGGCGATATTGGGCCGTCCTGGGCGTTTTGTAGGCAATTTTGGAGCCATCCTAAGCGGAACAACTCTTGCCTGGCATCTCGCCTGGGGTTCTCCGGGTGGCCAGCGGGGCGGGATCGGCCGAGACCCCATTTGGAACTTCTTAGAAAAGACAGCAGTCAAAAGTTTGGTACGCCAGGCGCTCCTTTGATAAATCAACAGGGGGCGGCGGACCTAGGGGCCTTCGGCATCCCGCCGCCGCGGCTAGGTACTAGGGCAGTGAGGATCTCTCGGGAGGTCTCTCGGCCGCCTCTTGGAGGCGGTTTTGGGGGTTTCTTGGTGCTCCTCGGGGGCCTCCTGGGGCCTGATTTGGGCTTGTGTCCACCTGGGGCATGACGTCGGTCTCGGGGGTCATCTTAGGCCCGATGGCGCGAAATGTCAGATCGAGTTCCCCCTCTTGGGGCCGTCTTTGAGCGTCTTGGGGGGCCCCTTGGGCCATTTGGGCGCCTTCTTGGGCCGTCTGGGGGCCCTCTTGGGGGCCTCTTGGGCCGTGGGGCGATCTTGGAGGCCTCCTGCGTCGGCTTGGAGCGTCGGAAGCCCGAAAAGGAGAGAACGCCAATGTTAACTAGTCAAAAGCATAATGAGCATGTATGAGTTTGGCCTCTCGGGGCCCTCTTGGGGGGCCTCTTGGAGCTCTCTTGAGGCGTCCTGGGGGCCTCTTGGGCAGTCCAGAGACGATCTGGAGCATCTTGGATCAATGCTCGGGCGACTTGTGGCTCTCTTTGACCGTCTTTGGCCGCCTCTTGGGGCCCTCGTGGCCGTCTGGGGGGCCTTCTTGCCTCTGGCAAAGTCGCGCGCGGAGCCAATAGCGCCTGGGAGCGCCGAATAGCGCGCGGAACTCTGGGCCGTGGGCCTTGCAACAATTGTTATTATGTTTCACAGGGAACTCGAAGGGACCTGAGGACACTCGTCGTGCGGCGATGACGACGACGCCGACCATGAAGGCGCCAGCGGCGGCGGCGACAACGACGACGACGATACTGACGAGGGCGGCGGCGGTGGCGGCCGCCGGTTCAGGACGTCGGCGGCGCCTCGTTCATGGAGGTGTCGGAGCACAAGCGCGCTGGCAGGGCGGCGCCGCCGCCGCCCCCGCAGACGTTCGGGGCGTACGCCAAGAAGACGGAGGCGCCTCCGCGCTCCCCGTCGGTCTTCGGAGATTCCTCGAGCTGTTTAGGGCGTTTTCGCAGGCTCCCAGAGGCTCTTCTTCTTCCAGTTTCGGGTTGCTCTCCTGCAGACTCGCCTCGCCGAAGGCTTTCTTCGGATGCTCGGATCGTCCCGAACGGCCGGCGGCGGCCAGAGTTACGTTCCGAAAGCCAGACCTTCTCGCGTTGCGAATAAAACAGCACCACAGTTTTGTGGTGTGTGCCAACTTTCTGCCTCTGGGGGCGTCCATCCAGTCCCCGGCTGTCAGGAACCGGCTCGGGATGAGAGGCCGGCCCCAGGGAAATTGCCCAGACTATGGCGGAGGTCTGTGTTTGACCTCACGACGCCGGCAGCAGCAGCGGCGGCGACGGCGAAGGCGGTCGTCGCCTTCGCCGCCGTCGCCCCCGCCGTCGTCGTTGGCACTGCCGCCGTCGTCGTCGTCGTCGTCGTCGTCGTCGTCGTCGTCGTCGTCGTCTTCGTCGCAATCGTCGCCGCCGCCCACGCCGACGCCGCCGCTGTCGAATATGTATGTTTAGAGAACACTTGATGTTGATCCATGGAAATGGTTCCGGTCGCTGTGTCATCGACGCCGGCTGAATTTACTATACAAGCAAGCTTCCCGCTCGAGCGCGAGTTTGCTTCCCAATCTCGACCCTTGAAGGCCCAACTACGAAGACAAAGACTACCATTCGATACTTCTGCATACGTTATTCCAAGACGTCCTAGCCAGGTAGATGTAAGCAATAAGTCATGGACGTAGACGGTCACCAGCAGATTTTTAACAAAAGCATTATGTGTATCACACCAGAGGAAGGCCCCAATTAGTGGATGGTTTGAACATTTGGTGCGAGTATGAGAAAGATCGTGAGATCGACAGTGAGTTCCATAGTGCGATCGGTAGTGAGATCGATAGCGAGATGGATAGCGAGATCGATCTCAGTCGATCGATCGATCGAACCTGGAACCGGGAACCTGGGAACCCGGGAACCGCGAACCCGGGGACCAAGAACCTGGAATTGGGAACCCAGGAACCCAGGACCGGAAATTCCGGAACTTGGCGGTCTACTGTAATCGGCCGCCATCTTGCGCCAAGTCTTTTAAGATCCGCGAGGACCCTTTCAGTGTAAACATTGATAGGGTCAAATATATGTTAGCAAGCGTCGACCCCAAACAGTGTGTTTCTAACAATCTATGTTGCGCGAAATTTGTGGAGCAGTCGATGTGGTGCAACCTATGTTGCAGTCTCGGTTGTGCAATCCATGTTGTGCTGTCTCTGTTGTGTAATCTCTCTTGTGTACTTGGTGTGGTGCAATCGAGAAATTGCAATCTATGCGGGGGACTATCATTTGTACAATCTATGTGGTGCAACTAGTCTTTGACCGTCTTGAAGCTGTCCTCTCCACTGCTCGTGCAAACATCCCACCCTCCCACCCGCAACTTGGTCGCAAGACCTCATAAGACAAGACCGTGACGGTAGGTACCACATGGCACTTGGCCACGACACCGACGCCGACGACGACAGCGACAACGACGACGACGGCGCCGCCGACACCGACTGCGACGACACCGACGACGACGACGACGGCGACTACGACGACACCGACGACGTCTCCGACGACTTCGACGACGACAACGACGCCGACGGCGACGACGACGAAGCCGACGAGGACGTCGCCAACGAAGACGACGACGAGGGAGGAGGGACGACGGCGGCGACAATGACGACAACGACGACAACGACGAGAGAGGAGGGAGGACGGCGACGACGCGAACGACGAAGAAGGAGGAAGGACGGCGACGCCGACGACGACAACGACGAGGGAGGAGGGAAGACGACGACAACGACGACGACGACGACGACGGCGACGAAATACGGGGGACGACGACGAGACGCCGACGACGGACGACGACGACGACGAGTCAGGAGGAGGAAGGACGACCACGGCGACAACGACGACGGAAACGACCACGACGCCAAAGAGGACTACGACGACGAACACGAGGGAAGACAGAGGACGTCGTAGGCGACGACGACGACGACGCGGGAGGAGGGAGGACGACGACGACGACGACGCAAGAGCGCGCGCGCACGCTTTTGTTGAAAATCCGTGTTGCGAAACCTTGTGTTTTTTGTATGTTTTTGGACACACGATTTTTGAAGTCCTTCCGAAACCGATGGGTTTTGAAGTTTTTCGGCATACGCGCGCGACGACGCGCGCGTGTGCACTTCGTCAACTTTTTTGCAGAGGGTTCTCGCGACGCCACACGCGCAAGGGCGTTCGACAGATTTCGACATGAGCACGCGCGAAGCCCGTCTGGTAGCATTTTGTGAAAATCTTGAAAACAACCTATGGTTTTCCTAAGATTTCGCAAGAGCTCGCGCGTAATTTTTTTAGCACATCAGTGTTACGAAACCAGGTGTGTTTGTATTTTTTTTCGGGGAACTCGATTGCGACATCCTTCCGCCACCGAAGGTTTTTGAAGGATTTCGGCATTCTCGCGCGACGACGCGCGCGTGCGCACTTCGTCAAATTTTTTGCAGGGGATTCGTGACAAAGTATTATGTTAGAGCAGAAAATGTCACCGCATAGTGTTTTTTACAAGGGGACCTCGGGGGGGGAGCCCGGCTGGCTTGGGATAGTGTAAATTCACATTTAGGATGGACATGTGGTCAGAATCATTACATGATTTACATATCCGAAAGGGGGGCCGATAATGCCGGGGGAGGGGGTAGATCTTATTCTGTTTTTGGAAAGGAGAATCCACTTTGACCGTCTTGAAGCTGTCCTCTCCACTGCTCGTGCAAACATCCCACCCTCCCACCCGCAACTTGGTCGCAAGACCTCTTAAGACAAGACCGTGACGGTAGGTACCACATGGCACTTGGCCACGACACCGACGCCGACGACGACAGCGACAACGACGACGACGGCGCCGCCGGCACCGACTACGACGACACCGACGACGTCTCCAACAACTTCGACGACGACAACGACGACGACGACACCGACGACGACGACGACGCCGACGACGACGACGATGACGACGACGACGACGCCGACGCCGACGACGCCGACGACGACGACGACGAAAACAACGACGACAACGAAAACGACGTCGCCAACGAAGACGACGACGAGGGAGGAGGGAGGACGACGGCGGGGACAACGACGACAACGACGACAACGACACAACGACGAGGGAGGAGGGAGGACGGCGACGACGCGAACGACGAAGAAGGAGGGAGGACGAGACGCCGACGACGACAACGACGAGGGAGGAGGGAAGACGACGACGACAACGACGACGACGACGCCGACGGCGAAATGGAGGGACGACGACGAGACGCCGACGACGGACGACGACGACGAGGGAGGAGGAGGAAGGACGACCACGGCGACAACGACGACGGAAACGACCACGACGCCAAAGAGGACGACGACGGCGAAAACGAGGAAAGACAGAGGACGGCGTAGGCGACGACGACGACGACGGATCGGATCGACTCGGCAGGAGGACGCGTCAAGCATCTCAGCGCCGTCTGGGGCGCGCCCGTGAGGAGAGGACGGCGACGACGACGACGACGCAAGAGCGCGCGCGCACGCTTTTGTTGAATATCCGTGTTCGGTTGTGAAATCCTTCCGAAACCGATGGGTTTTGAAGGATTTCGGCATACGCGCGCGACGACGCGCGCGTGTGCACTTCGTCAATTTTTTTGCAGAGGGTTCTCGCGACGGCACACGCGCAAGGGCGTTTGACAGATTTCGACATGCGCGCGCGCGAAGCCCTTTTGGTAGCATTTGGTGCACATTTTTCTGAAGATTTCGCAAGAGCTCGCGCGTAATCTTTTTTAGCAAATCAGTGTTGCGACACCATGTGTTTTGTATGTTTTTTTTGGAACTCGATTGCGAAATCCTTCCGGCACCGCAGGTTTTTGAAGAATTTCGGCATGCGCGCGCGACGCGCGCGTGCGCACTTCGTTTTATTTTGTTGCAAGGGATTTGCGAAAAAGTGTTAAGTTAGAACAAACAATGTCACCGCATAGTGTTTTTTACAGGGAACCTCATGGGGGGAAACCCGGCCCCCCGGGGATAGTGCAAATTCATAATTCGAATGGACAAGTGGTCAGAATCGTATATGAATTACATACCCGAAAGGGGGGCGATGACGCCGGGGGGGGGGGGTAGAGTCTACTTTCTATTTAAAAAGGAAAATCTATGTGGTGGAGTGGATTTTTACCCATGATTTGACACATCCCACGCTCTTGCAAACATCCCACCCACCCATCCGCAACTTGGTTTGCAAAACCTCCCAAGACCGACTACGACGACACCGACGACAACGACTACGACGACATCGACGACGTCTCCGACGACTTCGACGACGACAACGACGCCGACGCCGACGACGACGAAGACGACGACGACGCCAACGAAAACGACGACGAGAGGAAGAAGGACGACGACGGCGACAACGACGACAACGACGACAACGACGAGGGAGGAAGGAGGACGGCGACGACGCGAACGACGAAGGAGGGAGGACGGCGACGCCGACGGCGACAACGACGAGGGAGGAGGGAAGACGACGACGACAACGACGACGACGACGGCGACGAAATAGGAGAGACGACGACGACACGCCGACACGCCACGCTTTTGTTGAAAATCCGTGTTGCGAAACCTTGTGTTTTTGTATGTTTTTGACACACGATTTTAAAATCCTTCCGAAACCGATGGGTTTTGAAGGTTTTCGGCATACGCGCGCGACGACGCGCGCGTCTGCACTTCGTTTTTTGTCCCAACCATCCTGTGGTGTTGGGTCCTCGTTTTGAAGAAACAGCGCCCCGCGTTCCCTCCTCCTCCCGCTGCCCCCTCCCTCCTCCCATCATCGTCATCATCATCGTCATCGTGATCGTCGTTATCATCATCCTCATCACCATTCGTCCTCATCACCATCATCGTCACCATTATCGTCATCAGCTTCGGCACACCCCTCACACGTGTCCCAGTGCCACCGTCCACATGCGTCACCCCCACCCACTTCGGCACACCCCTCACATGTTTCGCGGCCCCATAGCGAGCTCCACCGAAGGCCCCAGTGCCACCGTCCACATGCGTCACCCCCATCCACTTCGGCACACCCCTCACACGCTTCGTGGCCCCATCGGGAGCCCCACCGAAGGCCCCAGTGCCACCGTCCACATGCGTCACCCCCACCCACTTCAGCACACCCCTCACATGTTTCGTGGCCCCATAGGGAAACCCACAAAAGGCCCCAGCGCCACCGTCCACATGCGTCACCCCCACCCACTTCAGCACACCCCTCACACGTTTCGTGGCCCCATATGGAGCTCCACCGAAGGCCCCCGTGCCACCGTCCACATGCGTCACCCCCGCCCACTTCGGCACACCCCTCACATGTTTCGTGGCCCCATAGGGAGCTCCACCGAAGGGCCCAGTGCCACCGTCCACATGCGTCACCCGCACCCACTTCGGCACACCCCTCACACGTTTCGTTGCCCCATAGGGAGCTCCACCGAAGGCCCCAGTGCCACCGTCCACATGCGTCACCCCCACGAATTTCGGCACACCCCTCACACGTTTCGTGGCCCCATAGGGAACTCCACCGAAGGCCCCGGTACCACCGTCCACATGCGTCACCCCCACCCACTTCGGCACACCCCTCACACGCTTCGTGGCCCCATAGGGAGCTCCACCGAAGGCCAGTGCCAGTGTCCACATGCGTCATCCCCACCCACTTCGGCACACCCCTCACACGTTTCGTGTCCCCATATGGAGCTCCACCGAAGGCCCCAGTTCCACCGTCCACATGCGTCACCCGCACCCACTTCGGCACACCCCTCACATGTTTCGTGGCCCCATAGGGAGCTCCACCGAAGATGATATTTACAACTGCGTTACTCACAACTGCATATGGTTGGGTCCTCCGCCAGGCTAATTTGCAGAGGGTTCTCGCGACGGCACGCGCGAAAGGGCGTTCGACAGATTTCGACATGCGCGCGCGCGAAGCCCGTCTGGTAGCATGTTGTGAAAATCGTGAAAATCTTATGGTTTTCTTGAGATTTCGCACCAGTTCGCGCGGAAAGTTCTTGTAGCAAATCAGTGTTTCTAAACTTTTTGTTTTGTTTTGTTTTTTTTTTTCTCGATTGCGAAATCTTTCTGGCACCGTCTGTTTTTGGAGGATTTCGGTTTGAGCTTCGACGCGCGCGTGTGCGCTTCGTCCCATTTTGTGCAAGGGATTCGTGAACAAGTGTTATGTTATAGCAAAAATATGTCACCGCATAGTGTTTTTTACCGCGGAACCTCAGGGGGGGAACCCGGCTGGCCTGGGACATTGTGATTTCAGATTTAAGATGGACATGTGGCCAAACTCATATTTGATTTACATACCCGAAGAGGGGGACCGATAACGCCGGGGGGGGGTAGAGTCTATTCTCTTTTTGGAAAGGAGAACCTATGTGGGTGGTGCAACCTATGTGGCGCAATGGATTTTTACTCATGACGTGACACATCCCATGCTCTTGCAAACATCCCACCCACCCACCCGCAACTTGGTTTGCAAAACCTCTAAGACCGTGACGATAGGTTCCACGTGGCACTTGGCAACAAAAACTGGCGCCGACGACGACGACGACAACGCCGACGACGACTACGACGACACCGACGACGCTCCCGACGACTTCGACGACGACGACAACGACGACGACACCGACGACGACGACGACGACGCCGATTCCGACGACGACGAGCAACGACGACGACGACGATGACGACGCCGACGACGACGGCGACGCCGAAGACGACGACGGCGACGCCGACGTCGACGGCGACGACGGAGCCGACGCCGACGCCGACGCCGACGCCGACGACGACGTCGCCAACGAAGACGACGAGCGAGGGAACACGACGACCGCCACAACGACGACAATGACGAGGGAGGAGGGAGGACGGCGACGACGCGAACGACGAAGAAGGGAGGACGGCGACGACGACGATGACAACGACGAGGGAGGAGGGAAGACGACGACGACGACGACGACGGCGACGAAATAGGAGAGACGACGACGACACGCCGACGACGGACGACGACGACGACGAGGGAGGAGGAGGAAGGACGACCACGGCGACAACGACGACGGAAACGACCACGACGCCAAAGAGGACGACGACGACGACCACGAGGAAAGACAGAGAACGACGAGGCGATGACGACGACGACGACGCGGGAGGAGGGAGGACGGCGACGACGACGACGACGACGACGCAAGAGCGCGCGCGCACGCTTTTGTTGAAACTCCGTGTTGCGAAACTTTTTTCCCCAACCATCTTGTGGTGTTGGGTCCTCGTTTTGAAGAGACGGTCCCCGCGTTCCTCCTCCTGTCCTCTCCTCCTCCTCCCCCTCCTTCTCCCTCGTCCCTCCTCCCTCCTCCCACCATCATCGTCGTCGTCATCATCATCATGACACTCATCATCACCATCATCGCATGCGTCAGCCACACCCACTTCGGCGCACCCCTCACACGTTTCGTGGTCCCATAGGGAGCTCCACCGAAGGCCCCAGTGCCACCGTCCACATGCGTCGCCCCCACCCACTTCGGCACACCCTTCACACTTTTCGTGGCCCCATAGGGAGCCCCACCGAAGGCCCCAGTGCCACCGTCCACATGCGTCACCCCCACCCACTTCGGCACACCCCTCACACGTTTCGTGGCCCCATAGGGAGCCCCACCGAAGGCCCAAGTGCCACCGTCCACATGCGTCGCCCCCACCCACTTCGGCACACCCCTCACACGTTTCGTGGCCCCATAGGGAGCTCCACCGAAGGCCTCAATGCCACCGTCCACATGCGTCACCCCCACCCACTTCGGCACATCCCTCGCACGTTTCGTGGCCCCAAAGGGAGCTCCACCGAAGGCCCCCGTGCCACCGTTCACATGCGTCACCCCGCACACTTCGCACGTCACCACCGCACCCACTTCGGCACACCCCTCAACGTTTCGTGGCCCCTCCACCGAAGGCCCCAGTGCCACCGTCCACATGCGTCACCCCCACCCACTTCGGCACACCCCTCACACGCTTCGTGGTCCCATAGGGAGCTCCACCGAAGGCCCCAGTGCCACCGTCCACATGCGTCACCCCCCACCCACTTCGGCACACCCCTCACACGTTTCGTGGCCCCATAGGGAGCTCCACCGAAGGCCCCAGTGCCACCGTCCACATGCGCCACCCCCACCCACTTCGGCACACCCCTCACACGTTTCGTGGCCCCATAGGGAGCCCCACCGAAGGCCCCAGTGCCACCGTCCACACGCGTCACCCCCACCCACTTCGGCACATCCCTCACACGTTTCGTGGCCCCAAAGGGAGCTCCACCGAAGGCCCCAGTGCCACCGTCCACATGCGTCATCCCCACCCACTTCGGCACACCCCTCACACGTTTCGTTGCCCCAAAGGGAGCTCCACCAAAGGCCCCAGTGCCACCGTCCACATGCGTCACCCCCACCCACTTCGGCACACCCCCTCACACGTTTCGTGGCCCCATAGGGGGCTCCACCGAAGATGATATTCACAACTGCGTTACCCACAACTGCATATGGTTGGGTCCTTCGCCAGGCTTTTTTTCCAAACCATCCTGTGGTGTTGGGTCCTCGTTTTGAAGAAACGGTCCCCGCGTCCTCCTTTCCTCTCCTCTCCTCTCCTCTCCTCTCCTCTCCTCTCCTCTCCTCTCCTCTCCTCTCCTCTCCTCTCCTCTCCTCACCTCTCCTCTCCTCTCCTCTCCTCCTCCTCCCCCTCCTCCTCCCTCCTCCCCCTCTTCCCTGCGTTATGCTATGCTATGCTGCGCTATGCTATGCTATGCTAAGTTGCGCTTTGCTGCGCTATGCTGCGCTATGCTATGTTATGCTAGGGTATGCTAGGCTGCGCTATGCCATGCTAGGCTATGCTCTGCTATGCTGCGCTATGCTATGCTATGTTATGCTGCTCTATGCTATGTTATGCTATGCTATGCTATGCTGCGCCATGCGATGCTATGCTAGGCTATGCGATTACATGATATGCTGCGGTATGCTATGCTATGATATGCTATGCTGCGCTATGCTATGCTATGCTATGCTATGCTGCGCTATGCTATGCTATGCTATGCTATGCTGCGCTATGCTGTGCCACGCTATGCTATGCTATGGTATGATCTGCTATGCTATGCTATGCTGCACTGTGCTATGCTAAGCTAACCTATGCTATGTTATGCTATGCTGCGCTAAGCTAAGCTAGGCTTGGCTAAGCTAAACTAAGCTAGGCTAAGTTAAGTAAGCTAGGCTAAGCTAATATGAGATGAGCAACGCTAAGCTAAGGGAACGTCACTGGGGGAACCGCAGGGCGGATGCCGGGGGAACCGCCCGGGGCGAGGAACACTGCCCGGCCCTTTCAGCACACCGAGGAAGAACCCTTCTAGGCAGAGCCTAGGTAGGGAGTTCTGTAGCGCCGTCCAGGAACTGCAGGGCAGACTGCGCCAGAGAACGTCGGCACGCCCAGTTCGGGACCGTGCTGCCTGCTCGAGTAGATCGCCAGCCTTAGCCGCACGACGTCGGGCTCGAAGATCGTCCTCGGGAAATCCGAGGCGGTGTGCGGCTCCTCCTTGGGCTTGCCAGAGCTCCGACATGAGGCTGTTCGGCTCGCAGCAGTACTCGACCAGGGTACCTGGAGTCGTCTTCCTTGTCCTTCGCGCCCCTCTGGAAGCAGTGGAGACCATAGTGTCGTTCATCTGTGTCTGAACCATCTTCTTCACGTATGCCAGTCGAACTCCATGTTGATGTAGTGTGCTTGCTTGTCTCAGCCCGGCCTTGTTCTGCGCGACGGTGCCATTGCGGAGTCTCCTCCATGATTGGTGCTGTACCTCGAACTCCGCGCCGTTGCCTACTCCCGCCATGTGATCACTCACGCCGCGATAGCACCTCGAGCACTGCAACCCTCGAAGGCGAGACGGGCACGTTCCCATGCGGTACACCTGGCACTCGTAGAGCGCCCCAGTCGCGCAACAGGCCGAGCAGGCACCACGCGTGACACCCCAAGTAGGCGTGTCCTCCGATGTGATGTTTTCCGTAGTCAGAGTCAAGGTCGTGTTGGTCACGTTCCCGACAGTGGTGTTGTCGTTCGTCTTGTCCTGACCCTTGGGCTTGTCGCCAATCGCCTTGCTGACCTTGGCCTCTGAACAGCACATGGTCGCCGCGATGGCGAACACCTTCAGCACCAGTGCGCCCATGCCTCCACGAGGAGGCGGTGATGGCCTAGCTCGATGGCCGAACTTGGGCGGGAGCTCCTCTCTGCGAGCGTAGGCCTTCGACAGGGCGCGATACTTCTCGGGCTTGAGCTCCAGCGCGAAGTGGCGATTCTCCGAATCTAGCAACGGCTGCGACCCGGGGCCCACCGTGAGCTTGCGCCTCGCCACGTCGATGCTTGCGCCGATCGCCTCCAGGAAGTCACGCCCCAACAGCAGGCCCAGCTTGTCGCTCTTGACCACACAGGAGCACACCATGACGGGCATGCCCGCGACCACCGCTGGGAAGCGGAACGCCTCGTAGGACATCAGCGTCGCGCCGTCACCGAACCTGAACTTCTCGGTGATCTCTTCGCGCTCGACGAGGTAGCTGATGCCCAGCTCCGCCAACACCTCCGTGTAGGCCTGCCACCAGACATCGCCCATCGTCGATATGACGCACGCCGTCTCCACCACCCCGCGGAGGTGGTCCTTTACCTTCTTGATCAGTTCATTCCTCAACACCTCCTTCGCCTCGGCCTTGTCGGCCTTCACCTGCTCGACGGACAGCGCGTCGTGGACCGAGTCCGAGTCGTTGCCTGCTGCCGTGATCATCGTAGTGCGCGGGGCCTTGCACTCTGGATCACCTGCCCAGTGCCCTGGCTGTCCGCAAGGCAGGTCGACTTGAGCTTCCTCTGCCTCAGCTTCTCCGCGAGCTCCTTGCCCCTGGCGGGCCGGGGCCCGCCGCGCCCGGCACCAGAGGATGGACGCCCCCCTGACTTGCCGCGGCCCTTACCTTTCATCTTGCCGACACTTCCAACGCGACCCTGGATACGTCCACGCGCGTCCCTGATGACCTCTAGCGCCTCGGTGAACTGCGACACCTGGAGCGCCGCCTCCTCCAGCGCTGCGGAGTCCTCGGGCGGGAGTTCCATCGGGCTATCCTCTAGCTCCGTCGCCAGCGCCTCCAGCTCCTGGCGCACGAACCCCTGGATCTCCGAGACCTCGACCTCGTTGACCTCGTGCTCCTGCTCCTCGGGGTCGTCGCCGTAGTCGTCGTCCTGCTGCTGCTCGTCCCCGTGGTCCTCCGCGTGGTCCTCGAGCTCCGTCGCATTCACGCCACGCGTGGACGTGCCAGAGCCTGCAGGACCTGGCCGCCGCTGCCCGAACCGCTGGTTCTGGCCTCGCTGCTGGAACCGCGCAGGGTGTTGCGTCCGTCGGCTCTCCGTCATGTGTAGGTCCGGGAAGATTCTGACCACGATCGTCTTCAGGTCTCTGTACGAGTATTTGTCATCTGGGAGAGCCGCCACCACTCGCTCCCATCGCTCGGGCGAGAGGCAGCACTTCTCGAGGAACCACCAGCCCAGGATGTCGTCCTGGTCCGCAAATCGCACTCCATCGTCCTCTAGCCTCTGGACGCCTTCCGCGAACCTCGCCACGAAATCCGTCATGCGCTCGCTAGCTCTCCGGTTGTACCGGGAGCCCTTGAGGAAGTTGGATATCGTCTTGCCTCTCCGCACTGCATACTGCTCGCCTAGCGCCGCCTCCAGCGCTTCGAGCACGTTATTGTTACCTCTCATGTTGTCGGCCTCCGTCGCCTCTCGGACCACCTGTCCATCCTCATCATACTCTGCTGGCGACGCCTGGAGCGGCTGAAGACGCTCCCTCGGAATCCTGATGCCGACCCTCCTGGCAGCGCCCTTGAGCCGGCTCACGAGCCGCGCCGCGACGCAGTAGTTCGCGTCCAGGTTGGTGCCCAGTGCCCAGATCTCTACGTCATCACGATAGCGCCTCCAACTCTGTGGCGCGCCGTCCCAGACCGGGATGAGGCTGTAGCCCTCGGCGCCGCCACCACCGGGATGGTCGTCGCGACCGCGATCCATCCTATAACATCATTTCTCGACGCCGTCGAGCTGGGTCGTACTCGTCTCGCAAGTCGTCTCCAGCGCCGCTGGAGCTGGAGCTGCTGCTGCTGCTCGGCGCCGCCGAGCGCGTGGATCTGCCCGCCAGCGGCGGGCTCCGCTACCACTGGTGGAGTCTCAAAGCGATCAGGATGCTTTCACTCTCCAGCGCGCAGCACCAGAGCTCTCATCAGCCGCCCGCCGGGCGGAAGACCGTAAATTAGTCAAGGGCCCTGCGGGGCCCGCAGAGCCAAACGGCGGCGGCGGGCAGGGTACCTCCAGAAGGCTTTCCAGAGGTCCTCAAGCACACAGGCCCCGGCCGGGCCTCGTCACGTTGCCCCTGGCGGGTCAGTATAAAAAGAGGCAGCCCCTGATGGGCTGGCAAAATAGATGTAGGCCCTTCGGCCAACATCTCAGGAAATCTCAGGAACTCAGAAGAGGACGTAAGCGTCGGGCGGAGGATGGGAGATGAAAGGATCGCACGCACTCCGTCATTCCTCACCGTGCCCAGGTACCGTGAAGAATGACTCGGGGTGAAAGCCGATCCCAGGGAAGATCAGGTCCGGAGCTCCGGGGGTCCATGTTCTGAACAGATCACTGACGTCGGATTTTTTGGGAGGTTCTCGGGAGCCTCCGCAGAGCTCCCTTGAGATTTGCAGAGGCAGCAGCAAATGTCAAAATCCTGGATCCTCGAGCATCGACCGTGGCCGTTGTCGTCGGGGAGTGCTCCTGGAGCGACCTTCAGAGGCCTCTGGGACCTCCAGGGACGTCCCCCTCCTCTCTTCGACGCCACCGAGGTGGATAGACTGTGACGGGTATGTCTGCAGCGCGCAGGAAAGTGGCAGGAAAGTCAGGGGCGGCCTAACCGACGCCTGACAAACTCGAGCTCACGAATGTGAAGCGAAGTTAGACTTCCAGTCCCCCCCCTCCGTGACTCTCCAAGCGCCCCGGCGTTCTCCAGATCGAGGGTGGGACCGTTGGTCCCGCCGCCCACCATCCCACCCCTTTCTGTGGCGTTTCCGCTGTGGCGCCGCTGCGCCTCCTTCCATAGCTGCTTGCCGCTCCAGCCCCGCGCCAGGGATGGGGGCGGCCTGAAATAGTATTTGCTTGACCAACGTAAATGGAGGAATGGGGTGGGAGCTAACGACAATTCCGCTTCGACCCCATCGCCTCGTTCCAAGAGGTGGGCAAGCGGCCAGAGGGAGGTCTCGAGGGCGAAGAGGGGGTCGTCACGGAACGTGTCGGTTTGGCGGCGCCCGAGACAATGGCAGGGAAACGCTTTTTTCGCGCGAGGCTGGCGCAGGAGAATGGAAGGATAACGCCAGCGCCCTGCACCGATCAGAGTGCGCGGCTACGGTGAGTACCCGTCCCCAGCAGGATGGCGCCGACACCTGGGCCGTAGCCGTTTCATCTCAACCTGGTGTCCGCCCCGCTGCACATTTCGGGAGGGAAACAGGGTATGACACGCCGCCGTGGGGAGCCCGTTAGCGTGTTGCTCTGTCGTCTTTGTCCGAAAGCCTTGTGCTTCTTCAACACTGCCACGCTGCTGAATTCCCCACGGCGGCGCGCCACTGTTACTGCTCTTGCTCCCTCGGCGCTACCCCTTTCTGCCGCGCTTCCACTTCCCGCTCTCGGCATGCCTGCACGCGCGGCGGAGCTTGTGCTGCTCGCCCTGGCGGGCCTCGCGAGGGCCAGCGCCCACGGCGCCGTCACGAGGCCGAGCCCGAGGCGCCTGGCCTCGAGTCCGTACTGCCCCTGGTGCATCGGGGAGCACCAGGCCTGGCGGCGCCCACAGGGTGGAGGGGGGGGCTGTGAGGGGGGTGGCCCTCTGAGAAGGCTGGGGGGCTCTGAGAAGGCAGGGGGCTTTCCCAGAAGGCCCTGGAGGCTCCGCAGGGCTTCTCAGAAGCCGGGAGGGCTTCTGGGAAGGCCCTTGCCTTTGAAACTGCCCCTCGCCTTCGTAGAAGGCCGCCCCCTGCGCGCCCCCCCCTCCCCTCGTGCGCGCCGCTAATAGGCGCTCGCCAACCCGTGGGGAATCGTGAATCGGAGCGTCGAGCCGTCGTCCCCCTGTATGGGCACGTCCCGCGCGGACCGCGCGTACACACCCGCAGAGTTCTCCCACTACGCCAGCCTCGCGGGGGCGGCCTCGGACACCTACGTGGCCGGGGATCCCTTCGAGGCTCGTTTGGATGATACAAATTTTCATGAGTTCCACTGTTCTTCACGCTTCGCGTACCCCCGCCAGCCCTTCATCTTACTCCCTTCAGGAGTCTCGGTGTGCGACTTTGGTGGCGCCACCCTACGCACCAGTCTTTGGCCAGTATGGTCTCCTGGTAGCTTTCAGTGTACTAGTGGCGGCTTGGCCATACCCTGGTACCACCCCCGCGCCATTTTGGCTGCGCCCCAACTCTGGTTGGCTAATCGTGCATGTGCGCGCTCCTGGTTGGCATCGTTGCTGGTACCTGGCAGCTGCAGCCCGCCCCCCCCTCCCGCCGGCCCGCCCGCTTAGGTACTTCTTAGGCCGTCGGCCCGTCGGCGCTAGGCAATTAGGCTCTCGCGCGGCCCGCTTGAACCTTCTTAATCGCCGCCGGCGCTCTCGCCCGCGGCTGCTAACAAAAAGTATCACTGCCAGCCCATTCAGAAGCCCTGCCCACGAGAGCTGCCAGAAAAAGGGACGACACATCTAGGGAACACAGCGAGCAACCAGGATGAACCGAGAGATCTCTGGGAGCAAGGGGGTGGCCTTGGAAGGCCTCTTCGGGCCATCCCTGGGGGCCGCGTGGGGGCGAGGGGAAGAGGAGGAGGAAGAGGGGGAGGAGGAAGTGGAGGGATCCAGAAAGTGTGATCCCTGGTGCTGCTGGTGGTGGTGCTGCTGCCTCTGCTGGTGCTGCGGCTGGTGCCCTGGAAGGCCCATTGGGGCCATCTAGGAGAACATGGATCAAATGATGGGGGGTCCTCGATTTCGGCCCCTTCCCAGGAGCCCTCAAAATCGCCTCTTGGAGCTCTCCTGGAGCTCTTTGGGAGGGTATTGGAGCTTTCTTGGGGCTCTTTTAGCCGTCTTGGGGCCCTCAAGAGGGCCCTCTTGGGGCTCCCTTGGGGCCCTCTTGGAAGCACTGGAAGACCTCTTGGGGCCATTTTGAAGGCCATCGATCAAAGGAGAGATGGGGCAACGTTCCCCCCCCAAAAAAGAGGCCAACATGGGGCCCAAACTTCTTGGTAAAACCAATGATTTTGGCCCAGAGGGTTGGTGGAACAACGTTCAGCCCCCCCCCCCCCCAAGACGCGAACATGGGGCCACAACCTTAGTAAAACAATTGATTTTGGCGCCCAGAAGGCTGGTGGGGTCACGCTCGGCCCCCCCAAAGAGGCCCAAATGGGGCCAAAACCTTAGTAACATCAGTGGTTTTGGCACCCAGAGGACTGGTGACTCTAAAGCGAGCTGAGGGACGTAAGGAGTGGAAACGAGCGTGCGCCCGCGGCCGCGTCGGCTGAAGCGGCCGGCCGCCCAAATATGACTGTGCCTCACTGCGAGGCACACAGTCGCTATCGAGACCAAAAGGATCATCCTATTGCTTAAGATGGCACATCCTCTCCTACTGGGACTATCGTTACTACGGTACAACAGAGCAGGAGCTTGGCTTCGCCTAAGGCGAAGCTGCTGGCTGGGCCTCCCAGTCCTCTTCAAACTTGCTAGCGAAGCTGTCCTATGGTGGCCAGCTCAGCTCTACTCCTCACCATCCACGGCACTATCTGGTGGACTACGGACATGGTGGAACATCAGAGTGCAGTGGGTTTGCGCGGAAGAATGTATATAGCCACTCAATATCGCAAGGACACTTGCAGCGATACCTCTGCTCAAGCGGAGGCATCATACTTACATACTACATCTCTGCGCCTCTACACTCCTGAAGTCCACCCACCTACTCCACTTGGAAATTTTCTCGAAGATATAATGCATGGAAACATGCGATATGATATACTGCCGCCTCCACCCCCACGCAGACTTACGACTACCCAACGGAAGTCCCAACCGACTACATCCGACTACGACCTACGAGGCCACTGGATTGGTGTTACTATCTTTTGGCTCACCTGGGTCGCTATTGGATGTGCGGTAGGACATATGCGTGGCGGAGACGACGCGCGAACGACTGGCCTTCGCTGGGACCCAGCCGGTCACGTACCCTTTTGCAAATTCGTCCGCGAAGTACATGCCTGGATCAACGTGACCACAGGCAGTATGACGCCCTCCCAACAGGCTGCAGCTCTGCAGCGAGGTTTGGGAGGTCTCGCACGGACCATAGCCATGAGAGTCCCTCCAGCAGTTATCAACTTTGGCGTCAACATAGGTGGCCGCCCCACCGACGGTGCCACTTATATCATGTTCCTCTTAAGCACCAAGTTCGAGAATTTAGAAGAGGAGCGTCAACTCAACTCTGGTACTGCTCTCATGGACTTCTGAGTCCATGCGGGGGAACGCATCGACCAGACGTTAGCACGTTTTGAGATAGCCCTGTATGAAGTTAAAAGAGCCAGCTCCAACATCTCCAACTGCAAAATCCTGACAGTGATTATATTCAGAGCTCTTGGAGTGGGGGCGTCGCGTGCACAGCAACTCCTGCAGCCTCTAAACCACCGCGTGCCGAGAGACCAACAACACATTGACGCTCTACTTGAACGTACCGGGTCATATGCTCGCGTTGCGGAGAGAACTCCCGGCAATATTGGTGGCATGTTTAGTCGCGGTCACCGAGCCGAGGCCTTCCACGTGGAGGCTAACAACGCAGGGCAGCCCGCCAACAAAGTCTGGGATCATGATCCACAACCAACTGAGACCACTACACTGCTGGCTCGGAATGGTGGAGCGGCCTTGGGGTCGCAAGACTCCTGGGCCAGACTTCGGGGACCGCCTGATGCGGCATCCCCCACGCAGGCCATGGCCCTAACTGATGCCGATTCGTCTTCAGACGATGAAGCTACAGCCCTCGAGTACTCGGATATGCTTACATACCCTACTGAAGAGCAACGAGCGCAATTGTTATTTGTAGGCCACCAAAAACACAGGCGTCGCTGGCGAAGGTTCATGAAAAAGAAACCAGTCCGAAAGGTGAGGTCCATCGCGCGACGATCACTCAAAGGAAAAGGCAAAGGCCGAAGTACAGGTAAATGTAAGCGTCGGCGATTGCATGGTAGAGGCATACTAGTATTCTTAGCATCTTACTGGACCACAGTGCGAAGAACTGTTTTTAAGCGCTGGGAGAAGCCGCAGGTATACATCGGAACAAAGGCAAAGGACGACGGGGAAACCCAAAGGATGCCATCGGTAAAACTATGGATTGCGACATGTGCCACAGAGCGCACCATTTCCGGCGCGAATGCCCTCAAAGTTCAAGGTGATGGAAGAGGCAGGGGTCCGTCAACACATTTGGTTCAAACAGATTCCGACATGCAGTCTGTTGACTAGGAGTCTGTTTTAGCTGACCCTGCCGATAGCTCAGCCACAGTTGTTCAGTTCAGGGCTGCGATATATGTCAGCGCCAGTATGGCCCTCGAGAATTGCGCCTGCGAGCTGTTCGAGGAGGTGCCCACTGGCCACGGCGACATCGTTTTGGCAGAATAGAATGGCTGGGCATGCCCATCGCGTGGCAACCTACAGGTATTGAGTTTGTCAAGAACTTCGACGCGCCCGCCGACGGAGATGCTGACATGGCGGGGGCACCCGCGGATTCAGAAGTTACCATTCCTGCAGCCGACGGAAATTCACTTGATGCTTCATCCTCGGGTTATTGGAAATCCGACATGGAATTAAGTGGCGATGATCCTTGGCGGGGGCACCCGTGAGACGCTGGTGATTTTATCTGAGCGTATTCGATGCGAGCTTGGCCATGATGAAGAATTTCAATGTGCTTCTGTTGCGTCAGATCGGTCCATGAGCCGCCAGAAGCGATCGGCAAGCCGCCAGATCTGGAGGAACAGGCATCGCGACGACGACGAGGACGAATAATGGGAAGATAGCGACCGCATGGTACGTCGCGATCGGTTCCCCAGCCGCTCACCTGATCGCGCGCGTGCTCGCTCCAGTGGCGCTCGCTCCAGTGGTCTTCAGCGTCTGCATCGTCCTGATGCGGGCCTCCAAAGGCCCCGCCATGGCAGGCCGATGGGCCTGTCGCTCCCCCGAGGAGAGAGCGCCTGCGGGGACACCCGCCTCAAGATGATCAGCCGCGAGATGAACGTCCAGATGGCGGAATTCAGCGCCTCGCTGGTTACGCGGAAGCTGGATTGGCCCCCCATATACAATGATGCAGTATTGGCGGGGCCAGGGTTGGGCTGGACATCGGATCCGTCACTGGCACTCTCTTCGCAATGTTACACGAGGTAAAGGCGGCGAGATCATTCGCTCGAAATGGACTGGACCTGTTAGAACACAAGAAACGATTGTCAAGCGCGATCACAAGGGAGCTGCCATCGATGGCAAAGAAGCCCCATGAAGGTGTTTGCTGCACATGCCCCGCCTATGCAGACCGCGGGCCTGGCTGCCCCGTGAGACGCCCATCAAGACGCCCGAACTTCAAGAGGGCACCTCGGGCATGGTCTCATGGTGATGGTCGAGGGCGCTGCACCGATCCTCATAAAACTCCATATTTGGGGCAGTTGACGGGAGGCGACTACGAGCAAGCAACAGACAGTGAGATATCCCAATATACTCAGATTTGGGAAAACCTCACACCTATTCATTATCTGGAGCAGTTCGATCGAAACTGGCACTCGGGACGCGCGGGGGGCCCGCTGATCCTAAATCAGAAGAAAAAGATGATCAGCAAGAAGCTGAAGAAGATGAAGATGATGAAATGGCCGAAGAAGTTGACCCCGCAGACGCGGCCCCTGCAGGGCACGCGTCGGGCGACTCCATTGTTGCGGACGCCGCGTGCGAGACGAACACTTCGATTGATCCTAGGTATGTTGTTACTGAGGCGATGGATCTTTCTTCTGAATGGCGGCTTGCTTACCGCGCTGAAGATGTAGGCTTGGCATAGACAAGCATAGCAAAAATACCCAGCGCCACAAACATACCTTCTTGCAGGAGGTCAAAAGATCGCTATTAAGAACCTGGCCCTCATAACGCCAAATGGCATCGAGTTGAACCCTGACCGGGGCCCCGTGCGATATGGGCCGTGGGCGCCGGCAGGGGCCGCGTCTAAGGCAGCTCCCGAGCCGAAGCCACAGGCGCGCATCGATATTCCTCCATGTTCGGATTCATTAAGTCCATCGCTTGGTCCTGATCAGTTCAGACCCAAGAAGAAGAGAAGGAAGAACCCAGATGATCCTAACCCTGGAGACAGTAAGCAGCAGCGATCTGCGGGGCAACCTGCTGACCGACGTCGATCCAGAGTTCCAGCAGTGCCTGCCGCTGCAGCTGCCTTTCAAGGCACCAGTACTCCCACTCCGAAGGATCTTATGCCACCTCGCGGCCCTACACCAGGTCGGACGCACAGGGCCGGATGGGTGCCCTCGCTGGAAGGTCAACAAGGGATGCTTCTTCAACAAGGCGTGGTACTGACAAGCTACTGGCAATCTCATCGAAGGCGCCAGGAATGGCCCCCAAAGATAAGACAGCCGAGTCCTACAACATGAAGGAGGAGAAACGCCTGACTACGACATCAGTGCCCCGCCAGGAACTCCTCGGACGCCCAGGGGAACTGCCGGCGCTGCCATCAGCGCTGGCACCTGCCGCATCAGCGGCAGCTCAGCGTCCAGCGGGGCAACCTGCTCAGAGTTCAGCGGGGCAACTTGCTCAGAGCTCCGCAGGGCAACCTGCCCTTATTCTGGAGATGCCAGTGGGATGCCGAGATTATTGGGGCAAGTTGCGCACGTCCAATCGATGAAGATCAACCCATCATATCATCCTCAGATCGATGACGGGTCTGATCGATACCTGGTGGCGCAGTGCGACCTCGTCGACGCCGCCACCCATCGTGGCCAGGGCGCGCATGCGGGCCAGACGGTGCGCAAATTTAGGCGTGCATGCCCGGCGCTCATGTGCGATTCGGAGAAGGATTATTTGATTGGGATTGTCAAAGCAGAAGGTATCAGGAAGCCAAGGTTCAGCCATGAGGAGCAGCGTCACTGTTCAGAATGTCTTACGACTGCCCTTCGTCACAAACCTTTTCATAGAGGTCGTTTTTCTGACAGATTCCCGCGGGAAGTACCATCCTATGACGAGTTTGATGGATGGGCTGATTTGTCAGAGTTGCTCGACCGTTGGCCAGCTGAAGGACATGGGAAAAATCACCCCAAGCACCTGGGGACTGCGCCAGAAGCTCAACAGTGTTCATGATGCAGGACGTGTACCAACAGTGTTCATGATGCAGGACGCGTATCAAGCGGGGGCACCTGCAGGGAGATCTGATGGCTCATAGGGACAGGCTCAGAAGGCGGATGTGACAGGTATTACTTCAAGTGGCATCACGCCCTTCGACACGCTGTGCGCCAGCGACCCGTGGCGTGCTCAGGTGCAGCAGCTGCCAGTACCCGCAGGGCAACCTGCTCCATTTGGTCACATGAGCAGAGCCACAACTCCGCTCGGCACTCCACAGAGAGCTGGGAGCACCAACAGCCTACAGGCGAGGCTCCACAGCATTTGAATGGACCCGCAGCTCTATCAGGCTGTACAGGCGACATCGCAATTTGCATCGCCGCGTCCACGTGCGGGGCAACCTGCTTATCCTGACCACCATGCTGCACAGAGAACCGAGAGTTCGGTTGGTCAGCAAGAATGGATGCACCGGCAGATGCGTGAGGCCGCGTAGGGATGGCACTGACCTCCCTGGCGCCAACTGGACGCCGCTTTGGGGGTATGTTCAAGATCCAAATCCATCACCGGACAACCCCAATCGGTTTGGATGCGTGCCAGCATTTTTCAGTCATCCGACATGTGATCCAGCGGCTGCCGACCGCCCCACAGCAGCACCAATGGACTACCCACTTGATCCTGTCTATCACGCTCAGGTATGTGGCGCTCCCTGAGTGGAGACACATCCAGAATGCCCATATGTACGGGCGACGGCCAACGACTTCTACCCGTCTCAGCTGACGCGTGGCTCAGGGCATGCATCAGGCGTGCCGGGCCAGATCCCTCACTATGGATATGGCCGCCCCCACGGACCAATATGTGCAGCAACAGGCCCCAGGCCTAGTAGCGCCATCGTGCGCGGGAGGGCTACGCCCCGAGATCTGAGAGAGCGTGATCCACCGCTGCTTTACTGTGGAAAATTGCCCACCTTTTCCTCCGGAACCCGGGGGGTGCCCCCGCCCCCCCCCCCTTCCTTCCGAAAACCTGGAAGCCCCCACCCTCCCCTTCGAAAACCGGGGGGGGGGGTCACTGCCGGTTCGAACCCCTCCCCCCCCCCTCCCCCCCTTCCGGATCCGGAAAACCGGGGGGGCCGCTACCGGTTCGACCCCCCCCATCCGAAAACCGGAGGGGGATCACTACCGGTTCGAACCCCTCCCCCCCCCCACACTCACCGCTAGCAAACGACTCCCGGTCCCCACCACCGTCCGCATCACATCCCCCGCTGTTGTTCCCAGCACCACTGTCCTCACCGCCGCTGTCCCCGCTGTGTCCCCACCAGCGCCCCCACCACTGTCGCACTGTCCCCACTGTCCCCACCACTGTTCCCACCACGGTTCCACTCTCCCCACTGTCTTCACGGCCCCAACCACTGCCCGACTATCCCCACTGTCCCCGCTGTCCCACTGACTCCGCCGCTGTCCCACTGAGCTGCCCCACTGCTCCCGCCACTATCCCCGCTGTCCCCGCCGCTGTCCCCGCTGTGCCCCTGTCCCATTGTCCCGCCGCCGTGCTCGCCACCGCCTTCACCACTGTCCCCACCACCATTATACCCTCCACTGTCCCATTGTTTCCACCTCATTCCCACTGTGCCCACACCGCTGTCCCCACCACCACCGTCCCCACCACTGTCCACTGTCCCCCCTGTTCCCACCATTGTCCCCACCGCTGTCCCCGCCACTGTCCCCACCACCACCGTCCCCACCACTGTCCCACTGTCCCACTGTCCCCACCACTGCCCCGCTGTCCCCTCACCGCTGCCCCCGCCAACGCCGCCCCCACCACTGTCCGCGCCCCCGCTCGGTTTTTGAGGGGCGGGGGGGGGGGCGGTTTTCCGGGGGGGGGGGGTTCGAGCCGGTTGTGACCCCCCCACCGGTTTTCCGCCAGCAGCGGTAGAACACGCTCTTTCCGAGATCTTAGCCATCCACGAAGCGCAGCAGGCCAACATGGCGATGCAGTCTGCCCGCCAGCGTCGCAACCAGGAGCGTCAGGCTAACAGAATGCTGAGGCGTGCGGGGCAACCTGCTTTTTCCAATCCAGCAGGGGCACCTGCGATCAGTCCAGCCGCGCCCGCAGCAATGCAGCTACAGACGGTTTCACCGATTCGAGACGAAGCTGGTGAGACCACTCTGGAGCGCCAGACGCGTATCAGGCCATCGGTAACGCCGCCCATCATCAGTGACGGTGACTTCAACAAGTGCGCCATATGCCTGGACCATTTCATGAACCACGATAAAATCTGGAGGCTCCAGTGCGGCCGCATATTCCCACGCACAGTCCTGATCGAGCTGCACATACTCATGTGGATAGACAGTTGGCTGGGAACATGGAAGGTTCCGCAACTGAGGCCCCCTGCGCCATATGCAGGGGTGTTGGCTTCATCACAGCCGAGTTCCACTACGCCCTCGCTGGAGATCAGGAGTCGCCCGACAGTCGTGAAGATATACTCCGAGGGGCGAACGAATTCAGGGACCTCCGTGAAGAGCTTAACCGCGTCACGGCGATGATGACGAACAATGTGGCAGTCTCAACAACGACACCAGCGGGGCAACCTGCATCAACAGCTAACGCGGGGCTAGTGACGGAGGCCACCACACCTGCAGGGACACCTGCTGTAGACACGCTTATGCCACTGATAGCAGAGACCGCTAACAATGCAGGGAGACCTGCTACGTCAGCACCACCTTCGGTGCCGGTCAATGACACGTGGTTGAGGCGTATGGAGAGGGCTACTGGTAGGAGCGATCAGTGGCCTCAGTCTCCACGTACGTACATGCCATATGGGCGAGACATTCGTCCACGCTATCAGCGTAGGACAGAGAGCCCAGCGAGCGTGCGCAGTGGCAACAGTGCGATTTCCGAACGCGGCACGCTGCATACTGTGTTTTTGGTAAATACGGATGGCCAAATGGGCATGCGCGCAGACGAGGATGCGTTTCTGAACATGCCCACTACCTCTGCATTGCGCCCACGTACATATGACGAATATCATACAGCCTGGATATTTGAAACGAATCCTATCACGGAAGAAGAGGCTCGTGGATATACGAACGTCTTTACATCTTTGTCACGAAACGACTGGGTGTTGGAGCAGAGGCGCCGCAAAAGGCATGCACGGCACGACGCTGTCTGAAGTGCCAGGACTATTTGGTGAACGCCACGAATTGGCTTTTGCAGCAAACAGTGGAACTATGATGAATGGTATGTTGACTATCATTTTGGATATTGGCAGCGAACAGGTATCTCGCTCCCACGGACGCGCCATCGAGAGGCTGAACCTGACGAAGAGGCTCTGCGTGTCCGGAGAGTGACATGGCGCCGCGATATGCGATGAGTCCCTGCACTGCAAGCTTGCGCGCAAAGAAAGGGGGGATCCGGCGGGGGCACCTGCTGCGCCGAGACTTGACACTTACTCAGCACATGTAGCTGAGGGTTCTGGGGGGGACCTCCCTGCTATCCTCGGTCTGAGGAGATGTCCAACATGAGGGCCAGCCTGACCTGGAGAAGGGGAACGAGAAGATGATCATCCCTGGCTCTGAGATGTACAACATTCTATGTGGAAAGGGTGCCAGAGTGCTTGATATGATGAAGACTCCTTCTGGGCATCTGGCACTCAAGGTCGACGAGTACGGGGCCGCTACTGAGGGTAAAGGGTCGATGTCGTTTACTATTACGGCCAATCCTCAATGCGAAGATGATCCGTTGCTCGTTCAAGGAGCATCTGATCCAGAGCCAGATGAGCGACGCTCATACATCTATGATGTCACATCATACCAAAGGCATCATCTCGTCCATCAACGAGGAGACGTTCACGTTCACGATCCAGTCTTTGGTGAATGACACCTTGAAGACTTGGCATCGCGGAGTACGTGCTTCGGGAGCAACCCGACTTCGGCCGACAAGGACTTCGTTTTGCGCAATTTGCAAGCGAAGATATATCCGGCCATCTACGAGGAGGGCACGAAGTGGATGCCGCCCGATGCACATGCAGGGACATGAAGGAGGTGATGCCGCTGAGAAGTTTGATATGTTTACTTCGAGCAGCGGCTCTGCAGCGCAGCATGGCACAGGCATTTGGACGCCCCCATCGCCAAACGAGAGACGGGGGCAGGCGCGTGCCACGGCCACTCGCGCTTGCTCAGACAGGCCGAACACTCAGGTACTGTCAGCATGCGCGGGGAAACCTGCATTCTTTTCCCAGGCGCCGGCTGTGCGCGCCAGGGACAGTGGCCAGCCCGGCTGTGCGGCTGCCACGGATAGCAGCGTACCCGGCTGTGTGGCCGCTGCAGACAAGCAAGGGTCTTCGCACCATTATCACTCTCGCGCATTCGTTATTGAGGACATGCGGACAGCTTGCGCTGAACTCCGAGCCCGTGGTTACATGTGTGACCGTATCGCACATACAGAGGTCATAACCTCCACTGGTACACAGTATTTGGGTGCTCTACTCTCGGATGATTACCAACTGTTGTGGGTGGCTACACCTGCCGGTTGGCATGTGGGACTGCCAGGCAAACGGGCAGGGCCACATTGCCAGCGCATCCAACATTTGATGACCAAAGCTCGGGCTCTACGTATGACTATTGTGCTTGTGGGACCACCAGGATACTTCTGGAAGCAAGGTCCTATACGGGACGCTATTGAAGATCTTGGTTTACAAGTCATGCGTATGCGATTCTGCCACTTCGGCTTCACGTGCGACCGTTCTAATACGTTGCCCAGCGGATCATATCTGCAAGTGGCAACTACGTGTGCGCGCATCCCGACAAACCCATGGCGATGCACGTGCAAATCAACAGGGAAACCTGCACAACCAACTGAGCATGTCCTGGATTGGCATGGGCAAGGTGCTCAGAAGGCCGAATGGCGCAACAAGACGCTAGCGATCATGACCGCAAGGTGGATCTATCACATGGATTTACACGCAGAGAAATCGCACAAGTGCTGTACATCCTAGTATCCACACTCGAGTGGATAAAGGAGCCCGAACTTAGGTTCAGTCCCCTAAGAATGGCCCTGAGCGGGGCCATGTTGTCAGAAGGGTAGCGATGAACCTGGGCGACAACACCATCATACAAGACATCAAAATTCAGGACCAGCCTATCGGGAACAACCGCAACGCACCATCACCAAATGGTGTCACCAACATCCGTCCCCGACTGTGCTGGGAGCAGCCCGAACCAGCTCTCCTCGGACACGGGAGCTCACGTCCACGCTAAAGGCGAGTGGCGATCATCGATGACGACCGCCCCCCCTCCTCCGATCGAGCGTGGCCGCGCGCCCCCCACTATCCCCGAATTTCCGACGCCCAGTTCGCCCGAGACTGAACAACAGACAGCGCCACCAACCGATGCCAGAAGTAAGCAGAAAGAAAATCAGAAAGCACACGAACAAGCAGGCATCAAACCACGCAAGACACCCAATATAGTTGAAGAAGGCAACAACGATTGTGGAGATGACCTGAAAGGACCCGGATGCAGTGCGTACTGCACCGGCGTACCTCTTGATTCCGATACTGAATGTGACGATGAAGAGGGAACTTTCATCACACTACCTGCAGGGCAACCTGCTGAATCCTCTGCAGATGGGTTCTCCATAATCCCAACTTTGTGCTATGGACGTCACAACAATGCGGATATGCTGGAATTGCGTGGAGGAAGCGGAGGCATCTTTCAGCTAGCATCCAGCCGAGGTCTGCCCTCAGGGGGAAACTTCGACAAACGTGCCTTTGTTGACCTTGATAGCAAGGATGTTCAACGTGCAGTGATGCACTATCTGGACGTTTGTTTTGTCAAAGTTGTCATACTACAACCCAACTGCAGAACATGTGGGTTGCCTTCTTATGTATTTACGGTACTTGGTACGCGCATCATATCTGCCGCGTGTCAAGTTCTGTGGGAAGGGGGCTGTGCGTCAGAACGATATTCGACGATTCCACTTACGAGAACAACCAGTGGGTACTTGGGTGGATCAGATACCACCATGGACTTCGCTGGCCAAAGCCAAGGGCACTTGCAAGTTGAACATGGATCAACGCACAACTGGCCTACGTGACTCCCACGGGGTACTGCTACGAAAGCCGACTGAGATTGTGGCCAACCATCGCCTTTTACTCACCCCTTTTGAACGAAAGCGATGTACTGGTCATGCGTCGGCATGTAACTGGGAACTGTCCATGGCTGCGCAATATACTCCAAAGATGCAGTAGCTTTGTGTCGATGCTGTTCAGATCGCGCACGATATTTTCCAGGTAACTCGTGATCCTTTCCAAGGTCGCCCTTCACCGTGTTGGTCACCAACGTGAGGGGATCCGACTTGGACGATCCGAGTCTCCCTCGGCAACCCGATGGCTCGATTGCGAGACCACCCTCGGGAGGGTTCGGGCGTCCCGCATGCGCGGGAAATGTTAACATGCGTTCTCCTTCGCATGACAGAAATCCGAGACATTGCAGGTGGTGCGATAAGGGCGACTGCCATTGGGGATGTCCGGGCTGAAAGAAGAGCAACGGTAAGGACAAGCCTGGACACGTACTGACACCTGACAAACTCAAGCTTGCCAAGCCCTGGAAGCTGCCCGACAATCATGGACGTGTACCACCGTTTCCTGCCGAGCCGGCAGCAGGACCTGCACCGCCAGCTCCAGCTCCTACTGAGCCAGCAGAACCACCGACCGAGGCGCCAGCCGCATCATCACTCACGCGGCTGAGAGCACCAAGACTGGGCTCAAAAGATGGACCTACAGCGGGCGCGGGCAGTCACGACATTACTGTAGGCAGACATGCTGCTGAACCTGCTGCAGGGCAAGCTGCCTCGAGCGGGGCTGGTAGTTCGGATGACTCTCCGATTGCCACAGGTTAGAGTCAGACGTGGCCGACAGCAAGGTGGAGAAGCACCTCCTCCACCACCAGCGGGTAACCTTGCTGCGCTACCACGACTACCATACTGGTCACGGTTCGACGTAGAAATCAGTCTACAAAAATTTCGAAACCTTGAAGCGTGGTAACACGCGAGCTGCAGAAGTTACACTTGCGCTGGCCCCATGCGAAAAAGCCTAAGATGAGACTCATCTTGAGCAAGATAGGTCTGGACAATGTCAGGCTCAACCTGAGCAAAGATGCCTGCGACGCGTGACGGGAGTGCAGAGCTTGGGACGAGCCTTGGCATGCTGTTATGCCCTCCACTACTGCCTGGGACATTGAATGAAGAAGTGGAATGTGTTCTGATGTTCTACAAACAAGAACACAACATCTTCCATGCCATCGATCGCTGTATACGATATGCTACTGGGATTATGATACCAGACAAGACTATGACAAGCAATTTTGGATGCATATCACCAGTTCTGGATGCAGTTTGGACCTGCAAAGGTACTCTACTCCGACGGAGAGGGTGCTCTTAACAACGACTTTGCGAAAGCAGTCTTCAAGGCAAACGGCACTGAACTTACGATACGTGCGCGTGGACAGCACGCTACGACGATCGAGGCCAGACATAACATCCTGCGCCATCTACTTCACGTCATGGAAGCTGAACTCAATAGGTTGAACATACCTCTTGTGTTCACACGGCTACTGCGCGAGGCTTTGTTCGCCGCCAACGCGCTCACCTTCTATGCCGAGGTGTCTCCGTTTAGCGCTCTGTTTGGGCGGCAACCAGCAATGCTTCCTGACCTACCTGTCCTGGACCACGAGCAGTCGACGGAAACGTCGGACCATTCTCGTGAGCAGACGATACGCAGGGTATGTATTTAATCTATCACACAGGCCACATCAGTAGCCAAGACCAATCGTGCCTTGCGCACTGAGACAACTATTACTGGTCAGCACTATTACGATGAAGGAGACTTGGTCGATTATCATCGCCCCACGACCGCGAACGATGAATGGGGAGGCTGGAACGGCCCATTCCCACTTGTTAAGAATGATCCCGACAGGGGTCAAGTCATCGCCCGAGTGGGCAATCGAGATGTTCTAGTACAGTACGGCGATGCAAGACATTCACAATCTACTGCAGGACTTGTAGCCCGAGAGATTGGCTCCGACGACGCGGTACTACGCACAATGTTGACGTTCGTGGCCAGTTTATCAGCGGGGGGACCTGCTCTGACCTCTTGGCTATGTGCCAACTAAGAAAGGGGCGCTTCACATGACGAGTGCAAGTCGTCTATCGCCTCGGGTGCATCTAGCTTTACAGTACCTCATCAGAAATTTTTCCGCATTGAGAATGTAATTTCAGTCAGACTAGCTAAGAGTATTCACAAGCTACCTCCGGTTACTTATGCTGACAGCTGCACATTGGTCCACTATGACAACGACGTGCATCCATGATTACATTATTGTGAAGCAGAGGGCACCGCACTGAATATACACGATATAACTGGATCAGCACATTCGAGAATTATCCAATACTTGAAGTCCACTAAACCTCAAGCAGGCTTTGATCAGGACATGGCAGGATTTGAGGAATTGGCGGATGCACCGACGCCGGGGGGAACCACCAGAGAAGCCTCAGAAGCCGAACCACCACATGATGATAGACGGCTTTCCACGATCTACGAATAATTAGAGGCTGATCTCTAGTCACATGTTATGGAAGTGTGGTGTGCAGAACTACAAGAGGAAAGGGAACTGCTGGAGGCAACTCCACCAGAGGACCTCCTTACCATACCTGCACAGATGGTTCCAGATCAAAGTGTGCTGATCACTGTAGCTGATTAACAGCGGGGACACCTGCCGAAGTGGGGGCGCACTCACGACTCAGACACCGAGGAGACGCACTGCGCCCCAATGTGTACCATGGTCGAAGACGACAATTACGGACTGGGCTCAGACGAATGGTCAATATGTCGAGCTCTGCTTTACGGCAGAAATGTCAGGGGTAGTCCTGTCCGAACAGCAACATATGATACTAGACGCCGACCGTGTGACCACTATGCGAGTATACGTTACCGCCGCTGCAATTCGAGCTGTGGTCGTCAAGGGAGACAACCTCCTCGCGAATGCTGACGTCCAGGTAAATCCCGATAACATATCGACGACCCTGTGCACTGGAGTCAAGGCATGGTTCGAAAACAAGTGTTCCAATATGCAAGATCTAGCTAAAGTGTCGACCATCATGACTTCGAGATACGTGTGCACATTGAAGTCGGTGAAAAACGAGAAGGGCGATATGGGACGTACCATCAGATAGCGCCTGGTACTCCGCGTTTCCATGGGCCTTGAAGCCTTCGACGTGGAAGCCTTTTCGGGAACAGCGCGACGGTCATGCCAGAGGCTATCCGCCAGCGCGGCAGCGTGCAAGAAACAATGGATCATTGTTTCCCTCGACATCAACGTGGCCTTCCTGAAAGGGGTTGGCCTACCAGGAACTTGCTGAGGCTACTGGTGAAAAGGAACGTGTGGTGTGTTTTACTCTGCCGACTGGATCGGCCACGGTGCTTCCAACTCTCCCAGGATTCGAGCACTACGACGAGTCAAAGCACTGCCTGCAGTGCTTGAAACCAGGCACGGGCACCAAAGACGCACCACGGGTTTTCTCACTAAAGCTCAGGGGGACCACCAGAGGTTTTGGTCTCCGACCCACGTCCGACGACGAGGAGTTCGAGACGAGCAACAACCTGCTCACGGCCAAACACGTGGATGATATCAATATTGCCGGTACTGAGGACACCATCGACAAGTTTGTCAAGTGCGTAGAAGACACCATTGGTAAGTGTAAACTCAGCAAACACACACACATACCAACTGTGATGTAAGATAAACCAAGGGTGAGGACAGTGATGTCACTTCAGGCCAAGATGAATACATCACACAGCTCCGTCCTATACGACATCCTGAACTTACCGGCGCCGACGCTGACGCTGCGGCATCCAGGATGGTTGCAGACATGCTCGTCAGCCTCAGGGGCGCGCTGGCGTATGCATTAATCACCCAGGTGTGGTTGATGGTGTATGTTTTTTTCTCTTCAACGTGTCCAAGAACCGACCAGCATCCAAGTGCGACGACTGAGCGCGATCACCAGGAAGCTGCAGGCCTGCTCAAAGAAGATCGTCTGCCAGGCGATGACTCCTACGGGCGAGGTCGACCTGCACAGCGACTCAAGAGACCTACGCCTGAGTGGGGCCGGCGACGACGACGTCAAAGGCTATGGTATTCGCGGGGCAAACCTGCTACGACGTGGAAACAGGTCATCCGGTAAACCGGTCGTTCACTTGATCGGTGCGTACTGCAAGTCTCACCGCTTGCAGGTCCGCTCGAGCTATTCAGTAGAGACACTAGCAGCAGTTGATAATTTGGAGGAGTGTTATCCCACGAGTGTGACTCTGCACGAGCTCCACGCAGGGCCGCTCACGCCCACTCAGTTGACATATATACTTGAGTTGGGTGGCCTGAGCATCAAGGTCACTTCGACCATCGATGCTGAGTCTGTTTTTAAGTCCGGGTTCAGCAAAAACTTGAAGAAACCGACTGAGTGTGCCCTTTTAGGACCCATCAGTTGGATACGACAGATGATGGAGCGTGGAATCGCGCACAGCATCCAGTGGTGCGACACCCGCGATATGACCGCGGATGGTCACACCAAGGGGAGCATCGACAGAGAAATGCTCCTACAAGTCATGGGAGGTATACAGGCCTTCAAGCTTGACCTGAAGAGTCATGCTCCATATCGGGCTGGCCAGACATCTAGTTCTGACGCCGCCTGAGGAGTACTTCAAATACAGAACTCTACAAGCAAGGCAACTTGCGATCGGGTCCACCTTCCTTTAGGCCCGCTCCTTTTTATGTCCATGTGTATATTAGCTGCTGCGCCTGCTGCATGGGGGCGACGGGCTCGCGCTTCGCCCCCCCCCCCCCCCCCCCCCCCCGACTCTGCAGCGAGCTGAGGGGCGCGAGGATGGAAGCGAGCGTGCTCCCGCGGCCGCATCGGCTCAAGCGGCCGGCCGCGTAAATATGACTGTGCCTCGCTGCGAGGCACGCAGTCGCTATCGAGACCAAAAGGATCTTCCTACTGCTTAAGATGACACATCCTCTCCCGCTGGGACAATCGTTACTGCGGCACAACAGAGCAGGAGCTTGGCATCGCCTAAGGCGATGCTGCTGGCTGGGCCTCCCAGCCCCCTTCGAACTTGGCGGGGCAACGTTGCTCTAAAGCGAGCTGAGGGGCGCGAGGAGCGGAAGCGAGCGCGCGCCCGCGGCCGCGTCGGCTCAAGCGGCTTGCCGCCCAAATCTGACTTTGCTCACTGCGAGGCACGCAATCGCCATCGAGACCAAAAGGATCACCATTTTGCTTAAGATGGCACATTTTCTCCCACTGGGAGTATCGTTACTACTGTACAGCAGAGCAGGAGCTTGGCTTCGCCTGAGGCGAAGCTGCTGGCTGGGCCTCCCAGCCCCCTTCAAACTTGGTAGCCGAGCTGGCCTATGGTGGTCAGCTCTAGCTCTACTCCTCACCATCCACGGCACTATCTGGTGTACTACGGACATGGTGGAACATCAGGGTGCAGTGGGGCTGCGCGGAGGAATGCATATAGCCACGCATTATCGCAAGGACACTTGCAGCGATACCTCTGATCAAGCGGAGGTATCTTACTTACGTCCTACATTCCTGCGCTTCTACACTCCCGAAGTCCACCCATCTACTCCACTTGGAAACTTCTTCGAACATATATTGCATGACACATGCGGCGCGACATGTTGCCGCCTCCAACCCCACGCAGGCTTACGACTACACAACGGAAGTCCCAACTGACTACATCCGACCACGATCTACGAGGTCATTGGATTGGTATTACTATCTTTGAGCTCACATGGGTCGCTATCGGGTGTGCGGTAGGACAGATGCGTGGCGGAGACGACACATGAACGACCGGCCCTCACTGGGATCCGGTCGGTCAAGTACCCTCTCGCGATGTCGTCCGCGAAGCGCATGCCTGGATCAACGTGACCACAGGCGCCATGACGCCCTCCCAGCAGGCTGCAGCTCTGCAGCGAGGTTTGGGAGGTCTCGCGCGGACCATAGCCATGGGCCTTTCCAGCAGTCATCAGCTTTGGCGTCAACAGAAGTGGCCGCCATACTGACGGCGTCATCTACATCGTGTTCCTCTTAAGCACGGAGTTCGATAATTTAGAAGAGGAGCGCCAACTCAACTCTGGTAGCGCTCTCATTGGCTTCCGAGCCCATGCGGGAGAACGCATCGACCAGGCATTCGCACGTTTTGACATAGCCCGCTATGAAGCTGAATCAGCTGGCCCCAATATCCCCAACTTGCAAGTCTTAACAGTGATTTTATTCAGAGCTCTTGGAACGGGGACATCCTGTGCGCAACAACTCCTGCAGCCTCTAAACCACCGCGTGCCGAGAGACCAACAACAATTTGACGCTCTACTCGAACGTATGAGGTCATATGCTCACATGGCTGAGAGGACCCCTGGCAACATTGGCATCTTCAGTCACGGTCACCGAACCGAGACCTTTCACGCGGAGGCTAACGCAGGGCAGCCTGCTAACAATGTCTGGAGTGATGATCCACAACCAACTGTGACCACCGCACTGCTGGCTCAGAATGGTGGAACGGCCTCGGGGTCGCAAGACTCCTGGGCCAGGCTTCGGGGGCCGCCTGACGCGGCATCCCCCGTGCAAGCCGTGACCCCAATGGGCTCAGCGGGGCAACCCGCCGAGTCCGACTGCGACTCCGGCACTGCTACCGATACGTCTTCGCACGATGAAGCCGCAGCCCTTGACTACTCGGATATGCTTACCTACCTCGCGGAAGAGCAAGCAGCGCAATGGTTATTTTTCGGATGCCAAAAACACCGGCGCCGATGGCGGAGGTTCATGAAGAAGCCAGTCCGAAAGGCATGGCGCATCGTGCGACGAGCACTCAACGGACAAGGCAAATATCGAAGTAGAGGTAAAGCGTCGGCGATTGCATGGCAGAAGCATGTAAGCATTCCTAGCATCTCTCACTGGACCACCGTATGAAGGCATGTTTTATGGTGCATGCAGAAACCGCATTCATACATCGGGAAAAGGCAAAGGACGCCGGGGAAACCCACATGCTGCCAACGGTAGGGCTATGGAGTGCGACATATGCCACAGTACACGGCACTTCCGCCGCGAATGCCCTCAAGGCGATGGAAGAGGCAGGGGTCCGTCAATACATCTGTCTCAAACCGACTCCGACATACAGTATGCTGATTGGGAGTCTCTTTTTGCTGACCCCGCCGATAGCTCAGCTGCAGTTGTCACTTTCATGGCTGCCAGATATCTTAGCGCCAGCGTGGCCCTCGAATTGCGTCGGCGAGCTGTTCGAGGAGGTGTTCACTGGCCACAGCGACATCGATCTGGCAGAATGGCTGGGCATACGCATCGCGGGGCAACCTGCAGATATTGAATTTGTCGAGAACTTCCACATGCCCGCCGAAGGAGATGCTGACATGGCGGGGCACCCGCGGATTCAGAAGCTACCATTCCTGCAACGGACGAGGACATACAGTTGATGCTTCATCCTCGGGTTATTGGAAATCCGACAGATATGGAATGGAGCGACGATGATCCTTTGCGGGTTTCCCCGCGAGACGCTCGTGATCTATCTGAGCGTATTCAATATGAGGTTGGCCATACTGAAGAATTTCAATACACTTGCGTTGCTTTAGATCGGTCCATGAGCCGCCAGCAGCGATCGGCAAGCCGCCGGGTCTGGAGGAAGAAGTATCGCCCCGGCGACGAGGACGACGAGTGGGAAGATAGCGATCGCATGATAAGTCGCGGTCGGATCCCCGGTCGCTCACCTGATCGCGCGCGTGCCCGCTCCAGTGGCGCTCGCTCTAGCGGTCTTCGGCGTCCCCATCTTCCTGATGCGGGAACTCCAAAGGCCCCGCCATGGCAGGCGAATAGACCTGTCACTCCTCCGAGGAGGGGGCGCCTGCGGGGACACCCGCCTTCAGAAGATCAATGGCGAGAAGGATATCCAGAGAGCGGAATGCAGCGCCTTGTTGGTTACGCTGGAGCTGGATTGGTTCGTCAGTGCGTGTCCCCAGTAAAGATGATATTATTTGGATCAGGGTTGGGCCGAGCATCAGATCCGTCACTGGCATTCTCTTCGCAATGTTAAACGAGGTGAGGACGGCAAGATTATTCGCTCGAAAAGGACAGGGCCTGTGAGAACAGAAGAACATATGGTCGCGCGCAACCCCGAGAGAGCTGTCATCGAGGAACGGAAGCTCGACATAATCGCCTGTTGCGCAAGCCCCGGATATGCCGACCACAGGCTCGGATGCCCCATGAGGCGCCCATCAGGAAGCCCGAACAAAAAAGACACCGTGGGCTTCGTCTCGTGGGAGCAGTTTGCGGAGAACGACTACGACCGCGCCGCGCCTGATGAAAGAGCCCGACCAAACCTCGCATGGAAACTTTTGCCACCTCTTCATTAGTTGATGCAGTTCAATTGCGATTGGCACGCAGGGAAACCTGCGATTCCCAAATCAGAAGAGGACGAACGACCATAATCGGATGGAGATGAGGCTGACGCGGTGGCCGAAGAGGTAGACCCCACGGACGCGGCCCCTGCAGGGTGCGCGTCGGACGACTCCACTGCTACGGACGTCACGTGCAAGACGGACATTCCTATTGATCCTAGGTGTACCGTTACTGAGGCGATGGATCTTTCACCTGGAAGACGGATTGCGTACCGCGCGGAAGGTATAGGCTGGATGAAGACCAGCATGGAAAAAGGCTTAGTTCTACCAGATACCTTTTGGCCGGGGAGCAAAAGACCACTATTGAGAACCTGGCCCGCAGAACGCCAAGTGGCATCAACTTGAACCCTGGCCGGGGTCCCGTGCGACATGGGCCATGGGCGCCGGCAGGGGCTGCGGCTAAGGCAGCTCGAGCCGAAGCCAGAGACGCCTATTGACATTTCTCCATCTTCGGACCCATCGAGTCCGTCGCTCGGCCCTGATCAGCTCGGACCCAAGCAGAAGAAGGGGGAGAGCCCAGATGTTCCTAGCCCTGGAGACAGTAAGCGGCAACGATCTGCGGGGCAACCTGCTGACCGACGTCGATCCAGAGGACCAGCAGTGGCTGCTGCAGCGGCTGCATTTCAAGGCACCAGTACTCCTGCTCCAAAAGATCCTGTGCCACGTCGCGGCCCTACGCCGGGTTGGACGCACGAGGCTAATTTGGCGCCGTCAGTGGAAGGATCAACAAGGGAGGCTTCTTCAACAAGGCGTGGTACCGAGAAGAGGTCACTGGCGACCTCGTCGAAGGCACCAGGAAGGGCTCCCAAAGATAAGACGGCCGAGTCCTACAACATCAAGGAGAAGAAACGCCAGGACTTTGAGATCGGCACCCCGCCAGGGGCTCCTCGGACGCCTAGGGGAACCGCTGGCGCTGCCATACTGGCGGCTAACGCTCCGGTGCCTGCCGCAGCGGGGCAACCTGCTCAGAGTCCAGCGGGGCAACCTGCTCAGAGTTCTGCAGGGCAGCCTGCTCTTACTTTGGAGATAACCTGCTCTTACTTTGGAGATGCCAGTGGAATGCCGAGAGTACTGGGGCAAGTTGCGCACGTCCAATCGCACGAAGATCAACCCAGCGTACCATCTTCGGATTGACGACGGGTCTGATCGATGCATGGTGGTGAAGTGCGATCTCGTGGACGCCGCCCTCCATCACGACAAGGGCGCGCATGCGCGCCAGATGGTGCATAATATTCTGCGTGAGTGCCCGGCGCTCACATATGATTCGGAGAAGGACGATTTGATTGGGAGTCTCAGAGCAGAGAATATCAGGATGCCAAGGTTCAGTTATGAGGAGCAGCGTCAATGCTCAGAGTGGCTTACGACTGCTCTTCGCCACAAACCTTTTCATGGGAACCAGATTTCTGACAGGTTCCTACGGGAAGTTCCATCCTTTGAATTTGATGGATGGGCTGATCTTTCAGAACTGCTCGACCGTTGGCCACCTGCACAGGACATGGGCATTATCTTCACAAGCACCTGGGGACTGTACGCCAGAAACTCACGACCTTAGCTGTGTTGGACCTGATTGGCATGGTCGACCATGCTGGAATGCAGAGAAGCAGGCTGCAGCTCAAGAAGTGCAAGTACGCCTCCGAGTCGCACGAGACGTACTTTACTGAGAATTACGGGTTTGACTGCTCCAGGTGCATTTTGTTATTTTATTCATGGTGCTCAGTGGGGACCCCCCCAAAACAAACAAACAAAACAATAGCGTCGGATTGTCATGCCGCGCCGACGACACCAGCAAGGAGGGGCAGACAGTTTGTGCATGGTTGTCCGTAGCTTCCCGGTGACAATAGAATCGAGTCCGGCCTGCGCGTTGATTCCGAGGTGTTGGTCATGATCAGCTTGAAGAACCTGCTTCGGGACAATCTGCCTATTTGGCGCTCAGCAAATGACACCATAATGTCAGCAGGCCGTAACGGCATAATTCCTTCGACCCATATCGTTCAGTTCGTGGGTATTCTGCCCAGCGAATATTGGCGAGTTTTCAACCGTGCTCATGATGCAGGACATGCATCAAGCGGGGGCACCTGCAAGGGGATCGGAGGGATCTTGGATGCAGGCTCAGAGTGCGGACATGACAGGCATTACTTCAAGTGGCATCACGCCCACTGACACGCTATACGCCAACGATCCGTGGCGTGCTCAGGTGCAGCAGCTGCCAGCACCCGCAGGGCAACCTGCTTCATGTGCACCGATGAGCAGAGCCACATCTCCATTTGGTACCCCAGAGAATGCTGGGAGCACCAATAGCCTACAGGCAAGGCTCCAAAGCATTCGATTGGACCCGCAGCTCTATCAGGCTTTACAGGCGACATGGCCATGTGCATCGCCGCGTCCACATGCGGGGCAACTTGCTTTTCCTGAGCACCATGCTGTACAGAACCGAGAGCTTCGGTTGGTCAGCAAGAATGGATGCACCGGCAGATGCGTGAAGCCGCTCAGAGCATGCGTAGGGACGGCATCGACCTCCCCAGCGCCAACTGGACGCCGCCATGGGAGTATGTTCCGGATCCAAATCCATGACCGGACAATCCCAATCGGTTTGGATACGTGCCAGAATTTTTTAGTCATCCGACATACGAACCAACAGCTGCAGATCGCCCCACAGCAGCACCAATGGACTACCCACTGTATCCTGACTATCACGCTCAGGTATGTGGCATTCCTCGAGTGGGAACGCAGCCCGAAAACCGTATGTACGGGCGACGGCCGACGACTTCTACCAGTCTCAGCTGACGCGTGGTTCGGGTTATGCATCAGGCGTGCTGGGCCAGATTTCTCACTGCGGATGTTTGGCCGCCCCCATGGACGGAGATTTGCAGCAACGGGCCTCAGGACTAGTAGTGCCATCGTCCATGGGGGAGCTGCGCCTTGAGATCCTGGCCATCCACGAGGCGCAGCAGGCCAACATGGCGATGCAGTCTGCCCGCCAGCGTCGCAGCCAGGAGCGTCAGGCCAACGGGGTGCTGGGCCGTGCGGGGCAACCTGCTATTTCCAATACAGCAGGGGCACCTGCGATCAGTCCAGCAGCGCTTGCAGCAATGCAGCTACCGACGGTTTCACCGATCCGATATGAAGCTGGTGGGGCCACTCTGGAGCGCCAGACGCGTATCGGGCCATCGGCAGCACCGCCCATCATCAGCGACGGCGTCTTCAACGAGTGCGCCATATGCCTGGACCATTTCATGCATCACGATAAAGTCTGGAGGCTCCAGCGTGGCCACATATTTTACGCGCGGCGCTGGGGCCGAGTTGCACGTGCTCATGTGGACAGACAGTTGGCTGGGAACATGGAAGGTTCCGCAACTGAGGCACCCTGCGCTATTCGCAGGGGCGTTGGCTTAGTCGCAGCTGAGTTTCACTACGCCCTCGCCGGAGATCAGGAGTCACAAGGTCGTCATGGAGATACATTCCGAGGGGCGAGCGAACTCAGGGACCTTCGTCAAGAGCTCAACCGCGTCACGGCGATGATGATGAGCAATGCGGCGGCCCCTACAACGACACCAGCGGGGCAACCTGCATCACCAGCCAACGCGGGGCTAGTGACGGAGGCCACCGCACCTGCAGGGGCACCAGCTGTGAACACGCCTATGCCACCGATAGCAGAGGCCGCTAACAATGCCGGGGCACCTGCTGCAGCAGCACCTCCTGCTGCGCCGGTCAATGACACGTGGTTGAGGCGTATGGAGAGGGCTCCTGATTGGAGCGCTCAATGGCTTCAGACTCCACATACGTACATGCCATATGGGCGAGACATTCGTCCACGCAATCAGCGTAGGACAGAGAGCCCAGTGAGCGTGCGCAGGGGCACCAGTGTGATATCCGAACGCGGCATGCTGCATACTGTGTTAATGGTAAACACAGATGGTCAAACGGGCATGCGCGCGGACGAGGACACGTTTCTGAACTTGCCTACTACCTTTGCATCACGCCCACATACATATGACGAATATCCTACGGCCCGAATATTTGAAAAGAACCCCATTACGGAAGAAGAGGTTTGTGGACATATGAACGCCTTTATATCTTTGTCGCGAAGCGACTGGATGTTGGAGCAGAGGCGCCGCAGGGGCATGTGCGGCACAACGCTGCCTGAAGTGTCAGGATTATTTTCAGGAGGAAAAGAATCACACAGACACAATTAATCCTCGATTCCCCAGAAAATATGGGAAAATGTGGGAATTGGGCGGGAAGACAAAAAACATAGAAAATATAGGAAAATATCGGGAATCCTTTTATTTATGTGCATTTATTTGTGTGTCCCAGGGCCCCTTCATATTTGGAGAACACCATGCATTGGCGACGCCAGCAAACAGTAGAACTATGGTCAATGGTATCTTGATTATTATTCTGGACATTGGCAGTAATATCAATATTACTGGTTTAAAGACGGCACATACCTTCGAACAGGTATCTCGTTCCCACGGACACGCCATCAAGAGGCTGAACCTGACGAAGAGGCTCTGCGCGTCCGGAGTGGGGCATGGCGCCGCGATGTGCGACAAATCCCCGCACGGCAAGATTGCGCGCAAAGAAAGGGGAGATCCGGCGGGGGCACCTGCTACGCCGAGACTTGTCTGAGGAGCATGTCTAACATGAGGACGATCCTGGTCCTGGGGCAGGGGCGTGAGAAGATGGTCATCCCTGGCTCTGAGATGTACAAGATTCTACTTGGAAAAGGTGCCGGAGTGGTTGATTTGATGGGGGCGCCTTCTGGACATTTGGCACTCAAGGTCGACGAGTACGGGGCCGCTACTGAGGAGAAAGGGTCGATGTCGTTTACTATTACGGCCAATCCTCAATGCGAAGATGATCCGTTGCTCGTCAAAGAAGCGTCCGATCCAGAGCCAGCCGCGGGGACACCTGCAATGAGTGACGCTCGCGCGTATGTGATGTCACAGGATGCCGAGGGCATCGGCTCGTCCATCAACGAGGAGACGTTCACGTTCACGACCCAGTCTTTTGTGAATAGCACTTAGAAGATTTGGCATCGCAGGAATACGTGCTTCGGGACCAACCCGACCTCGGCCGACAAGGACTTCGCCTTGCGCAATTTGTCGGCGAAGGTATATCAGGCCATCTACGAGGAGGGCACGAAGTGGACGCCGCCCGACGCACAGGCAGGGGCACCTGCGGAAGGAGATGATGCCGCTGAGAAGTTTGATATTTTTACTTCGAGCAGCGGCTCTGCAGCGCAGCACGGCTCAGGCATTTGGACGCCCCCATCGCCGGACGAGTGGCGGGGGCAGGCGTGTGCCACGGCCGCCCGCGCTTGCTCAGACAGGCCGAACACTCAGGTGCTGTCATCAAACGCTGGGAAACCTTCATTCTTGTCCCAGGCGCCGGCTGCCCGCGCCCAGGGCAGTGGCCAGCCCGTCTGCGCGGCTGCCGCGGATAGCAGTGGGCCCGGCTGTGTGGCCGGTGCAGCAAAGGAGAGTTTATCGCATCAGAATCATTCTCGTGCATTTGTTATGAGGACATAACGGACAGCTTGCGCTGAACCCTGAGCCCGTGGTTACATGTGTGACCGTATTACACATCCAGAGGTCATGACCTCCACTGGTGCACAGTATTTGGGTGCTTTACTCTCGGGTGACTACCAACTGTTATGGGTGGCTACGCCTGCCGATTGGCATGCGAGATTGCCTGGCAAGCGGGCAGGGCCACATTATCAACGCATCCCAAACTTGATGACCAAGGCTCGGGCTCTGCGTGTGACTGTTGTGCTTGTGGGACCACCAACGTATTTCCACAAACAAGGTTTTATACGAGATCCTATTGAAGATTCTGACTTACAGGTCATGCGTATGCGATTCTGCCACTTCGGCTTCAAGTGCGACCGTTCTAATACGTTGCCTAGCGGATCATATCTGCAAGTGGCAGCTACCTGCGCGCGCATCCCGACCAATTTGTGGCGGTGCACGTGCAAAACAGCAGAGAAACCTGCACGACCTACTGAGCATGCCCTGGATTGGCATGGGCAAGGAGCTCAGAATGCCGGATGGTGCAACAAGACGCTAGCGATCATGACCGCAAGGTTGATTGATCAGATGGATCTACACAAGACGCAAAGAAATCACACAAGTGCTGTACATCCTAGCATTCACACTCGAGTGGATAAAGGAGGTCGACCTTGCGTTCAGTCTCCGAAGAATGGCCCTGAGTGGGGCCATGTTGCCAGACGGGTAACGATGAACCTGGGCGACAACACGATCTTGCAATACATCGAGATCCAGGACCAGCCTGTCGGGTACAATTACAATGCACCGTTACCAAATGGTGTCACCAACATCCGTACTCGATTTTACTGGGAGCAGCCTGAACCGGCTCTCCCCGGACACGGGATCTCACGTCCACGCCCAGGGCGAGTGGCGATCATCGATGGCGATCGTCTCCCTCCCCCTTCGATTGAGCGCGGCTGCGTGCTCCCCTCTATTCCCGAATTTCCGACGCCCAGTTCACCCCAGACTGAACAACGGACAGCGCTACCGACCGATACCCGAATCAAACAACAAGAAAAACAGAAAGCAGACACAGAAGCGGGCATCGCACCACGCAAGATACCCAAGATAGTCGAAGAAGGCAACGACGACTGCGGAGACGACCTGAAAGGACTCGGATGTAGTGCGTACTACACCGACGCACCTCTTGACTCCGACACGGAAAGTGATGATAAGAGGGAATTTTCATCACATTGCCTGCGGGGCAGCCTGCTGAATCCTACGCAGATGTATTCTCCATAATCCCCACCTTAGTGCTATGGGCGTCATAACAAGGTGGATATGCTGGAACTGTGCGGGGGAAGTGGAGGCATCTCCCAACATTCAGCCGTGGTTTGTCCTCGGGGGAAAACCTTGACAAACGTTCTTTCGTTGACCTTGGAAGCAAGGACGTTGAGGATGCAGTAATGCACTATCTAGACGTTTGTTTCGTCAAAGTCGTTATATTACAACCTAGCTTCTCCCTTCCTATTTCAATGCTCAGGTTAACAACGATACTTGGCATGAGCGTCATAAAGAGGATCTGCCACGTATCAAATTATGTGGGAAGGTGGCCATATGTCAGAATGATATTTGACGATTCTACTTACGAGAACAACCAGTGGGTAGTTCGGTTGATCAGATACCACCATGGACTACATTGGCAAAAAACAAGGGTACTTGCAAGGTGACTATAGACCAATGTAGTACTGGCTGACGTGATTTCCATGGTGTACTGCTACGAAAGCCGACTGAGACCATGGCGAACCGCCGCCTCTTACTTACCTGGTTCGAGCGAAAACTGTGTATTGGCCATCGCCGACATGTGTCGGTATGTAGCAGAGAACTGTCCATGGCTGCACCATATACTCCAAAGATGCAGTCGCTTTTGGTCGATGCTGTTCAGATCGCACGATCTCTTCCAGGTAAACCGTGATCCTTTTCCATGGTCGCTCTATTCGTCCACCGTGTTGGTTACCAACGTGAGGGGATCTGACTTGGACGACCCGAGTCTCCCTCGGCAACCCGATGGCTCGATCGTGAGACCACCCTCGGGGGGGCACGGGTGTCCCGCATGCGCGGATATTGTTAACATGCGTTCTCCTTCACATGGCAGGAATCTTAGACATTGCAGGTGGCACGATAAGGACGACTACCATTGGGAATGTCCGAGCTGTAAGAAGTACTACGGCAATAACAAGCCTGGGCACGCACTAACACCTGGCAAATGTCAGTTTGCCAAGGCTGCCCGACAATCAGGACAGGCACCGCCTTTTCCTGCCGAACCGGCAGCAGGACCTGCACCGCCGGCTCCTGCTGAACCGGCAGCACCACCACCCGAGGCGCCAGCCGCATCACCACTTACGCGGTTAAGAGCACCCAGACCCGGCTCAAGAGCTGGACATACAGCGGGCGCGAGCAGTCACGATATCACCGTAAGCAGACATGCTACTGAACCTGCTGCAGGGCAACCTGCCTCGAGTGGAGCTGGTAGTTCGGATGGCCATCTTCGACTGCCACAGGTTAGAGTCAGACGTGGCTGACAGCACGGTGGAGAAGCACCTCCTCCGCCACCAGCGGGTGACCCTGATGCGCGACCACGACTTCCAGACTGGTCACGGTTCGACGTACAATTCAGTCTACACATTTTACGAAGCCTTGACCCAAGCGTGGTAACGCGAGAGTTGCGGAAACTACACTTGCGCTGGTTCCATGCCAAAGAGCCTAAGAAGAGACTCATCTTAAGCAAGATAGGTCTGGATCACGTCCGACTCAACCTGATTAAAGGTTTCTGCGACACATGTCGGGGGTGCAGAGCTTGGGACAAGCCTGGACATGCGGTTATGCCCTCCACTGCACTACCAGGCAAATATAAAGAAGAAGTGGGGTGTGATCTGATGTTCTGCAGACAAGAACACAACATCTTCCATATCATCGATCGTTGTATACGATATGCTATTGACTGGATATACCAGGCAAGACTATGACAAGTATCTTGGATGCATATCATCAGTGCTGGAAGCAGTTTGGACCTGCACAGGTACTCTACTCCGACGGAGAGGGTGCCCTCAACAACGACACTGCGAAAGCAGTTTTTATGGCAAGAGGCACTGAACGTAGGATACGTGCGCGTGAACAGCACGCTACGACCATCGAAGCCAGAAGCGGCATCTTGCGCCATCTGCTTCATGTCATGGAAGCTGAACTCCACAGGTGGATCTGCCTCTTGTGTTCACACGGCTACTGCACGAGGCTTTGTTCGCCGCCAACGCGTTCACTTTCTACAGCGAGGTGTCTCCGTATATCGCTCTGTTTGGACGACAACCTGCAATGCTTACTGACAAACCTGTCTTGGACCAGGAGCAGCCGACGGAGACGTCGGATCATTCTCGTGAGCAGACGATGCGCAAGGTATGTATAGAAGCCATCGCACTGGTCACAGCAGTAGCTATGACCAATCGTGCCTTTCGCACTAAGACAACTATCACTGGTCAGCATTATTTCGATGAAGGAGATGTGGTCGATTATTATCGCCCCACAACCACGAATCTTGAGTGGGGAGGCCGGAACGGCCCATTCCCAGTTGTAAAGAATGATCCCGAAAGGGGTCAAGTCATCACCCGAGTGGGCAATCGAGATGTTCAAGTGCAATACCCACTCTATACTGAAGCGTTGATGGCCCGAGAGACTGGCTCCGACAACATTGCATTACGGACATTGTTGGCGTTCGTGGTCGGTTTGTCAGCGGGGAGACTTGCTCTGACTTTTGGCCATGTGCCGACCAGAAGGGGGCGCTTCGGATGACGAGCGCAAGCCGTCTATCTCCTAAGGTAAGTTTAGCTTACAGTACCTTATCAGAAACTTCTTCCGCATTGAGAGTGTAGTTTCAGTCAGGTCAGCTAAGAGTATTCATTAGCTACCTCCGGTTACTTATGCTGACAGCTGCATATTGGTCCACTCTGACGACGATGTGAATCCAGGGTTTCACTATTATGAAGCAGAAGGCACTGTACTGAATATATACGATATAACTGGATCAGCGCATTCGAGAATCATCCAGTGTCTGAAGTCAACTAAACCTCAAGCAGGTTCTGATCAGGACATGACAGGATTTGAGGAATTGGCGGATACACCGACACCACGTGGAACCACCAGAGAAGCCTCAGAAGCCGAACCACCACATGATGATGGACGGCTTTTAACGGTCTACGGGGAATCAGAGGCTGACCTCGAGTCACATGTTATGGAAGTGTGGCATGCATAACTACAAGGGGACAGGGAACTGCTGGAGGCAACTCCACCAGAGGACCTTTTTGCCATGTCCGCACAGATTGTTCCAGGTCAAAGTTTGCTGGTCACTGTTGCTGATGAACAACGGGGACACCTGCTGAAGTGGGGGCGCTCTCGCGACTCCGACACCGAGGGGACGTACTACGTCCCAATGTGCACCGTGGTCGAAGACGACAACTACGGACTGGACTCAGACGACAATGGTCAATATGTCGAACTCTGCTTCGCGGCAGAAATGTCAAAGGTAGTCTTGTCCGAACAACAACGCATGCTACTAGATGCCGGCCATGTGACCACTATGCGAGTATGCGTTACCGCCGCTGCAAAGCGAGCTGCGGTCGTCAAGGAAGACGATCTCCTCTTGAAAGCTGACGCCCAGGCGAGCCCCGATAAAGTATCGGAGGCCCTCTGCACTGAACTCATGACATGGTTCGACAACAAGTGTTTCAATATGCAATATATAGCTAGAGCGTCGAACATCATGACCTCGAGGTACGCGCGCAAATGGAAGTTTGTGAAGAACGCGAAGTGCGAGATGGAACGTGCCATCATTTTTCGCCTGGTACTCCGAGGCTTCGTTGACCACGAAGCCTTCGACGTAGAAACCTTTTTCGGGAACGGCGCGACGGTCGAGCCAGAGGCTACTCGCTAGCACGGCAGCGTTCAAGAAGCAATGGGTCATTGCTTCCCTCGACATCAACATGGCCTTCCTGAAGGGGTTGACCCATCAGGAACATGCTGGGGCTACTGGTGAAAAGGAACGCGTGGTGCGTTTTACTCTGCCGCCTGGATCGGCCACAGTGCTTCGAACTCTCCCAGGATTCGAACATTACGGCGAGTCAACGCATTGCTTGCAGTGCATAACCAGGCACGGGCACCAAAGACGCACCACGGGCTTTCTCATTAAAGCTCAGAAGGACCACCAGAGGTTTTGGTCTCCGACCCACGTCCTACGACGAGGAGTTCGAGACGAAAAACGACCTCCTCACGGCCAAGCATGTCGATGATAGCAATATGGCCGGCACTGAGGACACCATTGACAAGTATGTCAAACGCGTAGAAGACATCTTTGGTAAGTGTAAACTCAACAAGCACACATGCGCCAACTGTGCTGTGATATACATTAAGGATGAGGACGGTAATGTCACTTTGATCAATATAACTACATCGAGCAGCTCCGCCCTATGCAACATCCTGAACTTACCGGCGCCGGCGCCGACGCTCAGGCATCCAAGATGGTTGCAAACGTGTTCGTCAGCCTCAGGGGCGCGCTGGCGTACGCGTTAATCACCCAGGTGTGGTTGATGGTGTGTGTTGTATCTCTACAGCGCGTCCTAGAACCGACCAGTATTCAAGTGCGACGGCTGAGCGCGATCGCCAGGAAGCTGCAGGCCTGCCCAAAGAAGATCGTCTACCAGGCGATGACTCCTACGGGCGAGGTTAACCTGCACAGCGACTCAGGATTCCGACGCCTGAGTGGAGACGCTGGTGACGATGTCAATGGCTATGGTATTCGTGGGGCAAACCTGCAACGACGTGGAAACACGTCATCTGGTAAACCTGTCGTTCACTTGATCGATGCGTACTGCAAGTCCCACCGCTTGCAGGTCCGCTCAAGCTGTTCAGCAGAGACACTAGCAGCAGCCCATAATTTGGCGGACTGTTATCCCACGATTGCGACTCTGCGCGAGCTCCACGCAGGGTCGCTCACGCCCACTCAGTTGGAAGATCTACTTGAGTTGGGTGGCCTGAGCATCAATGTCACTTTGACCATAGACGCTGAGTCTGTTGTTAAGTCCTTGTCAAGCAAAGACTGGAATAAGCCGGCTGACTGTACCCTTTTTGGACACATCAGTTGGATACGACAGATGATGGAGCGCGGGATCGTGCACCGTTTTCAGTGGTGCGACACCCGCGACATGACTGTGGATGGTCACGCCAAGGGGAGCATCGACAGAGACATGCTCCTACAAGTCATGGGAGGTATACAGGCCTTCAAACGTGACCTGAAGAGTCATGCTCCATATCGGGCCGGCCAGACATCGAGTTCTGACGCCGCCTGAGGACTACTTTAAGTACAGAACAGTGCAAGCAAGGCAACTTGCAAGCGGGTCCACCTTTCTCTTGGCCCGCCCTTTTTCTGTCCTTGTGTATATTAGCTGCTGCGCCTGCTGTATAGGGGCGACGGGCTCATGCTTCGTCTCCGCCCCCCCCCCGACTCTAAAGCGAGCTGAGGGGCGCAAGGGGCGGAAGCGAGCGTGCGTCCGCGGCCGCGTCGGCTCAAGCGGCCGGCCGCCCAAATATGACTGCGCCCCATCGCGAGGCACACAGTCGCTATCGAGACATAAAGGATCTTCCTATTGTTTTAGATGGCACATCCTCTCCTACTGGGACTATACTTGCTAGGGTACAACAGAGCAGGAGCGTGGCTTCGCCCAAGGCGAAGCTGCTGGCTGGGCCTCCCAGCCCCCTTCAAACTGCGTTCCCCCCCCCCCCCCCCCCATAGAGGCCAACATGGGGCCCAAACCCTGGTAATTCTAATGATTTTGGTTTTCTCGTCGAGGCCGTTTTGGACGCCCTGACATCTCGTGGACCCCCCAAAAAAATTCAGGGGAGGGGTAAGGGGAAGGGTAAACCTTTCCTTGTAGGGAGGAGGGGTTTTCGGGGGAGAGGGAAGAGGAATCTCGTTAGACCACCTGTCGCCCAAAGGGCTGGTGGCATTCGGAGATCCGCGCTGATTTCTTCGGTCGGCGCTGGGCCCCCTGGCGGCGCCTTTGGCGCCAGGGGGCCTTGGGGAAAAACGCTGACCCAAGAAATCCGCGCGGACCTCCGACTCTTAGTGCTTGTATTTTTTGTTCGCCAAAGGCCACCATCGTACTCGATGCGGACCACAACGGCGACGCAAGATGGAGCTTTTGCCCACACACGGAGTCAGAGACCGAGGAGTGCTTTGGCAGGGCGGAGCACCTGCTCACGGAGTGGACCGATGTCCACGCGTATTGGGGCGAGGCCAGCACCCGTGACCACGGCTTCGACGGTCGGCATTTTCCCCAGATGTTGCGCCTGCCTGCGAGCATGCCGCATGGAAGGGTGACGCTGCGGTGGCAGTGGGTGTGCAAATGGACGGACGAGATCTTCATTTCATGCATCGACGTTGCCGTCACCGCTGCCTCGTCCCGGACCCCGCCCGTGCCGATGTCCGCGCCCACGTTTGCTCCCATGTCTTCGCCCACGGCGGCGCCCACGGTTGCGCCCACAGCGGCACCCACAACGGTGCCCACGTTCGCGCCCACGGCGGCGCCGTTCCCAGCACCGACGCTGGCGCCAGCCGCTGCACCGGTTCAGCCGCCCGTGGCCGCGCCTTCGCTGGCGCCAACCGCTGCGCCGACATCAGCGCCGACCTCGCCGCTCATGCAGCCTCCCTTCTCCGCGCCGTCGCCCGCGCCAACGCGGGCGCCCTCCTCGGCGCCTGCGCCGGCCCCGGCGCATTCGTGCGTGGGCGAGTGGCAGAAGTGTGGTGGGCAGGGCTGGACTTCGGCGGCGCGCACAGGGGGGTGCCGCGAGGGGGGCGGGCTTCTACGAAAGCCAGAGGCTTCGTAGAAGGCAGGGGCGGCCTGGGGTCTTCCAAGAAGACGTTTGAGAAGTCGAGAGGACTTTTAGCTAGAGGCCCGTTTGCCATTTCCGAAGGTCGCCCTCCTCGCTCAGCCCCCGTGCGCGCACCGCGAAGGACTGGCCCCGACTGCTGCACGGCCGGCTTGATCTGCACCTTCGAGAACGCGTGGGACTCGAAGTGCCTGAGGGACGGTCACGGAGAGCAGTGCTCGGAGACCTGGGAGCAGTGCGGCGGGGAGGGCTGGAGCGGGCCCACTTGCTGCGCGCCTGGGCTCCAGTGCGACTCGACCAGCGATCACTACTCGCAGTGCCGCCCGGCGGGCACTGCGGTACTAGTGCGGATCCAGGACCACCGTAGCAGTTTCCTCGCGAGGGGCTCGGTGCTGTTCCAGACGGCGGCCATTGTGCTCGAGGGAGGCGGGCGCTGTGCCAGGGCCCGTCCAGGCGGCCTCATCTGAGCGAGCAGCGAGCTGGCCACGGTCTGCTGATTTTTGGTTTTGCATGTTTTTGTTCCTCGTGCCGGGTGCCGTTGATAGTAAGGTGTGCCCACACTCATTGCGCGGGTTGGGGCGGTCCTTGAGGGGCCTAGCCCAAGGGGGCCTTGAGGTTCTCTCGTCCCTCGCCGGCTTCGGCTGGCGTCGCGGCCACGAGTGCCGTTCGGTGTGCAATTCAGTGCATATTCAGCTGCACGTTTCCAGTCCAGTAGTGAGAACGGCTGCGACGATTTTGTCTTCCGAGAGGCCGCGGCCGCGGCCCTGGCTCGACGGCGCGACGGTGGCGAATAGGGCATACAGGCCACGCGACCGACGCCCGCGCCGTGGACTCAGGGCTTAGCGTCCCGACGAATCAGGCTCGCCTCTGCAGAAAGTCTCGGCGCGTCTGTGCGTTGAATTCCTGGCGCCTCTGTGCCTCACGTGATCGTGTGATAGATGGCCCCTCCGAGGTCGATCCATCAACAAGTGTGCTCCCTCTTTCGCTGCCCGAGGGGTCCAGGGACCGATCCTGAGCCATCCTCGTTGCTCGCCAGTGCTGTAGGCATTCCTCTAATCGGTTTCGGAGGTACTCGGATCTCTCGGGTCTCGGAGTCTCGGAGGTCGCGCGGATTTCTTGGACCCAGCTCCGCCTCTGGCGCGCTCCGCGCGCTGGTTGCGGGGTCCAGCGTCGTTCGAAGAAATTGTTGCGGACCTCCGACAGCTCTTGTTTATGCAGACTCTTCCTGCTCTTCTTCTTTTTCTCCCTCTTCTTCTCCTTCTTCTCCTAAGATCTTCGTCGCCACGGTTGGAAGCGGCTCGTAAACAGGCCGACATCGTGCCCAGGAGGGCTTAGAATATTCCCCTCGCTTCGCGGAGTGCACGTCCGGAGCACCAGTCGTTGCGGGGCCTGGTGAGAGCCTCCTTGTGGGTTTTTGGAGGCTTCTTAGGGGCTTCTTGGGGCCTTTTGGGGGGTTTCTTTGGGCCTCTTGGGGCTTCTTGGGGGCACCTTGGGCCCTCTTGGGGCGCTCTTGCGTCGTTTGGCCCTTTCGGAGGCCGTCCTGTGGGCCTCTCGCGGCCGCCTTGGAGCTCTCTCGGGGTCCTCTTGGGGGCATCTTGAACCGTCTGGGGGGCCTCGCACGACGCCTTGTGGGCTCGATCCATGCACGTGCACAACAAAACAAAGCAAATGATACTATTCGTGGACGTGCCCAGAATGCTGTTATACCCCACGCTGTTTTACGCCATGTTTCGAAATGGCGTGCCATGCCGTGTTATGTGTCCCTAGTGATGTTACGCGTTGCCTGCCATACGGCGCCATGATCTGCCCTTGGACGCGCGTCGCAGTTCCTGGCGCGCGACGTACTTCAAATGCGTCTCGTCCCGATGATGTGCGCAAGTTCTGGGCAACACGTCGTTGCGCGAGCATCCGACATAATTTAGGCACGGCGAACAATATGTTTCTTTTTTCTAGAACTGATAATGTGTGGTGCAACCAACAAAGATGCAATTATAATTGACAATTCCACCGAGCGTCGGTAAGCCGGGGCCGGGGCTGGGGCCAAGGTCCGGCCGGGGGCCGGGGCCGGGGCGGGCGTTTGGGGGGCGAAAGCCAAGGGGGAAAGCTCACAGCGGCGGAGGGACCACAGTCCCCCGGTCCCCCCCCGGACCCCCCCTTCAGGACTCCCTGCAGGACCCCTGCGGGACCCCTCACCGGGACCACCCCCCAGGACCCCCCCTGGGGAAGGGACAAAGGGAAGGGGCTTCCGTTTTTCGTAATGGCTATGATTTTCGATACTCCTCGTGTGTTCGATCTCCCTTACGACTACGACGATTCAAAGGAGGCTGGCGTACTTCAGTTTGGGTTGGGTGGGCCTCGCGTCAAGGGGTGTCTCACACACGCCGACAGGGTCGGCGGGCTTCAGATGCCCTGGGACAAGCGTCCCCGATGGCGGAAACTAAAGCAGTACACCGTTTACCGGCCGCTAGTGTCCAGCGCGCGGCCAACAGCTGCGTTGGCAATTGGTGGTCGCTGTACCGTGCGGAGCGGACGAGTCATGAAGTGTTCCAGCAGCCTATCTGCGGCCCCCACTATATATATATATATACACATATATATCATTATTTTCTTTTAGAGGCTCCAGGTCCAACTCTCACCCAGACGGGGGGTGGCGGAGAGGTGGCACTAGCCACTGTACACCATAATTTTCTGCCCAACGCGTGAACATGAAACCATGGTTGGATATGCAGGTCCGTCGTTGCCATGATGGATCAAGCTGTTTTGGCTTAGTGAAGAACATACTCATCAATGGTTGCGCAGCGGTGGCTCTCGCTGTGCTGCCGACGCGCCTGGGCTGCTGCCGAGCAGACGAGCCATGAGGCTCTCGAGCTGCGCCGAGCGGCGCTGGTCACAGCCTGGGCCCGCTTCGCGAGGAAGCTCAGGCGGGTGGCCAGGCTGAGGAAGATCTGGGCTGCTCTTGGCCACTACCTGAACGAGCTCAGGGTGCTAGGAGGGCGCCCAAGCCGTGCTGAGAGGCAGCGGCAGTGATGGCGGAGCAGGTTGTGCGTGACCAGCAGGCGCAGATGCACGCGATGCAGCAGGAGCTCATCGCGGCGAGAGGTGAGGCCGCGCAGACGCGGCAGGCAGCGGAGGAGGTGCGGGCGGCTGCACCTGCACAGCGGGAGGGAGCGGCGCCGGCGGCAGAGCGCTGGGCCGCAGGGGTTCGGACGATAGGCAAGCCAGCGAGCACTTCGACGGCACGAAGTGGCGAGGCTGGTCGGTGGTCTTCGGGGCGTACGCCGGGGCGACCAACCCTCGCATGGCCAAGGCGCTCCAGCGAGCTGCGAGGGCGGCGGCCCCCATGCTCAACGCGACCCTGGAGGATGACGATGTGGAGATCAGCCGCCAATTGCACTACTGGCTTGTGCAGACGTGCAGGGCCCAGGCCCTTGACGTGGTGCTGAATTCAGGTGCGCTGGAGGGCCTAGAGGCGTGGCGGCAAGTGAACCACCGCTACGAGCCTCAGGTGCGCGCAAGGTACGCGGGCCTCCTGATGCAGCTGCTCAGCTGGGACTTCAGCGGCGAGCTCATCACGAGGATGGAGGCCTTCGAGCGCGAGATCCCGCCCTACGAAGGCCAGACGGGCGAGCAGCTGAGTAACGCCATCCAGATCGGGATTGTGCTGCGGAGGTTGCCAGACAGCCCGCTGAAGCAGCGGATGATCATGAACGCAGAGAGGCTCGAGCAGTGGGTGCAGTTCCGCGAGGAGATCGTGAACATGCGCCGAGCTCAGGCAGCAGCGGCGGCGACTCCAGGAGGAGCGATGCCGATGGAGCTCGGTGCCTTCGGGGGCAAAGGAGGAGGCAAGGGTGGCAAGAAGTGAGACGGCCACGGCTACCCTCAGCGTCCGAAGCCGGTCGGGCCTCGCCGCAACTGCGGCCGCCAGGGGCACCTCAAGAAGGACTGCTGGTTCACAGACAAGGGCAAGGGCGGCCGCGGCGGCGGCGGCGGTGGCAAGGTCAAGGGCGACGACGGCAAAGTTCAGCAAGGGAGGCCGCGGCGGTGGAGGAGGCCCCAGCGGCGGCGCTGGTGCTGGGCGCGGCCCAGAGCAGCGCACGTGCTACTACAAGTGCAACGAGCCGGGCCGCATCGCCAAGGACTGCAAGCAGCGCGAGGTCTCCGCTGTCGAGGGGGGCTTTGAGCCGGGGCCTGAGAAGGCCATCCGCGGGCTCTTCCCCAACGCCCTGAACAAGGGCAGCGCGGTGCAGGAGGCCTGCGAGTTTCTGCAGGACAACGGGATCGCGAGCGAGGAGCTCTACGGCGAGCTGCTGGAGCTGGGAGCGGTCGCTCGCGGCCCTCGGGAGCTCGCGACGGGCGTGGGCTCCGGCGCGGCGACGACGGTGATGCCCAAGGAGAGCTTCGCAGACTACCCGTTGGTGGAGAAAGATATGAGCAGGAAGGGCGAGGGCTACCGCGCGGCTGACTGCGGCTGGGGCACCGACTGCGGCGCGCGCGCGCGAGCTCGTGGGCGAGATCGTCGCCGCGGGCGGCGCGCGCGTGATCGAGGGCATCAAGGCGAGGGTGGCCCCTGTGACGAAGGTGCTGGCCTCGGTCTCGGAGATGGTCGACGCGGGGCGCGCGATTGTCTTCGGCCGCGAGCGGAGATTCGCGAGGAACGAGAGCACAGGACAGGATATCATCTTCGTGAGGCGCCACAACGTGTGCGAGATGGAGTCGGGCGTCAACCCGTGCGCGAAGGCGCGCGAGGTGCTGGGCCAGAGGCCGTCGGGTTCCATCCAGCACGCCTGACCGCCGTCAGCCCGGCCCTCGCGGAGGGCAGTGAGCTCTGCCCGTTGCGTGGAGGTGGAGGCGATGAGCCCCCTCCAGTCGTCGAGGATCCCCGCGGCGAGTAGCCTCCCCCGGCGCGGCCGGGCGAGGGCGGCGAGCAGCCCCCCCTGGCGCAGCCGGGTGGGGGCGGCGAGAGCGAGGCGGAGGCCCCGGTGATCAGGGCTGCGAGGAGACCGTGGTAGCCCACGGAGCAGGAGAAGATGGGTCACGAGGTGAGCCGCGCCCCCTTCCGGGCGCGGTGCCGCCGCTGCGCGGCGGGCCGCGGGCGCGCGGATCCACGTGGGCAGCGCGACCGCGCGGAGGACGGGGTGCCCATCGTCGCGTTGGACTGCGCGCACTTGGGCGGCAGCGAGGACGGCGAGGGCGGCCCCTCGCAGATCGCGGTGGCGCGCGACTCGGCGACTCGAGACTCGATGGACTTCGAGCGAGGTGCTGCCGAACAAGGGGCTGACGCACCCCTTCAACGTGGAGACGTTGGCGAGGCTCTGCGTGCAGATGGACCATGCGAAGATGCGCTTGAAGTCGGACCAGGAGATGCCCATCCTGGCCATGAAGGCCGCAGCAGTGATGCGGCTCAAGGAGAAGGGCGTCACGGTCATGACCGAGGGGCCTGCCGTGGGCGAGTCCCAGAGCAACGAGCTCGCAAGGGGAGCGGCGCGAGACATCAAGGGCCTCGCGCGCGCGCTGCGGCGCGCGGCGGAGGAGCTGCACGGGCCGGTGTTCGGGTAGAGTTATCCTGTTCTGCCCTGGCTGGTGCGGCACGCTGGCTCGATGCTGAGCCGAGGCCGGCGGGCAGCCGACGGCAGGGCGCCGTGCGAGCTGAGGAGGGGCAGGGCGTTCAAGAAGCCACTGCCGGCCTTCTCGGAGAAGGTCTTCTACTTGCCTGCGGGCAAGAGGGCGTCGCGGCTGGTGGACAGGCGGCTGGAGAGCATCTCCCTCGGGGTCGTGGAGGGCGCCGACGAGGTGTGCATCGGCGCGCCGAAGGGGGTCTTTCGGGCCCGCAGCGTGAGGCGCCTCCAGGGCCCAGCCGGTCGGACAAGGTGCTGCTGGCCGAGATGCGCGGGGCGCCTTGGGGCCCGGTCCCTGGAGGCATCGAGGGCAGTCGCGCCCCCGACGGGGGCGGCGGCCTGGCGGCGCCGCCGGCGCGCGTGAAGATCGTGGCGGACCAGGTGGTGCCCGACGCGCAGCTGCCGGAGGTGCCGGCGCCGGCGACGCCAGGGGCGCCGAGGCGCGTCTACCTGAGGCGCGACGTCGAGCTGCAGAGGTGCGGGTACACAGGGATGCTACGGCTGCATGTCAGCGGCCCTCGGGCGGCGCGCTCAGGCGCACTCGGAGGAGTGCCGGAAGCGCATCGAGGAGGAGACGGCATCGGACATGGATCTGAGCCAGCGAGTAGAGGGTGCGAGGGCCAGGAGGGCACCCCCCTCGGCGGAGGGCCAGGCGGCTCCAGCGGCCAAGAGGGCCAGAGGCAGCCCGCCGCCAGGAGCCAGCGCAGCCGGCTCAAGGTCAGGCCCCGGCGCCGAGCCCAGCCCGAGCGCTTCCTCAGGGTCGGGCGGCGCCGCGGCGGCGGCGGCCCCACAGAGCATGGAGGCGGGCCAGCTGACGATCGCGCGCGCCAGGCAGATAGGCACCTTGCTGATGCAGCTGGCGGAGCCTTCGAGGGTGACATCGCGGAGGTGTTCAACCCAGGCGAGGTCTGCAGGCTGGCGCCGTGCTTCGACCTGAAGCCGGGGATCGCCATGGACTTGCGGACCAGCTGGGGCTTTGACGACAAGAGCCAGCGTGAGCTGGCGATGCAGGGGATCACGGAGACTAGCCCATGTTCGTCGTGGCGAGCCCCGCGTGCGCGCCGTTCTCGCTGATCTTGAAGATGGGCGAGAAGGTGCGCGACGAGGAGCGGTGCCAGGCGCTGCTGAAGCGCTGCATCGTCTATTTCGAGTTCGTGGTGGAGATCTGCGCGCTCCAGCAGCGCGAGGCTGCGGCGCGAGGGCCGGTTCTTCTTGTGCGAGCGCCCGTGGGCGGCCCGGAGCTGGCACCTCAAGACCGTTGAGAAGGTACGGCTGCTGCAGGGCGTCGTCATGGTGGTGAGGGGCCGCCAGCGCGGCTTCCGGCAGACCTCGAAGGGGCCGGGCGGGGTCGGGGCTGGTGGCGAAGGCGACGGGCTGGATGACGAACAGCGCCGCCATCGCGAAGCGCGTGGGAGTCCTGTGCACCAAGGCCACCAGCGCGTGCACCTGGTCGGAGGCAGCGTGAGCAGCTGGAGATCGGGCGGGGGATTCACGCGTTCGAGGTCGGCGCGACGATCGAGGGGCCGGAGGCCATCGAGGCGGCGACGCCGGAGGAGCTCGTGGAGTTCTTCGATGGCATCTCGGGCGCGCGGCTGGACCCGAAGATGGCGCGCGCGGCGCGAGCCGAGGAGAAGGCCTACATGGAGAGGCCAGGCGTCTTCCGGCGGGTGCCGACGAGCGAGTGTCATGAGGCCACAGGGACTCGGCCGCTGCCCAGCGGTTGGGTCGACACGAACAAGGGCGACGAGCGCAGACCGGAGACCCGCAGCAGGCTCGTCGCGAAGGAGACGCGGAGGCTCGGCGCGCTGGGCCCTGAGGATGCAGCGCAAACCTTCGCGGCCACGCCGCTGCCCGAGGGGCTGCGGCTGCTGCTCCCCCAGGCCATGTCGCGCCGGGCCTCGGAGGGCAAGATCCTCATGTCCCTGGGCATATCCAGGGCCCACCTGCACTCGGAGCTCTTGCGGCGCGTCTATCTGGAGACGTCGGCTGAGAACGAGAAGTGCGGGGAGGGCGAGTGCTGGCTCCTGCTGGAGGCCGTGCGCGGGCTGCGGGACGCCGGCGCTGCTTTCGACCTGAAGGAAGGTCATGGAGGAGCTTGGGGCGCGGCAGGGGCAGTTCAGCCCGTGCGTCTACAGGCAGGGGTCGCTGGTGGCGCGGCGCCGGGGCGACGACTTCGTCGTCTTCGGTGGGCGCCCGGAGGCGAGGAACTCCGGGGCAGGCCTGGGCAAGCACTTGATCGTCAAGCGCCGCGGCGTCCTGGGCCCGGAGGCGAGCGAGGGCGACGTGAAAGAGATCGCGGTGCTCAACCGCATCCTGCGGTGGGTGCCGGGCGACGGCGTCTCGCCCGACCGCGTCGAGTACGAGGCAGACCCTCGACGTGTGGAGATCGTGCCGGCGCAGCTCGGGCTCGACAGCAAGAGCAGGCCTGTCGGCGCGCCTGGAGTCAAGAAGGGCGCGCCGGGCGGCGAGGAGCTGGCGGGGCGCGAGCGCGAGATGCACAGGTCAGTGTGCATGAGGCTGGCCTACCTGGCGCTGGACAGGCCCGACCTGCAGTTCAGCGCGAAGGAGGCGGCGCGCGTGACGCAGGCGCCGACGGTCGGAGGCTGGGAGGCGCTCAAGCGGATGGGGCGCTGCCTGCTGGGTGCTGCTCGGCTGGTGGCGACGCGTGCCAGGCAGCCGCCGCCGAGGAAGCTCCGCATCTTCACGGGCAGTGATTTCGCGGGCTGCACGAGGGCGAGGAAGTCAACCTCGGCCATGAGTGCGCTGTTCGGCTCGCATTGGATCAAGTCGTCTTGGCCGCTCGACAGGGGAGGCCGAGTTCCATGCCCTAGTCAAGGGGGCTTCGGCAGGGCTCGGCTTCCGTGTTCTGCTAGAGGACTACGGCTACGGCAATATCGACGTGGAGCTGTGCTGCGACGCCACCGCGGGCAAAGGTATCGCGGGGCGTCGCGGCGTAGGACGCGTTCGCCGTCTGCGCGCCCCCCTCCTTTGGATCCAGAGGGCGGTGCAGCGCGGCCTCTTGAAGGTCAGGAAGGTGCCCGGTGCTGCCAACAGCGCGGACCTGGGCACCAAGCATGTGGAGGCGACGTTGATCGCCTGGTTTCTCGCCAGCCTAGGCTTCGCCCAGATGAGCGCAGCGAGCAGGCTGGCCCTCAAGGCGGCGCTGGGGTCCACAGCATGAGCCAATTCCCCCGTGGATCGCCATGCTCCGCTACCTCTTGAGATCCTTTGGGCCTGGCGAGCCCAGACGGCGCAGCGGGCCGACCATTTTGAGAGCGAGGCTTCGGGTAGTGAGGGCTACCTGTGCGAGCGGTTGCCGGGCGCGCGAGAGGTGCCGGCCGCCGGGGGGGCTGGTTGGATTTGCTGTTTTGGCTTAGCGAAGCAAATATTCATCCAAGCCACCAAGAGCGGTGGCGATCTGTGGTCGAGGCGGCCTGGCGCGAGCGACGAGGGGCCCGGGCCGCCATGCGCTGTCCCCACAGGCCCGGGGTGAGGCGAGTGAGCGGGGAGAAGAGGGAAGAAGCGAAAGAGGGAGGGCAGGGCTGGGGGAACTTGAGCGGAGAACACAACCATAACTCGTTATCTTAGGACGGCCCCACCTCACTTTGCACCGCCCCCGCCCCTCCCCCGCCGACCAATGGGAAGGCGAGGGAGGGGGGGGGTGAGAGGGCCAGGGCCCGAAAAAGTCATTGTAAAGAGCAACGCGCGTTTAGAGGCCCCAGGTCCAACTCTCGCCCGGACGGGGGGCGGCGGAGAGGTGGCGCCAGCAGATTTTCTGCCTGGCGCGCGAGCATGAAGCCGCCGGGAGCGGCGGCGATCTGTAGTCGAGGCGGCCTGGCACGAGTGACGAGGGGCCCTGGCGGCCCAGCTCGAGAGGTCGAGGCCGCCATTCACTGTCCCGCGCCACGGCTTGTCTGGCGACATCGGCTGGCTGTTGGAGGCACTGGGGTCTGGGTGGGCGGGTCGCGCAGGGCCTCAGCGGCCGCCCCTGGGCCCGCGACTGCACCCTGAGGCCTGACAAAAGGAAAATCTCGGCACGGTAACTGGCCGACGAAACGAGGCATGTCGAACTGTTGGCATTAAAATATTATAATCCTTTCCTTTCGGGCCTGCAGCGGATGGACGTCCTTCTTCGTCGACAACCATGCGCCCCGCTCGATCACTTCAGACGGGAGCGTGGCACGAGGTGCCACCAGAGCGTGCGTCTTCACATGCCTGAACACGCTCTTCTCGCTCGCCCGTCGCTCGCGCCGCTGAATCTTGCCCGCGCTGTCCTGTAGCTGGTAGCTGCGTCGTGGCTGGGACTTGAGTGCCTGGCGGCGCGCGGATGGAGGCGCTCGCCGCCCGCGTCGTCGCAAGCCCGCCTCAGGGCTCAGCGGTAGGCGTCCACAGAGCAGGCGAAGACACAGTTCCCCGGCGCCCTCTCGGCCTTCCTCCGCATGAGCATGTCGGCCACGTGCGTGCGGTCGATCAGCTCGCTCTGCCTCGTGCCCGTTTTCGTCCGCTCGCCGCGCTCAGCCACTCCGAACCGAAGAGCGACGACCTGCTCGCCCGCTGTGTCGACGTCGATCACGACGTCGGCGCCTCGCAAGCCGAATAGCTCCGCGGACCTGAGGTAGGCATCGAGAGCGACCTCGGCGGCATCGGCCGCCTCACGATTCCCAGCCAACCTCATGGCCTCGTCCAGTGCGGCCCACAGCTCCAGCGGCTGCGGCCCGCCTTCTCCTGCCGCATGAAGTCGATGCCAGGCGCGTGGAGCTCGATTCGACCTCGGAATTCCTATCGACAATTCTGGCCACACGTAGGCGAGACCATGATCACGAAGTCATCCCTGTGTGGGCCCACCTCCTCGTCCTCCACTAGGGTATCCAAGTGACACAGGACGGAGTTGTCGATCTCATCCTGGCTCATCATCGGCAGGTTCAATTCCTTAGGGAATTCCAGGAAACGGCGCACATTGGGCACGTAGCAACTCAGCGCCGTCTTGGTGGAGACAGAGAACGGGAGCAGGAAGAGTCCTCGGGCCACCTCTCCCCGCTGCAGCCCTCCTGATGACCTCGCGCGCTCCGACTCGTTCCGACGGTGGGTGTTGCCCATCTTGCGGTGCTGAGCGCGATTCCGGAGTCTCTCCTCCGCGACCGCCCCCACCTGCATCGGCAACGCCATCCAGATCATGAGCGCCCGCCAGACCGAGCACGCAGCGCGTCGCCCGGGACCTCCTGACGCGGCCGGCCTCGTACCACCGCGGTGGGCGGGCGCCTCCCGGCCAGGCCTGCTGTCCCCGAGACACGTCCTCGACGAAGGGGTCGTGCTCGTGCCCGCAGCCCCTGATCCCAAACTCTTTCTGCGCGCGCCAGCGCCCACCTCGAGGGCCCCTTCGGCCCGAGAGGTGGCTGGCTCGATGCCCCGGCGACCTCGAGGAAGGACGTCGACAGCTCCTCCCGCGCAGACAGGTCCCGACGCCGGCGGTCCAAGGTCTTCGAACTCAACTGCTCCTGCGCCCTCTCTGTCAGGTCGACCTCCCGCCTCGTCTGCGTGTCCGGCATGGCATGCAGATAGCGCTCCGCCGACGTGCGACAGGACTCCGACGGGTAGACCCGAGACGTTCTCGCCAGAAAACCGCCGCTTGCTTCCTTCCCACAGGGTCGCGCCGGGCCGCGGATGATGGCGCGGACTCTCGAATCGCTGCATCGCGCGCGCCGTTCCCATGAGCTCCGTCATCTTGAGCGCCTGGCAGCCTCGCGTGCACTGAGGGAAGGTTCCCCGATGTGCTCCAATCTCGTCCTCCCAGTCCATCAAGTCTTCCCTCGCGTCGTCCCCTCGTAGACCCGGTCAGCCCCGAAGCGGCTGCCGTAGTCGCAGTGGCAGTGAACTTCCAGGCCGCGATAGCCTTCGCGACCAGGTAGAGCAGGAAAGCCTGGAGTGCCCGCCGTCGATCTCGATTTCCGCCAGCAGCTCCGGCCTCCGCACGTCGACCTCGCCCGCCAGGTAGGAGTTGGCCCCGGACCTGACGTCCGCGCTGTTGTCGAGCAGCAGGTAGCCTCGCAACGCCGCGATCCTGAGCAGCCCGTCCTCCAGGCCCCCCGCCCGCGCGTGGCCGCTGTCGAAATGGGCAGAACGCGACGCCTTCACCGGGGCCGAAACTTCCATTCTGAGCGGCAGTGATGGGTCTAGCTCCGCGATGTCGGCCGACGCCTCGATCTTCAGCGCCGCCGGCTGTCCTCCTCTCCTTCGGTGCCTGACCGATCGGAAAATCCCGGCTGATCTCCAGCGGGCTGGTCTGCTCCTTCTCCTCCCAACGCCGTCGCGCGCCCTCCTTCCATTGGCTGATGTCGCCCCGGCCCTCGTGCGCAGGCGGCGCTCAGACGCGAGCGCGCAACTCCATGTCGTCGCCTACGCGCCTGGTAACCTCGCCCTCGCACCAGGAAGCCGCAGCCCACGAAGAGGAGGTTCCAGTCCACCCCGCCCAGCCTCCTGGCACCATGCCCCGAGCTCCTCGACGCTGCTCCCCCACCGTGCTCGAGGTAGCGATAGTCGCCTCCCCCGTGCCGACTGGCATCGAACATCATCGCGGTAGGATCCCAGGACATCGCCTGGTCGACGGCTATCAGAGGAGCGGCCGCCGCAGCGGCCGCAAGCTCTCTCGGCCCCTCCCGAGGCACCTCGCGCCCAGGCCCCCCGCGAAACTCCACGTGCCGCAAGTGGACCTCCGAGAGATTATTCAGCGCTCCTCGAAATATCAAGCAGACCCCAGACATGGCGCCCACGATCCGCGCGATCCCTTCGGGCAGCTCCTTCACGGTCGTAACTTCCTTCCGATCCGACTTCGCAGGGTAGTCCAGCCCGATGAAGCCGACGCCCTCGATGCATTCGTAGTGGGCCGCGGGCCTCTCCCAACTGAGGTAAGGCAGAGGGCCCCCCTCGGCGAGGCGCTGAACCTCTGGCCAAGAGGGCAGGCCAGCCTCCGGCCCCGTCGGGAAGATGCCCTCCGTCGTTGTCTGGGCCATTCAGCAAACCCGTGAGAATCCCCTGAGGACCACCTTCGCCCCAACGTAGACGCCGTTCCCGGGCAACGGCGAACCCTTGGGCAGAATCGCCTCCAACTCGTCCCCTGACAACCCAGGCAGCACGAAGTATGACGCGAGGTCCTCCCCCAGCTCCAGCGCGTAGTAGGAGTCGGGCGAGTCGTCCGAGCCGCAGCGCATAGTCGCACCGTCTTCCTTCATCTCCTCGAACACATCCAGGAAGGACATGGCACTCACCCCGCCCATCGCACACCGCGGCGGGGGCCACCTGCGGGTGTTGGAACGCCTCTGGTCGACGCGATGCGAATGGTCACTTCCGGCCCCCCGTCGATCAGCTCGGCCTTCTTCGCCGCGCACGCGGGCCCGACCTCGTCCGCCTTTTCGGGGATGCGACGCAGCATCCCTGGCCAGGCAGTCCTTCGCGATAACTGCAACACATCCTTCTCCTCCTGGAAGTGAAGGTCGACGTAGTTGCGCACCTCGCGCACCACCGCGCGAGCATCGCAATCCTCCATCGCAATCTCCTCCCGAAGCTTCCCCAATTTCTGTGCCACCCAAGGTGGCGCAGACCTCGCGCTCGCAGGTCTGGCCCCCGGTGGAGGTGGAGCAAACCGATCCCGCTGGGCGGGGGCCGTCTCGCCACTGTCCGGCAGCCGCGCACTCCCGCCAGCGCTCCTCCTCCGAAGTTCGACAGACCACACCTTGGAGATCGACGGGGACTGACTGCCCGCCGCCGAGGCGGCAGGCCGCAGCCGCAAGATCGCGGCTACTTGACCGGGCGTCGTCGGCGGCGGCAGCTAGCGACAAACCGCCCCAAGCGCGCACCGAGGGAAGTCCCTGTCCAGGTCGTTGAGCGTAGCCTCCCGCCCCCAGCATTCGGCCAGCTCCCGAAGACTGTCGCCCAAGCTCCCGCGGTAGAGTCGACGAAGGGCCTAGAGAAAGCGATTGGTCCGCCCAAGGATCTCCACCTCCTCCCCCCCATCGCCCCAAGACGCGACGAGACGCAGAACTTGGAAGCTCTGGGCGCGAGAACAGTACCACCTCGGACAGGGCGTCGCACCGTCGAGACATGGAATACCCAAATCGCCATGCACCTGCTCACGTGGCTATCGCAGAGAATGTCCCCCGTCAGCTGCGACCGCAGAGAAGTAAGGGCAACAAAAGATGCCGGCGGAGAGGTGGACCACCGCGCCAGCTGCAAGGGCCAATCAACACGAAATTGACCGGCCCCAACTGAAGCTGCTTGGACATCACGGCGGGGCCGCCGAGCCTCCGCCCAGGTCGGTCCACGCCTTCAGCAGCTGCGCGCCCCTGCCCATGGCCTCCTTCATCTCCTCCACGGCACTCATCGCCCGAATCGTTCTCTCGTCTGCCAACTGTGGATCCAGTCGTCGAGCCGCCTCCCAGTCCACCTTCGACTTCCAGCCCCTGGCATCCTTCGGGCGGCTCCAGTCGTCGCGACTCTGCACGTTGCGCTAGGCGCGCACGATGGCATAACCCTTTCGCACCAGCCGCTCGAAACTCACCAGATTCAGCAAGCCATTCTGACGATCCGTCATCAGCATCGTGTCCACCGCAGCGAAGGCCGCGATCATCTCTCGTGCCTTGTTGCACGTCATCAGGCCACGATCTAGGATGAAGTCCCGAGCCCACGCCTCCGCCGTCTTCCCAGAAGAGTAGATCTCCGACAGCGCCTCCGCCGAAATCCGTTGACGATAATCCTCCGGCATCCGACTGTTCCATTCCTCGGGAGGGATCTTCTGGTACTCTTCCAACTGTTCCATGAACACTTGCTGGGGGAGCTGAGCCTTGAACCTCATCCGCTTGCTGGCCAACTCCACCGCCTCTGGGGCACTGGGCGCCGACCTCTTCTCCGGCGTCTCCATCAAGGTCGGATCGGACGTCTTTTTCGGTGAACCCATAGTCGCACCCGCCGACGATGCAGCGCCCGAACCCTCGATGGCAGCGACTCGATCTCCGACGCTCACCTCGTCTGGAGCCTCCCCTTTACAGTCGAGCCTCGAACTTGTCCAGCAGGGCCATCGTGCTCTCGATCGCCTGGCGATTGGCCTCCTCCGAAGCACGACCTCGAGTCTCGAGGGGCGACTCCAGCACGTCGCGACGCAACTCCCGAGTACGCTGCGCCGTCCGCATCTCGCTGATCTCCTCCATCATGGCCTTTTGCGACTCCGCAAGGTCGCTCAGCTGCGCCGCCAAGGCGGACTCCACCGCCGACGGCGGCAAGGAGGATGGCCAGGGCGGCGGCTGCGACGTAGTGTGACCAACGGCCACGTCGACGCTCGACGCTGAAGACGATCCGATCGAGGACTCTCCGGGCTCCACTCGATCTGACCATTCGTGAGCCGCCCCGGCGGTGAGGAGCACCAGCGCGACGAACATGACCAGCCAACGCTGCAGAGGCATCAGCTTCTGGGCCCACTCCTTCCACTCCATGCCGTAGCTCACCCACTCCTGCTCGACGTCCGAGTTCTCTACGAAAGCATCCTTCGCCGCGATAAGGTAGCTCAGAAGAGCCACCCACACCTCCTTCATGTACTCGATGACACCCAGCAGGGCCAGGGCTTCGTGCAGCACGGACAAGGCGGCCAACGCGCACAGGAAGCGTCTCGGATTCCTCAAAGACCACCTCAAAGTCTTGAGAGAAGACGCGCCTGAGCTGCACATCGCATACAGCCCGTGCACGGCGATCGCCTGCTGACCAGCTCGACCAGGGCGGTAGAGCGGGAGCGTGGGGACCGTCCCCGCACGCACGCACTCCGTCGCCTGCTGGAGGTAGGCGTCGCGCTGGGTTGCGCTCAGCGGCGGCATAGGCCTCCGCCGGATGCCCGCCACTGGGTCCCCGAAGATGGACGTCTTCGCGGTGGCGCAGATCAGCCCGAGCCCCAAGTCGGGCGTGAGAACCACCCAGATGTTCCCGCTCTTCCTCCGAACCAGCTGCACCTCCACGCCATCCGTCGCCGTCTGACGATAGAACTTGCGAGACCATGGCTCAACTGGCATCTGAATCTCGACCGCGTCGAGCTCGTCCTCGCCGTCCTGCTCCACAATCGGGTCGCTCCGGCGCGGGCTCCGCGCGCCAGGCCGAGGCCAGCGGCGGAAGCCTCTCTCCACCTCTCTCGCTCGCCAGGCCCTTGGCCGGCGGCGTCGTCGCTCAGCCGCGGTGCGGCTTGGCGGCCACCTCGCGCGTGACCTCGTCCCCGCGCTGGAACCCTTGGTTCTTGTGGAGGTAGCGTGCGCCGTTGTAGTGCACTGGCCCTTGGACCCCCGCGTCGCAGTAGATCGCCTTGGGCTTCTTGGGCGGCTTCGGCTTGCCCTCCACCGCCTCCTCCGGCGTTCCGCGCGGGCCCTGGGGCCGGCGGTCTTGCCTCAAGTATTTCTTCAGCGGCACGTATTTTGGTGGTTGCATGGGCCTGTAGGGCTCCACCCAAAAAGGCATCGCGAGCCCATTGTAGCCAGGCCCCTTGGATCTGCGCCTGTGCCTTCTGCACGACTTGATCGGCTTGTCCAATATAATGGCACCCACGATATCGTCTAAATGCGGGTCGGCGAAACTTTGCAGCCCATTACAGAAGAACTGGCGCTGGTAGACATCCAGCTTGGCCATTCTATCGCCTTTCTGGGCGAATTTGGTGCAGAACTCGTTGATCGCCACGTGGACCAGCTGAAGCTTCCGCTGTTGGGCAGGATGAGGGCCTCCAATGGCCTGCATGGCCCTCAGGCGCTCCTCATACCGCCACAAGCGATCACGCTCATGGCGAAAGTGTAGTGCCCATCGCCGTACCGTAAACCAATCATGAGCATTGTCGTCAAGCATCGCACGGCGATGCGGGGGTCGCCATTCTATATTTTTCCATCAAGATCGAGGAGGACCATGTCGCCCTACAAATGGTGTAGCCTTAGCCCCAACCTTATCATGTCGACCCGCTAGCTCATAGTCAATACCCTGTAAAACCACATCCCATAGTATTTGTAGATTGGAACGGGAATATAGATGAGTGGCGTCATCACTGCCAGAACTAGCCTCGGCATAATAGGACGGTGGGGGAAGGCTCTGGGTCTCCCTTCCACCGTCCGACGTCACTGCGGCCTCCGCGAGAGGACCCTTCCAGCAGGGGAGGTCCAAGAAGAGGGGGGGTAGCTAAGCCCCCTTTTGGGGCAAGGGAGGGGGGGGGTAGCTTCCGGAGCAGGAGGGGGGTGGTAGCTTCCGAGGGGCGGGGAAAAAAGAGGGGGGGGGCTTCCCGCGGAGGAGGTTCAAGGGAGGGGGGCAGCTAAGCCCCCCCCCCGTTTGGAAAGGGAGGGGGGGCAGCTTCTGGAGCGCGAACGGAAAGGGGGGGTAGCTTCCGAGGGGCGAGAAAAGAGGAGGGGGGTGGGGCTTCCGGCAGGACAGGTCCAGAGGGGGGGGGGGTAGCTAAGGGGTTCGCCACGGGCGCGCTCTTTCACTTCAAGCTTTAGTCCAGACGCCGTGGGAAATTCGATCGCAAGATGCGATCGAGGTTTGGAGGATCGCGCGAGGCTAGCCGCGCGCACGCGCCTGGCGGCTGTGCCGCGCGAGCTCGTCATTGTAAGTTTCAGACGCGGACGTCAGGACCACTTTCGCATCATGATGGGCTCTGGTGCGGGGCGTTCCTTAGATTTGGGTCGGGGAGCCGATTCGTGGCCAAGGCTCGCCCTGGCCAGAAGGTCCTCCCGTTCCTTTTTCAGCGTTCCTCATGACAACGAGGACTGGAGCCGCGCTCACGCGCTTGACTTTTGTGCCTCCTGCCGGCCCCGCAATGGAGACCGCAGTCTGGGAGAGCGCGGGGGGGCACCGGTCGGGGGAGAGTTTTTGACGGTCTTAATTTTCGTGAGTTGTCTGCAGCGGGAGCTCGCGTCAAATTTCAGATCGAGTCCCGCCAGTTACGTAAAATCACGGCCCTTTGAGGCAAATGCGTGTCTTAGATCTCCCCGAATTGAGGCGGCATTGCGGCCCAGTCACGACGTTCGAGGTTGGGGATCGAGGTTCGGGGGGGAGTTTTTGGAACGTCTGTGGCCCTTTTCGGGCCTCGAGGTGCTTCTGGAGACCTCGGGATGCTTCTGGAGACCTCTGGCGACCTCCAGCCGCCTGTCGCCAGGAGAACGGCGGAGTGATGGCGATGATCAAGCTTCTCGTCGCTGACCTCGACAAGGATCATTCAGTCTGGGCGCTTGAGCACCTCGCCAGTTCCACGCCCACACCTTTTAAGACTTTCTGCTGTCTTTTCTCTCCGACCGTCCTGGTCCTCCTTCGATGCTCTTCTTGTTTTTCCTCCTTCATTCTTCCCGTGGCTGCTGTTATTGATGTTGCCACGCTTTCTTCGTCGGCTTGGCGCAAATATCTCGTGCATTTCGACCGATTCGATGCCGTTTTCAACCCGCTAGATCGGATTCGAATCCGATTTCCTGGCGATCCGAAGTGGCCCGATGCTTGTATGGCGCTGTGGTGCATCTTGGCGCATTCGATCCGATCGGATCTCGATTCCGTGCTGATGCGGTCCAATCCAACGGACATTGCGATTCGACCCGATTTCCCGATTCGGTGCTGACTGATTCTGCCTGGTCACTAGGCGCCTCTTCCTCCTTGGAGGCTCCAGCGAGAAGATGGCGGGCGCGCAGGGAGGAGGCTCGAGCAGCAGGGAATCCTAGGGAGGCCTCGAAGGGTTTCTTGTTGCCCCCCCAACGGGGTCAATCTCGATCCGATCGATCCGATCCGATATCGATTCCTGCTGGCCTGGTACGATTCTGTACTCCGCCGATCCGGTGTGGCCAGATGCCGGCATGGCGCTGTTGTGCATCCTGGCGCTGCGATTCGATTCGTTTTCGATTATGTGCCGATGCGGCCCGATCTGACACTTTTTCCGATCCGATTCGATTGGTCGAGTCGATGTTGGTCGCTCCAGCCCAACAAGGATTAGGTAATCTGCCGCTCGTATAGTCAAACCGCATACGGTTCATTGCTAGCCAATTGTCCCAAGATTGTCCAATGTGCGTGTGCCACAGACACGACCATGGTTATGTCTGTTGTGCGGCCGCAGACATGACCATAATAATGCCTGTTGCCTCCCTTTTTTCGCATCTTTACCATGGTCTTGATCATCGTCCTCATCGTCGTCACCGTCATCATCGTCATCATCGTTCCCGTCATCACCGTCAACGTAGTCATCCTCATCTTTACCATCCTCACTGGATGTGCCTCATCCCCATCCCCATCATCATCATCATCATCATCATCATCATCATCATCATCATCATCATCATCATCATCATCATCATCATCATGATCATCATCATCATCATCATCTTCATGATCATCATCATCATCATCATCATCATCATCATCATCATCATGATCATCATCATCATCATCATCATCTTCATGATCATCATCATCATCATCATCATCATCATCATCATCATCATCATCATCATCATCATCATCATCATCATCAGCATCAGCATCAGCATCAGCATCATCATCATCATGGTCAGTTGAATGCCTTTTGAGGGGGGAAGAGATGCCGAAGCTTGCTTTCCGTAGCCTTCGGCTCTCGAGCTTGTATGGCTTGGTTGGGCCTCCGGGAGGGCTTGTTCAGGGCGCTGGATCGCTGGGGCGATCCCGCGCCACAAGCTTGGGTGGCTCGCTGCCCCGCCGCCTAGGTGCCGCCGTGCCCCGCGTGCCCCGCCTGCCCGCCGTGCCCCGGGGCTGCCATGGGCGCGACCGCAGGCGCGGTCACTCTGGCCTGCCTGGCGGCGGGCGTGCCTGGCGCCTCCTTCGGCGCGCTGGCCGCCATCGGGGCGCTGCGGGTCTGGGGCCCGCTGCGCTTCTCGGCGAAGGCTCGGGGCCCGGTAACGTCCGCTGGAGCGCTGCTGGCAGAGGCGCCGAGCGGACCGCCCGCGCGCCTGGCTCTGGCAGCGGCTGGCGATGGCGGAAGATTGGGCGTGGGTGCTGTACAACGTGGGCGGCGAGCCGCTATTCCACCAGAGGAGGGTCGTGGCCCCAGTGGCGCTCACGGGTGATGTCATCATCGTGACTCCTGATGACATGGTCTACGCCGACAGGCTGCTGGCGGCAAGGCCCGACATAGCAGCGGTGTGTTTTTCGGCGCACGCTGGCCTCCTTTGCCTGGGATCGCGGCAGACGCCACGTACACGTTCGGGCGCGCCCCATCGGCGGCTCGCGAGGCCGCGTGGGTCGCCGCCGCCATCGCCGAGGCGGATGCCGAGTTCGCCCGCCGCCACCCTGGGGTGCCCGTTCCGCCTGGCGGCACGCCCATCCTCATGAGCGGCGGTCTGCTGCCTGGTGCGGGGCCCCCAGCTGCTGCAGGCGGGCCGCTGATGGGGGTGCCGCTGCTGCTGGTGCTGCTGGTGCTGCTGGTGCTGCTGGTGCTGCGCTGGCTGCCGCGGGGCCCGTCGCCCCAGCCCTTGGCGCTGCAGCTGGGCCGCCTCCCTTCGCCGCGGTGCCGCCCGCCTGGCTGGCTGCCCCCGCGGCTGGCGTGCCGATGGCCGCAGGTGCCCCGTCCGCCGTCGGAGTTCCTCCTGGCCCTGGCTGGAAGGGGGACGGCGGCCCCCCGCTTGGGGCGAACGGCGAGGCGCCGCCCGGCTGGGCCTGGGTGCTCGCGGAGGACGTCGACTCCCTCCCCTTGGGCTCGGTCGTGCAGGTGGGGCCGATCACGGGCATCGCGTTGGCCAGAGCCCCGAATCATCAGGGGTAACTCGGGTCAGGGATAACTCGGGTTCGCTTTTCGGGAATCCAAACCCGAGTTACCCCGGGCCCGAGTTACCCCGGATAACTCGGGCGCCCAGAGCCCCGAATCATCAGGGGTAACTCGGGTCAGGGCTAACTCGGGTTCCATTTTCGGGAATCCAAGCCCGAGCTACCCCGGGCCCGAGTTGCCCCGGATACCTCGGGCGCCCAAGTTGGCGGCGCGGGCTGGCACGCGCGCAGTCGTCACGCTCGCGGGAGGCATCTCGGCCGTGGCTTTCGTCTTGGAGGACAGGCGCCGGGGCGACTTCACGGCGACGTGGCGGGGGTCCGACGCTCGGACTCTAGCTCGCGTCCCTGGCAGCGGTGCCCCGCGCGCGAGCGGCTGAGTAATTCAGCTGCGGGATAGCCGAGCATAACACCCTCAGCATGGCGCTCGAGGATTTGGCGAGGATCGACGCAGTCAACGTGGCGAACCTCGTCGGAGCGGAGCGGTTGGTCAGGAAGATGCAGATGATCGAGCACTTCTGGGCAGGGAAGCAGAGGGGGCAGGGCTCGGTCCAGCAGGGGCTGCCGCAGGAGGAGATCAGCGCCTTCATGGGCGGCGCTGGCGCATCCAGCCGCCCGAGCAGGTCTCCCCCGCCCTGCTGGGCGTGTTTGGGAAGGAGTTCGAGCGCGTCAGCCAGCTCCAAAAGAACGCCCGCAAGTTGCGGGGGGAAGCGAAGGCTGCCTGCGGGGCCAAGGCCGGAGGCGGGAAGTCATGATGTTGGCCTGGGGGATCTCCTGGCCCTGCCCCTCTGGGCGCTGCGGGGGCCGGGTCTTCCTCGGCCGCCGCCTGCGACGTCGAGGGTGTGAATGGCAGGCGCGGCGGTGTGGGCGCGGAGCGGCGGCGGGGCCTCGCCCCGCTGCCCGTGCCCCCCGGGGCGCTGGCGGCTCTGGGCCGCAGGGCCGCGCGACCTTGGCGCAGCGGTGTTGCCCGGCGCGGGTCGCCGAGTCCGTCGCGCAACTGGGCCCCCTGCCTGGCGACCTTCAGCTTTGGGCGGCCCTGCGGGAGCTCCAGGTTGCTGTCTGACGACGGCTCGTTGTCGACCGAGGCGGAGGCGATGGGTGTTTCCCGGCTCTCGCTGCCGCCGCCAGGTGGCCGCCCCCTGGCGCCGGGGCGGCCGCTGGGGCCCGGGGTTTGTGATCCCGGTGATCGCGATATTCCAAGCAAGGTCTTGCCAGGGGCCGAAGTTCTGCAGCGGAGAATTGGATTTTGGCTTCGAGAAACCCTGCGTGGACCCCATTCATCGTGACCGCCGTCGGCATGCAGCCTTGGTTTTACGTCTGCTCGACGTCAGAGCCATCGATCTAGTCGGCGACCCCAGCGAGGTGATCGGCGAGATTGGCTTCTTCAGCGTGTCCAAGAAGTGCGGGCGCCAGCGGCTCGCGGGCGACGCCCAGCCCGCCATTTTCTGGTTCGGCGCGCCCGCCGGCGCGCGCCAGGCCACTGGCGCGGCGGTCGAGCTGCCCGACCGCGCCAACCTGTGGATCGCTTCGGCGGACATCGCCGACGCGTTCTACAACGTGGAGCTGCCGCTCACTTGGCGCCCATGCTCCGCGCTCCCGTCGATCGGTGCGTGGAGGCTGGGGCGTGGTGCTGACCGCGGGCAGCGGGGGTCTCGTCTGCTGTGACCGCGACTTGCGGTGCTGCCCATGGGGTGGGCCCACGCGCTGGCCGTGCGTCAGCGGGCGTCAGAGTCGGCGGCCGATCGGGCGGGGCTGTCGCCGACGGCGCGAATCGTGGATCGCCGGACCGGCCCAGGCTCGGCGGCGGGGGCGCACCTCGAGTGCGTCGACAATTTCGCTTCGCTCTCGCTGGATCGCGACACCGCCGAGCGGATGAAGGACGACGTGGTCGCAGAGCTGCGCGAGGGCGGTCTCCATGTCAACGGGGGGGAGGGCGCCGCCCTCCACGCGCGGCTGCTGGGCTGGGTGATCGACGGCGGGAGGGGCGCTGTCTCTCCGACGGCTCGGAGAGCCTGGCGCCTGATCCTCGCCGCGCGGGCGCTGCTGGCCACGCCGAAGGTCTCGGTCCGGCCACTAGTTGAGGCTTGTGGTGGGGCGCTGCGCGCTCCTCGCCATGGCGAGGCGCCCGCCCCCGTCGATCTTCTCGGCCGCGCGACGCTTCATCGCCGAGGCGGGGAAGGCTCCACGCGAGCCTGGGCCCAGCGTGCGCCGTGGGCTGCAGTGGGCCACGGGCGTCGCGCCGCTGGCCCAGGCAGACTTGCGCGCGGAGTGGCCGGGCTGAGTTTTGCGCGCGGGCGCCTCCGAGTGGGGCCGAGGGGCGCGCGAGCGCGTCCTCCTTATTCTTGTGGCGCAGAAGCTCCTTGGGGGTCCGGGGGCGCCGACGCCTCCGAGATCGTGCTGCCGGAGGCCCCGGGGGGCAGCTCATCGCCCCCTCGGAGCCCGTCGTTCGCCCCATCGACGCCGAGCCGCTGTCGAAACCCTTGGCATCGGGAAGCTCGTCGGCTTCGACGGCGCGGGGATCTGCAGCGCGGCGGTCGAACCTCGAAAGCAACATCAGCCTGCCGTCGTTGGGCCCGTCGACCTCGCGTCGCCCCGTGAGCCTCGACAGCGGCGGCAGTCTGCTATCTACGAGCCTCTGGAGGTGGAGTGCGTCTCGGGTGGGCGGGTTGTCATCTCCAGTGGGGCCCGGCGGCAGGGGGGGGCGCGTTGCGTCTTTGGAGGGAAGGGCGCTCGTCCACGCGCTGAGACGCGTTCTTCGTGATTCGAAACAGCGTGGCCATCGTGTTCTATTCCTCTATGACAGCCCCGTCGCCGTCCTGGCTCTCTCGAGGGGCCGCTCCTCGCGGCCGAGGGTGGCCCGCGTCTGCCGTCGGCGGGCCGCCCTTGCCGTGGCGGGCGGCATCTGCGCGGCGCTGCGCTGGGCCCCCTCCGAGGCGAACCCGGCCGACCAGCCGACGCGCCGCGCGCTTCGGATCGGCGCTCGGCCCCGGTGGGGCGCAGTCGCCAGTCTGGCTGCCGCGCAGGGGCCCGGCCCTCGAGCGGCCGTGGCGCTGGCCAAGGCGCGGCCCCGGACGCCGCGGGCGCCGCTGGCGCCCGCCCTTTAAGTGGGGCGCGGGCGCCCCCAGGCGCCTGCGGCGACCAGCTTGCCGCCGAGGCCAACGCGGAGTCGCCGAAGGGCTGGTCGCGGCCAGAGGGCGAAGGCAGCGGGGGCGGCGGCCGGGCGCGCTGGGAGGGCCGCGGCGCGGGCGCCCGAGGCGGCAGCCCTGCGGGCCTCAGCGGGCCATCTCGAGGGCTCTCTCGGTGACCGAGACCACGGGGGCCACGTGCTTGGGCCTGTGGGGGGAGTTCTCTGCCCGGCTGGCGACCGCGACCGCGCCGCTGCGGACCGAGACGGCCGACGACCTGCTGACCCAGTGGATGGATCAGCGGCGCGCCTAGGGCTGGAACCCGGAGCGGGGCGCCTGCGTGCTGGCCGCGCGGAGGTTCATGATGCCGCAGTTCTCGCGCGGGGGGCTCGGGCTGCCGCGGGCGCCGCAGGCCCCGCGGGGGCGGCAGAGGCGGGCGCGCGCCCGCGCCGGGCTGCCGCCGCCGCGGGACATCGCGGCGCTCATTGCGGCGAAGCTGCTGGGCATCGGCCAGCTGCGGGCCGCGATCTACGCGCTGGTGACCTTCGCGGGCTACTTGAGGCCGTCGTAGGCCCTCGGGGCGCTGGGGGCGCACCTGATCCCCCCGACGCCGGGGGGCGCGTGCGACGGATGGTCGCCGGTGCTCCGCCCGCGCGAGCTGGCGGCGCCGAGGCGCAGGTCTACGACGAGGTGATCCCGTCCGACTTGCAATTCTACAGCTCCCTGCCGGCCGCCGTCCGCTGCCGCCTTCCGTTGGCTGAAGGTGCCGACCCGCCCGAGCGCGCCGCTGTGCCCGCTGCCCCTCGTGCTTGCGAGCGCCCCGCCCAAGCGGGCGGCGGAGGGCGTCGGCGCCGGCTAGCGCGAGGTCGCTCGCCGCACTTATTTTTGTGTCGGGCTCCCCCTTGCCACTCTCGCCTCTCGCCGCGAAGAGGCCCGCCTGGCGCCGACGCCTCGAGGGCAGCGCGCGGGCGCGCTCGGATCTCATTGACTTTGAGCAAGGCCCAATCCCTCCTGAGGGGCACCGCAGCTCCCAATTATTTCAGATGTCTCGCGCCGGACCCCGTGCTCGAGGACCTGGGCGCCAGCGGGCCCGCGCCTGCGGGCGCTTCGTGAAGGGCAGCCGCTGGAACTGCCTGCTCGGGAAACGCTGCAACGACAGAGTCAGAGCGCCGAGCAGACGTAGGAATGGCGCGTGCGATCCCAGGGCCTCCAGATCCCAGCCCCGCCCTCAGAGCCAGCCTCGTCGAGGTGCCCAGCGGGGGGCCCGCCGGGGGGGCAGGGGAGAGATTGAGACCACCATGGGGGGGGGGGCCCATGTCGAGGAGCGACGCCACCATGTGCATGAGACTGCGGGCATGAGTCTTCTCTGCGCCGGGCCATGGCAGTGCGAGGTGGGCGCCGAGCGCGGGCTCTTCGACATCGCGACGCTGGTTATCGCCGCTCGTTGAGCGGGCAAGGGCAATCAGCACTTGCTCCGCGAGGTCGCTCGCCCGAGGTGCGCGACGGGGGCTGCCGTCGAGCGAGCGGACCACCTGGCGGAGCGCAATGCAAGACGGGACAAGTGCCGGGGCCGCTTTCGCGCCATGACGGCGGAGTTCACTGAGATCGGGGACCTCCGAAACGTGGCGGAGGGGGACCTTGTCCCGCGGAAGCGTTCGATCGAGGAGCTCGATGATTTTGGGGGCTGCCAGGTCGGGGGCGATATGGAGGCGGGGCCGACGCATCGACGGCGCGCCGCAGGTGTTCACCCCATGGGGGGCGCCGCGACGGCCTCCCCTGCTCCAGCTGAGCACCGTCATATACGGGTCAACGCTCGTCCAGCACGCGGCCCACGCAGCGGTCTGGTTGCAGGTGCCTGGTCACGCAACATGGATGGTTCGAGACAGGCGCTTCACGGGCACCAGGCACCGCGGCCCCCTCCGCAGACTCTTCAGATACCCGGGAACAATGACAAGTCTGATCAGCTCCAGAACACGGCGACCTCCCCCCTCGTGGAGAAACAAGCTGACGCGGGCAAGCGGGTGGATTTGCTGATCCAGCGCATCAGTTTGCAGCGAGTTCAGGCTGCCGCTCTCATTTGAGGCGCTGGGTTTCCAGCGGCCGCGGCCAGACCGCCGCGAGATCGACGCAGATCATCGACGCGAGACAGATCGTACTCGGGGGCGAGAAGTGCCGGGGGGTCCCGCACGTCGCCCCCTATTATCCCGTCGGAGCAGCGCGCGCTCGCGATCGGCATCTCACCGACCCAAGTGGCCCAGGGCCCGCGCGAGGAGAGGTGCTTAAAACTCGATGCGAAGGAAGAGGCGCCAGGCCTCTTGCGAGGCGGTCGCCCCCGTCGCGCCGCCCGCCGCGCCAATGTTCTCCGCTGCCCACGAGGATCAGTCGCTAGCGGGCCCCGCGTGTCCAGAGGGGGGCCCCAGAGCAGAGACAGCGACAGAGGGCGCCGTCAGGTTTCCCCCCCCTCCAGGGGCCGCAGACCCGGGACCCGGAGTTGGCGGGCCCCCCGCGCGAGGAGCCGCTGAGGGAGGGCGGGGGACTTTTAAGCGAGTTTATTCTGGGGGATGCACGATCCGATCCAATTCTAACTCATTCGAGATATCTGGTCGCCAGGGGGCCGACCCCTCCCACCCCTCCGCGCCGATCGTGCTTGATGCCCATCGGGGGCCAGGGTGCCCCTGTGGATTCGCGACTGATTGCGCATGCTGCACCTAGCGCGTGGGATGGTGATTTAGCAGCTCGTGCCGCGGGGTATCATCGCCTGCATCGCCAGGAACAAGCAAGCGGGGATCTCCTCCAGACAGCGGTTCTTTTGGCAGGGCCAGTGTGGGACAAGGGTCGCCCCTGCCTCTTAGCAATCGTTTTCAGGTTTTAGATGTCGGCGAGTTGGGGCCGACCGAGTTTCCATCCCCGCGGGGCTTCGAGGGGGTCGAAGTTCCCATTATAGTCGCTACATGCACTGCTGGCGCGCACAGGGGTGAGAGGGCTGCCGCCTCCTCTCCTATTCCTACCACCCAGCTGTTTAGCAAGTTCGAGCGAAGTCCAACAACGGCGGAGCTGTTGGAAGGGCCCGACAGCATGCCATGGTTTTTCAATATGCCTGGGCCCCTTCCCGCGGAGGCCCAGTGGGCCATCGACATGTGTCCCGATCGACGTTCACGAAAAGCGATGGCCCCATCACCCCGCCCTGCTTCTAGCCAAACGCATCAAGGGCCACGCGGGCCATGCGTGGATCGCGCTCGCGGATTTCGTGGCGGGAATTGTGGGCCGCGGAACCTGGGTGCCATGCCGACCCCGAGAATGCTGGATTGAAGCCGCGAGGTGCACGCGGGAGAAGGAGTCGGAGTGGGTTTCATGCGCGGACGTAGAAATCGTTGACGGCCACTCCAGATTTCGTAATAAATGGGAGGGGGTCTCATTTCGGGGGGGGGTCTTTTTCCAAGCTATCTTGGAGGGCCTGGGGGGGGTCTGGGGACGATGTTATGGAGGGTTCTCCCACGGGGGGGGGGGGTCTGAAATGGCTTGTCTTGGAGGGTCCAGACCCCCTCCCTTTTATAACGAAATCTGGAGTACCCGCTCGTGACTGACGAGGGACTGGCGGCCCCGACAATCATTCAGGAAGCGATCGACTTGAGCCACCAGATGCAGACCACCACGGAAGAAGTAAGTGTGAACAAAACGCGTGTTCACATTCAAGTTGCCACTGTTATTATCGCCACAGCTCACGGGCGCGGCTACATAGGTGAGGTTCGGTTCGCTCGCAACGCGGCCATCAACGGCTAGCTCGACGCTGTAGAAATCCACCTCGCTGGGATCCAAGAGGCGCGTGACCCGCGCGGGACACGCGGCTCGGGACACTACCTCATTTTCTCGCCCCAGGCTCCTCGGATCATGGAATAGGCTGCGAATTACGGATCAACGCGAACCTTGCTTATGCCACTGTACAAGAACGCCGATATTGTTTGACGAGACACTTTTGTGTCGTTGCCGCATTCCCACGTTGGCTATTGGTATCTGCACGGGCCCCGTCCCTCAGCGTTAACAGCACGGTTGCCCATGCCCCGCATTCTTGTGCCCCCGGGGGATCCAGGGGCAGCTTCTGGGAAGAACTCAGCGGCCTCACCGCCATATGGGCAGCAAACTTGCTTCTCATCGACGGAAATGCGCGGCTGGGCTCATGGTTGATTCCCGACTCGAGATGCAGGCTGTGGGCTCTTCCACACCTATGCCTTGGAGTTCGGCGTGCCAGTCCTGAACACCTCTGTGTCGGGGGAGGGCCAGTGGGCCTAGCAGTCCACGCGCGGGTATAACACATGATAGATTACTGGTTGCGCTCCCCCCGGCTTTGCAGCCGCGCCCTTTCAACCGACGTGCTTCGTTGCTTGGGCCGATTATCAAACGCGATTGACCGCGCCCTGCCGGCGCCCCGCCTCAAATGGCACGCTTCGCATCGCCGCCGCAAATCATGTCGCAATAACCTCGGCGCTAGGAGCTTCTCAGAGCCAGCTCGTTTTAAACAACTATCAGACGGCATTGCTTCGCGCAGTGCCACCTATCCCTTAGGATGCGGGCCCCTCGGCTCGCCTCGACGCGGTTGTGGAGCACGTCATGGCCTCGGCGGTGGAAGCGCTTGGGGCGGCGCCGAGGAGGCCGCGGCAGCCTTGCATCTCACGTGCCACTGTGGACCCCAGCGCGGTGCGGAGAGGTGCCATTAGAGCTCTCAAGAAGGCCTCCCTGCCTGCCCCGATATCTCGGGATGCCCTGGCCAAGCTCCGCGGGAGATGACTTCGAGGAGACATTGGGCTCAGCGTTGAATCCCCGCGCCCTTCCCTGGCGCAACTTCTGCGCTTGGCTTGCGGGTGAGCTTCGCAGGCCAGACAGCTCTCGCGCGCCTGACATTTACGTGCATTTTGCCTTCCACCAAATCCTCATCGACAGCGAGAGCATACTTGCATCCATGCTTGAGGATGTTCGTACTCGGCAGTTGGATAACGTCGCTCAGGACATTCAACGCGCAAGGGACCTGGGCCTTCCGACACATGAGTGGTCGAAAGTCAAGCACTTGGCTATGTTCGGGGGGGCGGCCCCGTCGCACGCCACGCGCGCCCCCCTGCGCCGCGTGGGAATCAGGGGCCCACGTGGCCACGGAGAGCGAAGCCGCCAACGCTTTGCAAGAACATGTTGCGAGAGTTGAGGTTGGCAAAATTTGTGATGCCAGCGGCGATCTGCAGCGTTGTAATACCTTGGGCCTCCTCTTGCCCGATTGTGCCCCAAGGGGTATCCATCTCATTCCGACTAAGCACGATGCTCCTTCCATTGTTCGAAAGCTGGGGGGTGGTCGTGCTGCGGGTCCCGATGGATGCATCCCCGATATGTTCGAAATCTCTTGTGTTGATCGGGCCCATGCCCGCAAAGATCGGCGTGGCGACCCGGGAACCAGTGGCATCTATTCAAGGACGGTCGAGTTTGCATCCTTCTTCAAAGGCAACGGGTTGTTCGAACGAATTCAAGGCTGCATCTCGATCCCCTACGCAATTTGCAAAGTGCACCATCGGTTCCTGCGCGACCTGCCCCCTCCATTATCTGCACTGTGCATTGTTGCCTCAGCAGTGCGCTGGTCCACCTCGAAAATCTTGCGACATAGCCGCACACTTCGTCAAGTCATAATGGGATGCGGCCCCGGCCCAAGAACTTTCGGTGGGTTCCCTCTTCCTGGTCTTAACCGCTGCTTTCTATTCCACCATTCGGCAGCTTGCTGCCGATCTTCCAGGGCGGGGCCGAGCTCTTGGAAGAGGCCCTCGAGGCCATGGCTCCCCCCCATTTTAGTTCAAGGGGTCCGTATTCAACATGCTCGAGGGCCCGCTATGGACAAACGTGTGGACAAGCCGCGCCTATTGACGGCGCTCCGAGAGACTCAGAGGGGGGCTTTCTGGTCCGCCCAGGGCACTGAGGGATTATGTCACCCCATGCACGGGCGCTCGGCCTGGCACCGCGATGGCAACTGACACTTTTTGCGCCGCTGCCGCCTTCTCGCAGGTGCAGTCGGATATCGAGCGCGACATGCAAGCGCTTGGCCATGCCCGGCAACCCCGCATAGTAGATAGGTGCATCTCGGAGTAGGCAGAAGATACCCAACCAATCGCCTCTGCATCTTTGGCAGGCGACTTCTCCCCCCCCTGCAACGGCTGCCAAGCCCGAGGAATCATTACTTCAATTATTTCGGGTCCAGAGTCTGATTGATATAGTCCACCAAACATGCGCCAGGGACGGTCTCAAGCTTGACGCTTCGAAGACCAAGATCACGCTGCGGTTCCGCGGCCCCTCTTCCCAGAAGTGGCACCGGTTGACTTTTTATGCGGACCCCCCAGTGACCGTCTCCAGTTCGTGGGGTATCTCGGTGGAGGTTGTTCGCCCTCAGAAGTACCTAGGCGTCATGCTCGCGGACCCTGTCAGAGACGGCGTGGAACTCACTGCCCGGCTGGTGGCGGCAAATTATGCGGCGCGTCCGGTAAAGAAGGCCACTGCTTCCCGCCCCCAGCTGAAACTCCAGGCCAATTTTTTATATGCGGAAGCTTTCGGATCCAGTACAGTTTTTTTTGTGTTTTGTGTCTCTTCCTGCTGCCGCGCGCGCCTTTCGCCAGCGCTAGCGCGAAACGGGTTCGCATCATGCGCGAAACTGTATGCTGCTGCGCCCTTGGTCTCCCAGCGAGTAACTCAGGCGATGCCCAACATTCGTATGGCATTATCCTGGCAAGAGTAAATCGTCTTCCTTGGGATGCCGTAGTCCACGTTCAAAGGTTGAAATATTTGCAGCGAATGGCGAGGCGTGACCCTGCTTCCCTCTGGCTTCTTCTGGACGCACTTCTCGCTGCTCCCCAGGGGTGGCCCGAAGGACCGCGGCAGAGTTCGCAGTGGTTGACTCTTTTTGTGTTCCAAAGGACGTCCCAGGCAACGGTCTCATTACCATTGGGTTATGCCCATCCATATAGATGGGGGGCGCTTCCGAGCCATTCTTAACGGAGCTGTTCAGCGAGCCAGGGCACGGTGGGCAGACCAACGCAGACATGTCATTTGGGACGACGGTATGGCTGACACCACCACTCGCCCCCTGCCCTGCTTGTGGATGCACCCCTGGGTCCTGCCCCGTGCCCAGGAGAGTGGGGCGGTGCTCTCTCGCTCGCTCGGGAGGCGCGCGGCGGTCTGGGGTCTGGGGGTTCAGAGAAAGCTAGCGGGCCATGGGGCCCTGGGTACAGGGCCTGGGCCGATGCCACTGAAAGGGGCCTGGTCAGCATCTTGGGAGCGGAAGTTTCGAGCTTTGGGGTGAGGGGTACAAGACTCCAACTGTTTTGGAAGTCAGTGTTGAAGCCTGCGGGCCGCGTGAAAGATCGGAGCTTGCGCGGCATTCTGCGATTTGCAACCATCTGCGTTATGTTGGGTGTTGTCTTGGCGAGGTCATGCAGGTCGGCGGCCGCCGTGCTTCGGAGGCACGTTAGCATCCTCCAGTCTCGGCGATGGAGTCCGAGGGCTCGGTCTGGGCCGCGTTTTTTCCGCGCTGCCGCCAGCCTAGCTAGATCTTCTCGCGCGGATCCTGGCGACCCCGTGCCCCTCGAAGATTTGGGGGGTCTCATCGGGGAGGTCGCGGCTGCAGCCCAATGAGCTGAGGTGACTTCACCGAAGGCGCCCAAGAAAGAATGCCGCGAATTGCTATTGCCTGGATTCGACAGCGGGGAGAAAACGCGCAGAAACCAATTCGCGGGCATTCTGCTTGGGCCACTACGACCACCCTTGCGCGTCGCGGCGCGGCGGTAGCGGACCCCGCGAACCTTCGCGGGGCGGGGGGGGGAAAGTTCAGTGCGACTTGGGAGCCGGGTAGCGGGCAAGGGGTATCGGTCAAGGTGTTGGCAGTGCTATCCTTCCCCGCTGCCCCTCCTAAAGCCTTCTGATAGTTGTGCCATTTGTAAGAAGCTCACGCCAGCCTAAGCTGTTAGTGCGGACGGCTTCCACCGCCGACATTTCGCCTTCCTCCTTGACATTGCGCTCCGAACGTTAGTGATGCGGTTTGCCGCCGTTGAGGGAACGGGTGTTTCCCCCGCGCGGATTATCCGGATGTCGCGTGGAGACTGGCCTTCAGGGCCGAACGTGGGGCCCGCAGAGGCCAGCGCACGGCGTCTATGTCTTGGGATATCAGGAAGTATTATGAACACATAGATTTGGGATTCTTGCGGCACAAGTGTCTCCATCACCGCTTTCCTGTCTGTCTTGCCATGCTGGCCGTCCAGGCCTATTCGCCGGCGCGCTTCCTGACTTTCGGAGGCGCTGTGGAATGCCCTTATGTTGTGAAGCACGGCGCTGTGGCAGGCTGTTCGTTCGCCACTAGCCCTACCAGAGTGTCCACCGTGGATGGGCGCCTTCGACAGTATCCCCGATAGCCTGGCAGTTGCTATATTGATGCCTACATGGATGTCCTTAGTTTGAGTGCCAGTGGTTCGGCTAAGGAAGTCATCGCTGCTCTCCCCCGTGGAGCTCGAGCTCTGCGCTCTCCCATCGCCGGCGCGCTCAAGTGCAAGCTAGCCACGGACAAGGTCGGCGTGGTCAGCAGCAGCAGCAATGTCTCAACAATTGCAGCTGTCTCTTGGCCCGCTGGTCGGCTCAGGTTGCACTGGAGCCACCAACTTAGGCTCTGTCTTCGCTGATGGCCGACCTGTTCCCCAGGGAGAGGCAGGGCGGCTCAAATGAAAGCTCCAGCTGCCGCCGCCCTTCGTAAAACCAAGCGTTTGCAGGGCCTCGGCGGGGCGCTGGGGCATGGGGCCCTTCGTTTTTTTGTTGCGGGCCCTCTGGCGGGGGCCGTCTACGGCGCGGACCTCCACGGAGACTCGGACCGTGAGCTGCTTTTCTGTGCAGGATGGCAATGTCGTGCATCGAACCCAGGGCTCAGGGCAGGTCTCTTTGTGTCCTATCACTCCTGGAGGGCGACCCGACGCGGCGGGGCAGCTGCGCTCCCGTCATTCGGCGGCCCAGGGGAATTTGGATTTTGAGAACCAGCGCCGTCCCGTGGTTTTTTTCCTGGGCTGAGTTGCGCGATGGTTGGGAGTTGCTGTTTTTCCCAACCATCCTGTGGTGTTGGGTCCTCGTTTTGAAGAGACAGCGCCCCGCGTTCCCACCTTCCTCCCGCTGCCCCCCATCCCTCCTCCATTTCGGCGCACCCCTCGCGCGCTTCGTGGCCCCATAGGGAGCTCCGCCGAAGGTCCCAGTGGGCGTGCCCCGCATGCGTCCCGCACACCCATTTCGGCGCGCCCTTCACACGCTTCGCGGCCCCATAGGGAGCTCCACCGAAGGTCCCGGTGGGTGTGCCCGCGTGCGTCCCGCGCGCCCATTTCGGCACACCCCTCGCACGTTTCGTGGCCCCATAGGGAGCTCCACCGAAGGTCCCAGCGGGTGTGTCCGCATGCGTCCCGCACACCCATTTCGGCGCGCCCCTCGCACGTCTCGTGGCCCCATAAGGGGGCTCCACCGAAGGTCCCAGCGGGTGTGCCCGCATGCGTCCCGCGCGCCCATTTCGGCACACCCCTCGCACGTTTCGTGGCCCCATCGGGAGCTCCGCCGAAGGTCCGAGCGGGCGTGCCCGCATTCGTCCCGCACACCCATTTAGGCACACCCTCGCACGTTTCGTGGCCCCATAGGGAGCTCCACCGAAGGTCCCAGCGGGTGTGCCCGCATGCGTCCCGCGCACCCATTTCGGCACATCCCTCGCACGTTTCGTGGCCCCATAGGGGGCTCCACCGAAGGTCCCAGCGGGTGTGCCCGCATGCGTCCCGCGCGCCCATTTCGGCGCACCCCTCGCACGTTTCGTGGCCCCACAGGGAGCTCCGCCGAAGGTCCGAGCGGGCGTGCCCGCATGCGTCCCGCACGCCCATTTAGGCACACCCCTCGCACGTTTCGTGGCCCCACAGGGAGCTCCACCGACGGTCCCGGCGGGTGTGCCCGCATGCGTCCCGCATACCCATTTCGGCACACCCCTCGCACGTTTCGTGGCCCCATAGGGAGCTCCACCGAAGGTCCCAGAGTGTGTGTGCCCGCATGCGTCCCACACGCCCATGTCGGCACACCCTTCACACGCTTCGCGGCCCCATAGGGAGCTCCACCGAAGGTCCCAGTGGGTGTGCCCGCACGCGTCCCGCGCGCCCATGTCGGCACACCCTTCACACGTTTCGTGGCCCCGTAGGGAGTTCCACCGAAGGTCCCAGTGCGTCCCGCACACCCATTTCGGCACACCCCTCGCACGTTTCGTGGCCCCATACGGAGCTCCACTGAAGGTCCGAGTGGGTGTGCCCGCATTCGTCCCGCACACCCATTTCGGCACACCCTTCACGCGTTTCGTGGCCCCATAGGGAGCTCCACCGAAGGTCCCCGTGGCGCAGTCCGCATGCGTCTCCCCCTCCCAGTACACCTCCGCCGGAGGCCGTCGGAGTTCCGCGCCTCGCTCGCCCGTCGTCGCCCTGCCCAGCGGCAAGAGCCCAGCCAGCCAGCTAGCTCCTTTTGCTGCGCGCAGCGGACGACCCACGCGCGTCGCTGGGACCCCTCCGGGGCGACATGCGCGCGTCGCTGGGACTCCGCGCTGCGCTGCGCCCGCAGCCTTGGACTTTTGAATGCGCGGGCAAAGAGGGAGTAAAAGAAGGGGAGGAAGCGGGCACGATCCTCGCGGTGGCGTCGCGGCGCGCGGGCGATGCCATCGGGGAGTCCCGGGGAAGCTCCTTGCGGCGGCCGCGCCCAGCGTCACGAGTACCCAGAGGCAGTCATTCTCAACCTATTGACTTTTTATATACAACTGCACCATGCTTTGTCAAAGTCGCATTCATGCACGTAGACTCGCTCGCACGCAGATTCATTCACAGTCAGACGCACTCGCGCTCAGGATTCACCCGCGCTCAGTTTCCCTACGTACTCAGATCAATCGTTTTCGTTCGCGTCGTGTACCACGCCACTCATTTCGGCACACCCCTAGCACGGTTCGTTGCCTCATAGGGATCACCACCGAAAAAGGAAATCACAATCGCGGTACTCCCACCTGCATATGGCTGGGTCCTTCGTCAGGCTAATTCTTTCTCTCTCAGACACGAATTTATGGGCCTCTGTGCGAGGCCCCTGGGGAAACATGTGGGCGTCCATCGAATTCATAAAGATGTCCGAAGCAAGCTATTTGATCTTCAAGTATTCCAATCGATGTCCTTATGACTACCATTGATATCTTACAGAATCATATGGGCGTCCATAAGATTCCAATGGGTTTCCGGAGGAGTTCTACAACCTTCCCAGGGGTCCATTAGATTTTGGGAGGATTCCTACAGATATCCTAAGGAATCCGGTGCGTTCTTCATGGCATCGTATTGATGTCCCGAATGTAACTACAGATTTCCATTGGGAGATTCCCCAAAAGATCCGATGGATGTCCTAAGGCATCTCGTTGATTTCCGAGGGAATCCTTTCGATTGCCTAAAAAGCTCCGATGGAAATCCAAAGGAGTCCAATGGATGTCTATATGATGTCTATAGGCTTTCGTAAGGAATCATGCGATTTTTTCCTTTAAACAACTTCTGGATGTTAACAAGGATTCCGATGGATATCCCAAGTGGTCCCTTGGATGTCCATATGATGTCTATGGACTTTCTAAAGAATCCGATGGCCGTCTTCCGGAATCCCATAGATTTTCTTTGGATTTTTGTGGCTACCGTAACAAACCATATGGATTTCCTAAGGAGTCCAATGGATTTCCGATGGAAGCCTATTGATTTTCGAAGGAATCGGATTGATTCCTCTCGCTTTGCGGGGTGCACGTCCGGAGCACGTGACGACGTGAAGTCCAGTCGTTGCGGTGCCTCTTGGGAGCGTCTTTGTGGCCTCTTGGAGGTGTCTTGGGTCCTCTTCTGCAATGGACTTCTTTGAGGCCCCTTGGGGCGTCTTGTGCCGTCTTGGGGCGCTCTTGCGGCGCGTGGCCCATTCGGAGGCCGGCGTTCACAATGCGCGCGGTGCTCGGCAGTGTCTATGCGAGAAGCGGCGCGCCGCTCCCAGCGTGACAAAGCAAACATGCTCTGCCCCGCTCGCTGGCGGGCAGAGTAGGTGCCGCGAAGCCTATCCAGACTGGTAGTCGCCGCTGTGCGAGTGGCGTTGATTGGCGTGACCTGCTCGGCTGCCGCGCGTGCGTGCCGCTCCGTCCTGCCATCCCCAGGGCTTCTGGGCGGCCTCATGGGGGGCTCTTGGGGGCCTCTTGAAAGGCTCGTGGGGGTTTCTTGGAGCGTCTTTGGGGCCGCTTTGGGGCCGCTGTCTCCTCCGTCTCTCCTCCGTCTCCTCCGTCTCCTCCGTCATCCTCTTCCTTCTCCTCTTCCCCCTCCTCCTTTTCATCCTCCTCCTCCTCATCATTCTCTTCCTCTTTCATCACGCACGCACGCCGCATATCCCCCCGCCCGTCGCCCCCATAACACATGCCGCACGCCGTACATCCCGCCCGCCCGTCGCCCCCATCACACATCCCGCACGCACGCCGCACATCCCCCCCGCCCGTCGCCCCCATAACACATTCCGCACGCACGCCGTGCATCCCCCCCTCCCGTCGCTCCCATAACACATCCCGCACGCACGCCGTACATCCCCCCTCCCGTCGCTCCCATAACACAGCCCTGCACACACGCGAGCACACACGCACACAGCCGCTCACACAGGCACCTACACAGGCACGCGTACGTACACGCACGCTCGCACCAGAGTAACCACAGCAACCACAGGCAACCACTAAGCTGTTGGTGTGCTCAACCAAACGGTATCTGACAAGCCTTGTGGACAAAGCGATGCTTCCCGTTCTTGTCTGGTCAGGTTCCCTTCAAAATGGCCGTTCCGTTCGGGACATGTTTGAACAATTGAGATGTTGAAATTGTATGTTTGAGACGCCTTTCGTTAAACATGAGGCTCTCGCTCGAGACAGCCTCGAATAATAAGTTTCGGAGCTTGCTGACGAAATTCAGCGAATCGTTGGAAATTGCCGTTTCGCCTGAGACACCCTCGAAAAGTGCGATGTTGAAGCCGTGTGGTTACGACATCGTTCGTTAAACATGAAAGTCTCGCTAGATGCATCCTCGGACAACAGCACTCGCAGCATCTTAGCTCGAGGTCCTGTCTCCTCCGTTTCTTCCGTGTCCTCCGTCTTTGATGTATCGTCCGTCTTTGAGGTCTCCGTTTCCACTGTCTCTGAAGTCTCCTCCGTCTCCGAGGTCTCCTCCGTCTCTCCTCCGTCTCCTTCGTCTCCTCCGTCTCTCCTCCTCCTCCTCCTCCTCCTCCCCCTCCTCCTCATCCTCATCCTCTTTCTCCTACGTGTCTTCCTCCTCCTCCTCCTCATTATCTTCCTCTTTCATCACGCACGCACGCCGCACATCCCCCCGCCCGTCGCCCCCATAACACATGCCGCACGCCGTACATCCCGCCCGCCCGTCGCCCCCATTACACATCCCGCACGCACGCCGCACATCCCCCCCGCCCGTCGCCCCCATAACACATTCCGCACGCACGCCGTGCATCCCCCCCTCCCGTCGCCCCATAACACATCCCGCACGCACGCCGTACATCCCCCCCTCCCGTCGCTCCCATAACACAGCCCTGCACACACGCGCACACATGCACACAGTCGCTCACGCAGGCACATACACAGGCACGCGTACATACACGCACGCTCGCACCAGAGTAACCACAGCAACCACAGGCAGCCACTAAGCTCTTGGCGTGCTCAACCAGACGTTATCTGACAAGCCTTGTGGACAAAGCGGCGCTTCTCGTTCTTGTCCGGTCAGGTTTCCTAGGAAATACGATTGATTGCCTGAGGGTCCCCATAGATTTCCTTTGGATTCCTATGGATATCCAAAGGCGCCCCAGGGATTTCCATCGGATTCCAGGGGATTTCCTAAGGAATCCTATTGATTCCCTAAGGAGTCCGATGTCTTAAGGATTCGTTTGAACGTTCAGGATCATCTTGATCATCATCATCATCATCATCATCATCATCATCATCATCATCATCATCATCATCATCATCGTCATCGTCATCGTCATCATCATCTTGATCATTATGCTGAGATCTCCGGGAAAACGTTCATTATCCCTCCTGGACCCCGAACTTTTTAATCCCCAGGGGATTAGTATCAGGAGCACTAGGTTGTGCCGTTTTTCTTTTAGAAAGGGGGGGAATGAGGTAGGTAAGTTGACACTAACAGTGAATCCACCCGTGCCCCCGAACCTCTTCATCGACCGCAGGCCGGTCAAGGGGGCACCAGACGAGCGGCGCGGCTCAGCGCAGCTTGCACACGCGTTCCCTCAATCACCCAGACTTATGACGTCGTGACATTTTTTCACTACGTAGACCCCCAGAGGCCTAGACCCTGTCCCCTTGGACCAGTTCTTCATCCTGTGTAGGGTTTTTGACGATCCTCGGTCCCGGTAAGGCCCCGCAGACCGTGAAACTGGGCAACAATTTGCCGCCATGATCCTTGTCACGACGAGATGACACTCGGTCGGTTCGGTTCGGTCGGTCGTCGTGTCGTCGGTGCATGTTTGTTGCTCGCAGCTTGTCGATTTCGGTTTCGCTGTCGGTTTGGTAGGTTTCTGTTGTGTTGTCGCCGTGTACGGCCTTGGGTCTGGGAGTGTCTGCATGCTCGCGTGGAAGACGCCGCATAACGCCAGGAGATGACGGAGGCCGAGACGAGCGAGAAGGACAGCCAGGCCGATTACGAGGCCCTCATGAAGGCGAGGGCCACCGCCCTTCACGTTAAGTCTGTGTATTGTTGATGATCATTTTCATTCTACGGGGTGTTCCAGTCCGGGGACTCGTCTTCGGCGTATTCTCGTCTTCGGCGGAAGATTGACGGAAATACGTTATAAAAACATCCACACGAGCGGATCCAGGGTTCTGTAGTATGTAGCCAGCTGCCTACGGCAAGTCCCACTACCTTACCGGCTCAACATTCTGGGTGGTGAGCGTTCGAGGGTGCACGAGAAGCCGTCACGTGTAACACCTCGAGTCTGATGTTGCTAATGACCGGTGACGATAACGATAACGATGACGATGACGATGATGATGACGATGACGATGATGATGATGATGATGATGATGATGCTGATGATGCTGATGATGCCCATGATGCTGATGATGATGATGACGACGATGATGATGATTGTGGTGGTGGTGATGATGATGATGATGGTGATAATGATGAGGAGGAGGAGGAGTTGGACGAGGATGAGGATGAGGATGAGGATGAGGATGATTATAAGGATGAGGATGAGGATGAGGATTAAGATGTGGATGAGGATGATGATGATGATGATGCTGATGATTATGACGATGATGATGCTGATGCTGCTGGTGATGGTGATGATGATGGTGATGGTGATGGTGATGGTGATGGTGATGATGATGATGATGATGATGATGATGAGGATGAGGATGAGGATGAGGATGAGGATGAGGATGAGGATGACGATGAGGGCCAGTGCAAACCCAAGACGTCTCAACGGTGCCTGGATGCACACTCCCTCCAAGCTTCCTCTTCATAGGCCCCATACGACTTCAACACCGCGACTCAACGTAACCGTTGCGCCCTGACAAACCCGAATCGCTTACAAAAACAGTTTTTGGAAGGGTAACCATGAGAATCCGCGACACCCTTGCAATTGTTTAAACGAAGTGCGCGGCGCTAAGGCGAGAGCCTCATGTTGAAAACTACCCGCCCTGAATCCGTGAAATTCTTGTATCTTTTAAGACGACTGCGCGCGGCGCTAAGGCGAGAGCCACATGTTGAAAACGACCTGCCCTCAATCCGTGGAACTCGTGCAATTGTTTTAAAACAGGTGCGCGACGCTAAGGCGAGAGCCGCATTGTGAACACGACCTGCCTTCAACCTGTGAAGCTCTTGCACATTTTTATAACGAATGTACGCGGCGCTAAGGCGAGAGCCACATTTTGAAAACTACCCGCCCTCAATCCGTGAAGCTCGCTAAAATGCTTCAAGGCGAATGTGCGCGACGCTGGGGCGAGAGCCGCATTTTGAAAACGACCCGCCCTCAATCCGTGAACTTCTTGCAATTGTGTGAAATAATGTGCGCGGCGCTAAGGCGAGAGCCACATCTTGGAAGCACCCCGCCCTCCACTTGTGAAACTGTTGCCAGCTTCTAAGCTTCAGGCTCATAAATGGTAAGGAGGTCTCAGGCGAAACGCCCTGCCCGCCCTTCGACCGGCCTCGGGGTGCGACATGGAGGCGTTATTCATAAGGAAAGTGATTCAGGATAAAGTTGAGGACGAGGATGATAGTGAGGACGAGGATGATGATGATGATGATGATGATGATGATGACGATGATGATGATGTTGAGGATGATGATGCGATGATGATGGTGATGATGATGATGATGGTGGTGGTGGTGGTGATGATGATGATGACGATGATGATGCTGATGATGATGATTGGGGGTGGTGGTGATGGGGATAATGATGACGATGATGATGCTGCTGATGCTGATGACGATGACGACTAGGACGATGACTATGCCGATTACGATTGCAGTAACGACGATGATGTGGGATGTGCTGATGATAGTGATGATGATGGTAATGATGGTGAGGGTGGTTTTCATGATGCTGGTGGTGGTGGTTGTGATGATGATGATGATGGTGGTGAAACTTGTTTGGGCCGTCTTGGGTCGGCCTTAGCCTCTTGTGAGAAAGTGTTGGGCGCCCCGTGGGTCCGTCATGGGGCCATCTTACACTTGCTTTCGGTTCTCTTGGGCAGTCTCGGGGCTCTCTTGGTCGTATTGTGGGTGTCTGGGGGCCGTCGTGGCGTCGTCTTGGCGCCGTCTTGGGCCTTCGAAGGGCCTTCTAAGGTCGTCTCCTCTAGGGCTATCTTGGGGCCGTCTTGGATGGTTTTTGGGCCATCGTGGAGTCCTTTTGGGCCGTCTTCAGCTGACGGCAGCCTGGAAAAGCGAGAATGCGACAAGCATTGGAAAACCCAATAGAACTCAATGATTGATTGATTCTTCGGACCTTGTTGGAGGTCCTCTTTTGACATTTGGGGCCTTCTCGGAGGCATCTCGTTCCGTAGCCATTTTGGCTCGTGCCGCTCATCAGCGGGCGAAGCCCCCATTGCTCAAGCCGGTTGCTCATGGCACCCCGGTGTCGAAGTTGCTGGTGGTTTTGTCGCTGCTGGGAGATGGTGTCACGGGACGGCGCGTACTGCGCGCTAAGGCGTTCAGCGGCTCAGCGGAAGCTTGGTCTGGATTGGGCGCGATGGTCGGCGGACCACGCCATCGTGAAGCTTTCGTCGGAGCTCTTGCGTGGCCGCGCCAGCATGGACATGGAGGCCGCCGAGATGGCCTTGCGCATTCTGGTCGGCAGCGACGAGGTTGCGCAGCGGCTGCAGGCATTATTTCCTGCCCTCCAGGCGAAGCTGTGGGGAGGGAACCGTCCTGGCTCCAGACTCTACGTCGCAATGCTGCCTAGCACGCCGACGCGCATGGTATCAACGTGGCAACGGCGAGGCTTCCTATGCTTCGCCGTGCCCAGCACGGGCGGCGGCTGGAGGTTCGGGCTGCGGCGTGTGCATATGCGAGTGCGTTCAAGAGGACGCTACGCGCGGAGACACCTGTTTTTACCCGTCGGCCGCTACCGCGTGCGTGTTCGGTGGCGACGACGCGGAGGAGATGGAGGCCCTGGCGGACTTCGAGGAGGCGGCTACCCAGCTACCAGCCGCGGGGATCCTCTCCCCTGCGGATGGAGGCTTTGAGGGAGGGGAAGTTCTTGTGCAGGCGAGCAGTTCGGTGCCGCAGAGGGAGGAACCCCGTACCCTCTCTCACCGCCCCGCCGTGGATCCCGCGGCGACTCCCCGTCGATCCTGGGCCGCCTGTTCGGCCGCAGTGCTGATGCGAACCGGGGCCCGCCAACCACAGGAGCGGAGGGTGCTGGAGCGTTGTTTTCTCGGTTCGCGGTGCCGTGGTCCGACGACAGCAGCGTTGATCCGCATGTCGGCTTCGGCTTGGACGGCTCCGGTTTCTAGCAGTCGTTGCAGCTGGTGCTCGCGACAGTTTCTTCGTTGTTGTGATGCCGTTTCCGCTCGCCCAACCGTTCGGGCTGGGATTCCTGGAAATCGTGTTTGACGGGATGGTGAGAGGTGAGAGCGTCGATGTCCAGAAAATATTGGAGGCACCTTGGGCCGTCTTGAAGCAATATCTGGTCGCCTTGGGGTCATCTTGGGCCGTCGTGGACCGTCTTCGAGGCGCCTTGGGCCATCTTGGCTTTTGGCGTCCTTGATTGCCTGCGCGGGCTGTCTTGGGAGCTCAGGGCGCATGTCTTTTGTTGTTGCCAAGTGGATTGGGAGTCCTTGGGGCGCTTGGGAGCAGCTCCCTGAATGCGGCAAATGCGCGATACCCAAGCCGGTGCGCGTGGGGTGAGGGGTCCAGGAGGTAGCAGCCGTGCGGGAACTGCGCAATCCTCGAGCGGGCGCGCGTGGCCTGAGGGTTTAGGCATTAGCTGCCGCGCGGGACGTGCGCCATCCTCGCGCGGTTGCGCGTTGCAGGGGGCATCGTGCATGAGCGGCCATGCGGGAAGTGCGCCATCCTCGAGCGGGCGCGCGCGGCAGAGGGGCACGCGTTAGCCGCTATGCGGGAAGTGCACCATACTCGAGCGAGCACGCGTGGAAATGGGGGTCATGCGTTACCTGCCATGCTGGGGATGCACCGTGCTTGAGCGGGCACGATCAGAGCTGCTTCGGCGAGCAGGGGGATGCGCGCGAGTCTGCTAGCATACGGGGGGATGTCGCGCTCTTGGGCCATGGGGAGCACGAAAACGCGAGAAGCCAAACACATTTTTAACAATGAGAAAATGAGCATCTACGATTTCGGCTTCTTCGGGCCGTCCCGGGGCGCCTCTGGGACCACTCTTGGGGTCTCTTGTGGGCCGCCCAGGAGCCTCGAGAGCCGTCGGAGGGCTGACTTGGGTTGCTCGGGAGCGCCTTGGACCATTCTTTCGAATTCTGGGGGCTTCTGGGACGCGTCTTGGGCCCTCCTGGAACGCTGCGGGGGCCCCCTGGAAAGGCCGGGGGAGCGGCGCCGGGGGCGCCCCCGGGGCGCGGCGGCGAGGCGCGGGGCCCGAGGCCGGGAGGGGGGCGTCATGTATTCATATCATATAGAACCGCGCGCGCTTCGCACGCGCTCGGGTTCTAGCGCGTGCCATGGCGCTGTTAGCTGCGCGTGTTTGTTGGAGTGGCTCATTCCACGCCTTGCCTTGACTCGGGCGTCGCGCGCTAACCATGGAGAATTACAACGTTGGGAGCACGTGCCGATTGGTGTTGTGCGTTGCGT
>CAUYUJ010015561.1:25000-45000 GCA_963575745.1 Prorocentrum cordatum | reverse complement strand
AGGCTGAGGCAGGCTGAGGCTGAGGCCGAGGCTGAAGGCAGACTGAGGCTGAGGCTGAAGCAGGCTGAGGCTGAGGCTGAGGCAGGCTGAGGCTGAGGCTGAGGCAGGCTGATGCTGAGGCAGGCTGAGGCTGAGGCTGAGGCTGATGCAGGCTGAGGCTGAGGCAGGCTGAGGCTGAGGCCGAGGCTGAAGGCAGACTGAGGCTGAGGCTGAAGCAGGCTGAGGCTGAGGCTGAGGCAGGCTGAGGCTGAGGCTGAGGCAGGCTGATGCTGAGGCAGGCTGAGGCTGAGGCTGAGGCTGATGCAGGCTGAGGCTGAGGGCTGAGGCTGAGGCCGAGGCTGAAGGCAGACTGAGGCTGAGGCTGAAGCAGGCTGAGGCTGAGGCTGAGGCAGGCTGAGGCTGATGCTGAGGCAGGCTGAGGCTGAGGCCTGAGGCTGAGGCTGAAGGCTGAGGCTGAGGCTGCAGGCTGAGGCTGAGGCTGAGGCAGGCTGAGGCTGAGGCTGAGGCTGAGGCAGGCTGATGCTGAGGCAGGCTGAGGCTGAGGCTGAGGCTGATGCAGGCTGAGGCTGAGGCAGGCTGAGGCTGAGGCCGAGGCTGAAGGCAGAGGCTGAGGCTGAGGCTGAGGCTGAAAGGCTGAGGCTGAGGCTGAGGCTGAGGCTGAGGCTGAGGCTGAGGCTGAGGCTGAGGCTGAGGCTGAGGCTGAGGCTGAGGCTGAGGCTGAGGCTGAGGCTGAGGCTGAGGCAGGCTGAGGCTGAGGCTGAGGCTGAGGCTGAGGCTGAGGCTGAGGCTGAGGCTGAGGCAGGCTGAGGCTGAGGCTGAGGCTGAGGCTGAGGCTGAGGCTGAGGCTGGCAGGCTGATGCTGAGGCAGGCTGAGGCTGAGGCTGAGGCTGGCTGAGGCTGAGGCAGGCTGAGGCTGAGGCCGAGGCTGAAGGCAGACTGAGGCTGAGGCTGAAGCAGGCTGAGGCTGAGGCTGAGGCAGGCTGAGGCTGAGGCTGAGGCAGGCTGATGCTGAGGCAGGCTGAGGCTGAGGCTGAGGCTGATGCAGGCTGAGGCTGAGGCAGGCTGAGGCTGAGGCCGAGGCTGAAGGCAGACTGAGGCTGAGGCTGAAGCAGGCTGAGGCTGAGGCTGAGGCAGGCTGAGGCTGAGGCAGGCTGAGGCTGAGGCTGAGGCAGGCTGAGGCTGAGGCTGTGACTGCGACTGCCGTTGCCACTGCGACTGTCATCGCGAATGCGACTACGACTGCGAGAACAGCAGAATTCTACAACTGGATTCTCATCTGAATCTTAAGGGGAATGCTTCCAGATATGCTCCTACACATCGCTGTTAGGTTGCTTTGCCGGGATACTTATTATTGCGTAGAACCGCGGGCGCGCTCCGCGCGCGCCTGGATTCTAGCGCATGCCATGGCGCTGTTAGCTGCGCGTGCTTTTCGGACGGGCTCATCCCATGCCTTGCCTTATCTCTTCCTCCAATATTCCATATGCGTCCTTCCTCGTGAACCCTCCAGACTCTCTCGGTTGTCCTCGCTTTTCGTTTTTCGTTCTTATCAGCGGCCTCCTGCTTGCTTGGGGCTGTGCGGGGGTTTCGAGCTGTTCGGGGCTGGCGTGGGAAGATATTCAATATGAAGTGGGCTGGCTCGAAATGTACGGGTCTCTCGTGGATCTTCCTGTTTGGGCTGCCTTGAAGGCCTTGGGGCCAACTTGGGCCCCTCTTGGGCTCTTCTTTGAAGTTGCGGGGCCGTCTCGAGCCTCGGCGCCATGCGAAGCTCCCCCGAAGCCAGTCGGAGGAGACGAGCGTGAGATATACTGAATATGGAGAAACCTGAATTAATGGCTTTTGAGTATGTGGCTCTCTAGGGTGATTTGGGAGCGCCTTTGGGAGTTCCACTGGGGCATCTTGTGGCCCTTGGGGGCCGCCTTGAAACATCTTGGAGCGTCTTGGGCCAATGGGGGGCCATCTTGGCGGCCGGCTGGCGTCCTCCCGAACCAGCTCGGAACCTTCTTCCGGCCGAAAGAATCACCCAGAGTTCCCAGAGCGGATCCCCGAGCCAAGGGGGGGCACACTGGGTTGCGACGGGGGTGGTTGGGGCAAAGCGGGCCACCCCGGGGCCACCCCGGGGCCACCCCGGGCCCCCTCCCCCATGAGCGGTCCCGTCGTCTCCTTCCGTCGCCCGACGTCCGTCGTCCGTCCGCCCGCCATGTTGTTTCTCAACGATAGCTCTGCCGCGGGCATCTTCTCTCGCTTGCTCCGAGTAGAAAGTGCCTGGGATGCAGCGGCCAGCGCTGTGCATGAGCTGCTACCTTGGGCTGCAGCTCGCTGGGTACTACTGCGTGAATGCCGCTGCTACCCTGGGCGGCAGTGCCGCGCCATTAAATGCCGCAGCATTACTTGCCCCGCGCGACACTTGAACGAGAGATGGACATGCTTGGATCGCGCATGAGTTTCTGTCCTGAGTCCTGAATGGATGAGCATCGAACCCGCGTCCAACATTCCGGGATTCCTTGGCGTTCGGAGACTCCGCGAAACCGCTGAGAAGCTGAACTTCTGTCCTGAGTCCTCGATGGATGGGCATCTAACCCAAATCCAGCATTCCCGGATTCTTTGGGGCCGTCGGAGACCCCGCGAAACCGCGAAGAAGCCGTGGGGGGGCGCGGCGCCGGTCAGATGCCAGGGGATGCGCCGGTCAGATGCCAGTAGGAGTTCCGCTCTGATGAAATTATCCCTGCAAAGCAACCTAACAGCGATGTGTAGGAGCATATCTGGGAGTATTCCCCTTCAGATGAGAATCCAGTTGTAGAATTCTGCTGTTCTCGCAGTCGTAGTCGCATTCGCGATGACAGTCGCAGTGGCAACGGCAGTCGCAGTCACAGCCTCAGCCTCAGCCTGCCTCAGCCTCAGCCTCAGCCTGCCTCAGCCTCAGCCTGCCTCAGCCTCAGCCTCAGCCTGCTTCAGCCTCAGCCTCAGTCTGCCTTCAGCCTCGGCCTCAGCCTCAGCCTGCCTCAGCCTCAGCCTGCATCAGCCTCAGCCTCAGCCTCAGCCTGCCTCAGCATCAGCCTGCCTCAGCCTCAGCCTCAGCCTGCCTCAGCCTCAGCCTCAGCCTGCTTCAGCCTGAGCCTCAGTCTGCCTTCAGCCTCGGCCTCAGCCTCAGCCTGCCTCAGCCTCAGCCTGCCTCAGCCTCAGCATCAGCCTGCCTCAGCATTCAAAATGTGGCCCGGGAATACAGTTCTGGGAACTCGAAGGACACGAAGTGGTTTACAGTTGGCTCCGGGCATTCAAAATCATGCCCAGGAATGGAGTTCTGGGAACTCGAAGACCACGAAGTGGCCTACAGTTGGCTCCGGGCATTCAAAATCATGCCCAGGAATGGAGTTCTGGGAATTCGAAGAGCGCGAAATGGCCTACAGTTGGCTCCGGACATTCAAAATCATGCCCAGGAATTGAGTTCTGGGAACTCGAAGACCACGAAGTGGCCTACTGTTGGCTCCGAGCATTCAAAATCATGCCCAGGAATTGAGTTCTGGGAATTCGAAAACCACAAAGTGGCCTACAGTCGGCTCCGGGCATTCAAAATCATGCCCAGGAATGGAGTTCTGGGAACTCGAAGACCACGAAGTGGCCTACAGTTGGCTCCGAGCATTCAAAATCATGCCCAGGAATGGAGTTCTGGGAATTCGAAGAGCGCGAAGTGGCCTACAGTTGGCTCCGGGCATTCAAAATCATGCCCAGGAATGGAGTTCTGGGACCTCGAAGACTACGAAGTGTATAACTGTTTGCTTAAAACGACTTCCGCGGATTCTCCCCGGCACCCGTCCGGCATCTGCCCAGACCCCCCTGAGGAGTCAAGATGCTTTCTTTTGAGACCATTAGAACCTATCAGTCTTCGCTGTTAGGTAAAAAAAGGATTCTTGACATTCTTCGTTTCCCCCCCCCCCAAACATCCTCGATCTCTGCGGGTTGGAAGCGGGGGAACGTGGGCTGGCGAAACACGCTGGAAAACAAAACATTGGCAATCATCGATTTTACTTTGTTTGGGATCTCTCGGGGCGGCTTTCGCAGCTCTCTTGGGCTGTTCTTGGGGCCTCGTCGGGGTCTCTTTGGGGCCTCTCAGGGATCGGGGTGGTGTTGGGGGCCTATGGGGGGTCCTGGGGGCCTCTCGGAGGTCTCTGGGAGCCTCCTGCTCCCGCTCTTGGGCTTGTTTTGGGGTGGTATGGGGCTGCGCCGGGCGCCTCTTCGGCAGTCTTGGAGCCTTCTTGGCCCGTCTTGGGGCCGTCCCGAGGGTCTATTTGGCGGTTTTGGGAGGCTCTTCGGCGCTCTTGGACCGTTGTGAGCTCGAAAACGCGAGAAGCCAAACGCATTGAAAAAACACATGGAACATCTACGACTTTGGCCTCTTCGGGCCGTCCCGTGACACCAATCAAACCTCTCTTGGGGTCTCTTGGAGGCCACTCGGGAGCCTCGAGAGCCATCGGAAGGCTGACTTGGGTTGCATGGGGGCGTCTTGGGCCATCCTTTCGCATTCTGGGGGTTCCTGGTGGGCGTCTTGGGCACTCCCGGAGCGCTGTGGAGGCCCCCCAGAAAGGCTGGGGGAGCAGGGCCGGTGGCGCCCCCGAGATGTGGCGGGGAGGTTTGGGGCCCGGGGCCACGGAGGGGACGTTTTTTATGTTTGGTTATGCTTCCTTACATATTGCTTCCTTTCCTCACACATATATATATATGTGTATATATACATATAAGAATATGTGTATACATGTATGTATGTACGTACGTACGTATGTATTTATGTATGTATGTTTGGATGTATCTCTCTCTATATATATACATATACATGTATGTATGTATGTATGTATGTACGTATGTACGTACGTACGTATGTATGCATGTATGTATGTATACATGTAACGTTGTATGCATGTATGTTTACATATATGTATGTATGTGTGAGTATGTGTGTATGTGTATATGTGTATGTGTATGTGTATGTGTATGTGTATGTATGTATGTATGTATGCATGTATGCATGCATGCATGTATGTATGCATGTATGTATGCATGTATGTATGCATGTATGTACATATGTATATGTATATGTATAGGTGTATGTGTATGTGTATGTATATGTATATGTATATGTATATGTATATGTATGTGTGTGTATATGTCTACGTATACGTATATGTATATAGATACACACACATATATATATATATATATATATATATATATGTGTGTACACACCGGGTAACGGGACCTGGGGCCGCCAGATTGGGACCTCGGACCCCCATGGGGGCCACGGGGCTGCAGGACGCTCCCGGGGGCCCGAACCTCGGCCACAAATGTGGGGCCTGGGGCCCAGGCCCGCCTCTGAGAGGGCTAAAATCGCCGTCGGGAGCCCTCAGACAGCCGTCCCGGCAGCCCTGGACGGTCTCCAGACGTTCCCCAGACCGCGTCCAGGCGTCTCCATCCGCCCACGATACGTTTTAAACTACCCAGGAAGCCCCCCCAAGACGTCCCAAGACGCTTCAAGATGCCGCCCTAGACCGGCCCGAGAGGCCCACATCGTTGATTTTCAGGGGCCTCTTGGGCTGACATTCTCAGCATTCGCCGTGCACGCACGGGGAAACGGGCGAGAGTCCACTAATACAGATGGCGGGCCTCTATCAAAACACCCGAAGAATGATTATCGAAGACGCCTACGGCGAATCACCGCCGCCCCCTGCCTTTTTGGAAGCGCCTGTGTGGCCGAACGTTGATGCCAGACCTGCCAAGTTATCGGACCATGTGTTCCCCGAATCGGTTTGGAAAGCCTTTGGGGAACACGTGGGCATCTTGAAGGTCATCTTGACCGTGTGGAGGCCATTTTGACCCTTTCGGGTCTTCTTGGAGAACGTCTTGGAGGGCTCTTGGGCCGTCTTGGAGGCCATCTTGAGCGTCTTGGAGGCTTCTGGGGCCGTCTTGGGGGCCTCTTGGGGCCGTCTTGGTCCTCTTGGGCGATCTTTGGGGGCACTCGGGCCGTCGGAAGGCCGAAAAAAAGCTAATGTCAAAATCATTCAAAAACTAATGGGAAATCAATGTGTTTGGCCTTTTCGGCCCTTCCTGTAGGCCCTCTTGGAAGCCTCGTGGGCCGTCTTGGGCCATCTTCGGGCCCGCCGTTTTGGTGGGCTCCTGGCCCGTCCGACGCCGTCGGAAGCCGTTTGGGGGGCCTTTCTGGGCCGACTTGGGGCCCTCTTGGGGTGCTCCAGGGCCGTCTTGGAGGCCATCTTGGGCATCTTAAAAGCCTCCTGGGCCGTCTTGGGGGGGGGCCTCTTGGGGCCGTTTTGGGGGCCTCTTGGGCCGTTCTGGGACCATCTTGGAGGCCTCTTGGGCGATCTTTCGGCGATCTTTGGTCGCTCTTGGGCCGTCTCGGGCCGTCGGAAGGCCGAGAAAAAGCAAATGTCAAAATCCGAGGCCCCCAAGAGAGCCCCAAGACGGCCCAAGAGAGCCCCAAGACTGCCCCCAGACTCGCCCAAGACGGCCCAAGAGAGCCCAAGAAGGCCCCAGGAGCCCTCGGACAGCCGTCCCGGCGGCCCCAGACGGTTTCGAGACGCTCCGAAGACCGCCTCCAGGCGTCTCCAGCGGCCCGCGATGCGTCTTAAGCTGCCGAGGACGTCCCCCAAGACGCCCCAAGAGGTCTGAAGATGCCGCCGACGAGCGGCCAGAGAGGCAAAAATCGTTGATTTTCATGAGTAGTTTCAATGTTTTTGCTTCCTCGCTGTGTTGATTTCCCGACGCTCAAAGACCGCCGCGGAGGCTCCCTAGACCGCTCCAAGACGGCCCAGGAGCCTCCAACAGAGCTCCTAGACGGCCCAGGAGAGCCCCAAGACTGCCCCCAGACCCGCCCAAGACGGCCGAAGAGGGCCCGTAGAAGGCCGCAGGAGCCCTCGGACAGCCGTCCCGGCGGCCCCAGACGTTTTCGAGACGCTCCCAAGACCGCCTGCAGGTGTCTCCAGGGGCCCACGATGCGTCTTAAGCTGCCGAGGGCGTCCCCCAAGACGCCCCAAGAGGCGTGAAGTTGCCGCTGACGAGCGGCCAGAGAGGCGAAAATAGTTGATTTTCAGTTGTTTTTTTCTATGTTTTTTGCTTCCTCGCTGTTTCGGCTTTCCGACGCTCCTAGACTGGCCCAGAGGCTCCCCAGACCGCTCCAAGACAGCCCAAGACACCCCCAATACAGGCCGAAGACGGCCCAAGAGAGCCTTACGACTGTCCCCAGGCCCGCCCAAGACAGCCCAGGAGAGCCCCAAGAAGGCGCCAAGAGCGGCCCAAGAGAGGGAACACGCACCGAACAGTCGAGCTCTCCGCCCCAAGATGCCCCCAGGAAGCCCCCAGAGGCCCCGAAGACAGCCCAGAAGGCCACTAAGAGGCCCCCAAGAGGCCCAAAAGAGGCCTCGAGAGGCCCCAAAACGGCTTCCGAGAGGCTTCAAAACTGCCTACCGAGGTCCCCAAACATGCTCCGGAAACGCGCTGCCGGAGCACGTTGCCGCCTCTCCTTCCAGCGTTCGGTGCCGAATGAAGACTTCAGTGGACAACCGTGCACCCAAAGCTCCAGCCTTCTACTTCAAGTGGCCGCCAGGAGGCCCCACAAGGCCGCCCAGACGCCCCCAAGGCGCTCCCAGGAGATCCCCTCAGAAGCGGTCTCCAAAGGTTCTTGGGCCGTCTACCGACCACTGGGCGTATTCTGGTACGACGCCTCTCGCACAACATGCTCTGGAAACGCGCTGCCGGAGCACGTTGCCGCCTCTCCTTCCAACGTATGCATGTATGAACGTATGTATGTGTTTGTTTTCCGTGTGTATTCATGCATGCACCCATGTATGCATGGATGTATGTATTTGACATGCATGTACATATACACACACGTATGTATCTACACATATATATATGGATACAATCATACATACATGCATACATATAACGTATTTGGTCTGGTCGCGTGCTTGCCACTTCCCGAACTCATGTTCGCACGATTTGCGGGCCTTCCATACGTGCAGCTTTGACCTTGTCCAAGGCTGGAGTTGGCTAGAACCTAAGCGCGCGAAACGCGCGCGAAGGTTCTAGTATACATATATATATACACATATATATATATACATATACATATATATATACATATATATATATATATATATATATATATATATATATATATATAGAGGAACCACGCGCGCTTCGCGCGCGCTTAGATTCTAGCGCGTCACAGACACAGGAATCGCCGCGACAAAAATGATTGGAGTTTGTCTCAGGCAAGCGAGGACTCCAGTGGCAGCGCTTGCTTAAGGCACCGCCAGGGGCGGGCCTTGTGTAGAGTGTGGAAAGTCGGACCAGCTCTCTCGTCTACCCTCTTGGGCGCGCCCTGGGCGCGTCTTTTGGTGTTTTTTGGGGTCTTTGGGGGGCGTCTTGGGGCCTCCTGGGGGCTTCTTGGGCCAAAACGCTTGAATCTTCGGTTCCTCGTGCCCGTCTTGGGCGCCGATTCGGTGCGTTTTTGGGCGGTTTGGGCGCTCGTGGGCCGTCTGGGCTCCCTCGTGTGCAGTTTTGGGGCCCTCTTGGGGGCATCCTCGACCGTCTTGGGTGCTTTTTGGGCCGTCTTGGACACAGTGGAAACCCAAAAGGCGAACGCGCCAAAGATATCAGGTTCCGCATCGGAAATGGATGATTTTTGTTTATTGGGGCTCTATTGGGGTGCCCCTTGGGGCGTGTTCGGGGCCTGTTTTGGTGTTTTCGCGGGTCTCTTGGGGTCCTCTTGGGGCTTCTTGGGCCTCTCTTGGAGCCTCTTGGGGTCTCCCTGGGGGCCTCTTGGGCTAAATCGCTCACATTTTTGCTTCCTCGTCCCCGTTTTGGGCGCCGATTTGGGGCGTTCTTGGGCGGTTTAGGCGTCTCGTGGGCCGTTTTGGCCCCCTCGTGGGCCGTTTTGGAGCCCTCTTGGGGGCATCCTCGACCGTCTTGGGTGCTTTTTGGGTCGTTTTGGACGCAGTGGACGCCCACAAGGCGAACACGCCAAAAATATCAGTTTCCCACTAGGAACTCGACGATGTTTGCTTACCTGGGGTTCCTCTTGGGGCTTCTGGAGCGCTTCTTGGGGCCTCTTGGGGTCTCCTGGGGGTGTCTTGGGCCACAGCGAATTTCCGGTTCCTCGTCCCCGCCGCGGGGCGTTCTTGGGCGGTTTGGGCGCTTCGTGGGCCGTCTTGGCCCCCTCGTGGGCCGTCTTGGAGCCCTCTTGGGGGCATCCTCGACCGTCTTGGGTGCTTTTTGGGCCGTGTTGGACGCAGTGGAAGCCCAAAAGGCGAACGCGCCAAAAAACATCAGTTTGTCGATCGGAAATCTAAGATTTTTGCTTATTGGGGCTCTCTCGGGGTGCCTCTGAGGGCGTCTTCGGGGCCTTCGGGGCCTTCTTGGCGTCATGGGAGTCGTCTTGAAAGGCATCCGAAGCCATCGGAGAGGCCATCTTCGGGCGATCTTGGACGGCCCCCGGCGCTCCGGCAGGGCTCCCGGCGCGCCGGGCCCCACATTTGTGGTCGGGGCTCTGGCCCCCGGCCCCCGGACCCGGTCCCCCGTTATATGTATATAGAAATGCACTGCTTCATTGTTATATATCGTATATTTGAAATATAATAATGCGTATGTATACATCTAGATGAAGTATATGTATATACGGAGAGAGAGGGAGAGATTACCTAGGGACCACCCCGGAATAATGATTTCACTGATGGTAGCGGCGTCTTACGCGGCGTCTTGGGCCTGCCCCAGGCGGCTGGGGTCTGCAACGGATATCGACGGAATTGCCGACATCCGTTGCAAGGTTTTGGAGCGTTGTCGGGGCGCTGTCGGAACGCTCGCTCATGGGGCATCTCAGGCGGCGTCTTGGGCCTCTCTTGGGCGGCTGGGGGTCTGCAGCGGATTTCGACGGAATTGTCGAAATCTGTTGCATGGCTTCGGGGCGCTGATAGGGCCCTGTCGGAGCACTCCTGGGGCCTTTCAGGCGGTGTTTTGGGTCTGTTTGGGGCGAGCGGAGGTCTGCAACGGATTTCGTCAGAATTGTCTAAATCCGTTGCTAGGTTTTTTGGGCGTTCCTTGGGACGTTGTCACGGCGTTCTTGTAGCCTCTCAGGCGATGTTTTGGGTCTGTTTTGGGCGGGCAGAGGTTTGGAACGGATTTCCGCGGAATTGTCAACACTCATTGCAAACTTTTTTTGGGCGCTCGTTGGGGCACAATCGGTGCGTTTTTGGGCCTCTCAGGCCGTGTCCTGGGCGTCTTTTGGTTGGCTGGGGTTTGTCATGGATTTCGAAGGAATTGTCGAAATCCGTTGCAAGGTTTTGTGGCGCTCTTGAAGCTCCCGAGCAGCCCCCATCCTCTTCTTCATCACACTCCCACCCCTCCTCCTCCTCCTCCTCCTCCTCCTCCTCCTCCTCCTCCTCCTCGTCCTCCTCCTGCTCCTCCTCCTCCTCCTCCTCCTCCTCCGCCTCCCTCTCCTCTTCATCGTCATCCCCCTCCGCCTTCCGACCAGCCTCCCCGTCCTCCTCCGCACCCTTCGAACGCTACGCGCGAACACCACCCGTGAAATTGTTATTTCGGGGTGCTCCCTAGGTGCAAGTATACCCTTGTAGCAATTGTTATACACATTCGTTGTTGCCATGTATGTATACACATATTTATACACATTATCTATACATACATACACACACTTTTTTTATATAGTATAACTCTTATTATTGTGTTGCAATGTAGCTTGTAGATGGCAACATATAGCAGCATCGTTATATGTCAACATGTAATTGGGGACGGTGTCAAAGTGCTCTTGGGGCATCTGAGGCGGTGCCTTGGGCCTGTCGCGGGCGGCTGGGGGACCGCAGCGGAATCCAATGGCATTGTCAAATTTCGTTGCGAGATAAGGGTGCGCTCTTCGGGGGCTGTCCCTTGGGCATATCAGGCCGTGCCTTGGGCTTATTTTGGGCGGATGGGGACTGCAACGGGTTTCGACGGAATTGTCGAAATCCGTTGCAGGGGTTTGGAGCGCTGTCGGGGCGCGGTCGGAGCGCTCGCGTTGGGGGCATCTCAGGCGGCGGTTTGGGATTGTCTTGGGCGGCAGGGGTCTTGTGCGGCACCGCCTGAGAGGCCCTACGCCTGCTCCTCCTCCTCCTCCTCCTCCTCCTCCTCCTCCCCTTCCCCCCCCTCCCCCTCCAAGTCCTCCCCCTCCAACTCCTCCTCCTCCCCCTCCTCCCCCTCCAACTCCTCTTGGGCTCAAAATAAAACAAACATCAGGCAAAACAGCATTTCTTAAACAACACAACGTGTTTCACGGCAGATGTTTGCAACATTTTGCTAATTGTCAACGCGGTAGCAAAGTTGTGCAACATTATGTTGTAGAGCATGTCCTGCGTTTTTGTTTGTTTTTGCTATTTTGGTAAATCCTTGATTCCTGATATCCTCTTGCGCTCAAAATCTAAAACAGAACACGTATCAGGCAATATAACATTTTTCACAAACAAATAACTGTTCAGCTCCACGGCATGTTCTGTTGTGCAAGATTTTGCTAAATGGCAACGTGGTGGCACACTCTGGCAACATAGTGCCGTGGAGCAACATGTTTAGAATGTTCAAAAATTGTGCTATTTTCTAGGTCCCTGATTCCTGAGATCCTCGTGGACTCAAACCAATGTAAAACACACGGATCCGGCAACAAAGCTTTTTTAAAATAAAGTTCTACAAAGTTTGCTCCACGACAGAATTTAGATTTTTTATGTTTTGGGCTGATGTCTGACTCCTGAGGTATTCTTGGACCGAGGACCGCAAACAGCAAGGACTCATGGTCCCAATGATCACTGCCAACAGCTGGGAACTCGCCGCTGGAGGGACACGTTCGACGAGGGCGAGGAGGAGTAGGGCGGGGCGGTGGCGGCGGTGAGAGTAGGGGGGTGACTGGGAAGTCAGTCTGGTCGGTCATACGGGGGATGGGGAAGGTGGAAGGGGAGGAGGAGGAGGAGGAGGAGCAGGATGAGGAGGAGGAGGACGAGGACGAGGAAAGGGAGGAGGCGGACGAGGAGGAGGAGGAGAAGGAGGAGGAGGAGAGGAGGAGGAGGAGGGGAGGAGAGGAGGAGGAGGAGGTGGAGGAGGAGGAGGAGGAGGAGGAGGAAAAGGAAGAGGAGGAGGAAGAGAGGAGGAGGAGGAGGAGGAGGAGGAGGAGGAGGAGGAGCAGGAGCAGGAAGAAGAGAGGAGGAGGTGGGAGACGCGGGGCGCGGCAAACATTACTCCGACGGTCGGACCCCACACGAGAATCTATTTAGCTTGGCCCTCGCCCTTTTGCCTGCTCTCCTCATGCACCTCCTTCCTCCTGGCATGGGCACGCATGCCGATTTCCCTCTGCCCCCTCGCCGCCGCGCCCGGCTGGCAGGGGCGCGTTTTTCGACGGCAGAGTCGCGAAACCATTGGGACAAACCTGCGGGCCATGCCGTTGGGACAACCCCGCGAGCCGCTGGGGCGCGGGGCCAAGCCGTAGGGAAACCCCGCAGGCACCGAGCTATTCGCGGCCGCGCTCAGGCGGGAGGCAGCACGAAACCCAGCTCTGCCACGAGCTGTTGCGCATGAGTCCTGGAGCTCGCAGCCTGCTTGTCGAGCTCCCCGAACGCCTTTCGCAGGGACGCCGCCGGCCCGCGCTCCATGAACTCGCGCGTGGTTGGTCGCAGGACCAGCATGTTCCGGATGCGCGTGGCGCGGCAGAACATGACGTAGAGGTGCAGCCGCCGCTGCTCGTCCGACATGCCCGTGTGACAAGCGTCCTCATCCCTGTCACAGTCGATGGTGATGCCCTTGCGCAGTGTCTGGCCCTGCGACAGCGTGGGTAAAGTAGGACGCGTGCGTCTGGGTGAACCCCTAGCGGCGCACGGCGTGCGGCCCTGAGCTCTGCCGCGTGAGCTTCTGTTCTTTGGGCCCGAGCATGAGCAAGCTCCTCGCCCGCGCCTCGGCCTCGTCGTCGTCGCCAGCGCCTTCGGCCCCTGCAATTGCACTTCGGCGACTTCTTTGCAGATCGGAGACTCCTTGAAGCCGCGCGCCTGCACCCAGATTCCCTGCGGGAGGTCACGGGGGCGAAAAAGCCGGCCCGGCGCGCGCTCCTCGGACTCCCGCTCGTCGTCTGGGTGACATTCGAAAGACACGATGGTGGCCCGTTGCTCCTGGACGAACATCATTTTTTGGAGTTCCTCCAACACGGCCGTGAACCGAACCTCCATGCCGACGAATGCCAGTAAGACGCCGTGGAGGTCCCCCGTCGTGTGCGTGTTCGGGGCGTTCAGGAGGCGCCAGCCCGCGTCCGAATCGCCTTGACTCGCGCTGCACTCGTCCACGGCCTGCAAGAAAATCAAAGGCAAGCCCAGAGACCCAAGGACGTTTCAACCGAAGCGGACCAACAGTTTCAACTCTCTACGTTGTCCCCCGCCTCTTCTTCCCCCTCATCCTCCCTCTTCCACCACGTCCTCACACTCCTCGTCCGCCCCTCAGTCGAACTTTCTGCCCATTGGCGTTTCTGCGCACCTCCAGACCAGCGCCAAAGAGACCCCCGAAACGAACCCCTCGCCATGCAAGTCCGCGCCGCCACGCGCGAGTTACTCATAAACGAGGCTCCCGCTCGAGACCTCCTCCATGATCCGGCCTGGGAAGTTCAAAAACGACGACAGACATAAGGATCCCGATGGCCCGCTCGGATTACCAACGCGAAGCGTGGGCCCCACAGGGAGGGGGCTCCCGTTCGAGACTTTTTCCGTATTCAGACCGCAAGAACCCAAAGGTGACGACAATTAGATGTTTCCGATAGCCCGCTTCGGATTCGAATGTGAAGTGCGGGCCCCATAGGGGGCAGGCTCTCGTTTGTGATTTCTTCGCGATTCGATCGCAGAGGAGGCTCCCGCCCGAAACTTCCGAGCTCACAAGTGAAGACAGTCAAAGGATTTGGACGACTCGCTCATAACAAAACGGTGAAATACGGGCCCCATGAGGATGGGGCTCCCGCGTGAGAGCTCTTCGCGATGCACTCACAGAGGAGGCTCTCGCCTGAGGTTTCCTCTATTCAGGCGTGAGGAACCCAGAAGTGAACGCAGTCACAGGATTTTGATGACCCGCTCGGATTAACACATGAACGTGCGGGTCCATAATCGAGGGGACTCCCGCTCGAGGCGTCCTCCATATTCAGGCCACAGGAGCCCAAAAGTGACAACAGTTCAAGGATTCCGATGGTCCGCCTCGTATTTGAACATGAAGTGCGGGCCCCACAGGGACCAGGCTCCCGCCTGAGACTTGCCCGCGATTCGCTCACAGAGGAGGCTCCCGCTTGAGACTTCCTGAAGATTCAGGCCTGAGGATCCAAAACATGAAGACAATTCGAGGATTCCGGTGACCCGCTTCGGATTCGAACATGAAGTGCGGGCCCCGCAGGGAGGGGGCTCCCGCCTGAGACGTCCTCGCGATTCATTCCCCCGCCTCAGACTTCCTGAAGATTCAGGCCCGAGGAGCCAAGAAGTGACGACAGTTACAGGGTCTGGGTGGCCCGCTCGGATTAGAACATGAACGCGCGCGGGCCCCCATATGGAGGGGGCTCCCGCCTGGGTCTTCCTCGCGATTCACATACTGGCGACGCTTCCTTGAGGCCGATGATCATGCTGGGATGGTGAGGTTGATGAACGTGTGATGGTGGTGATGGTGGTGATGGTGATGGCGAATGCTGGTGAGTGATGGTGGGCTGATGATGGTGATGGTGAGTGGTGAGGATGATGAAGACGATGATGTTGGATGGTGACGATGACACTTAAAGTGATGACGATGATGCTGGTGATGGTGATGGTGAGTGATTAGAGTGATGATGACGGTGATGTTGGATTGCGACGGTGATGGTGATTATGGTAATGAGGATGTTGTGTGTATGACGGTGGTCATGGTGATGGTGGTGATGGTGATGAATGTGCGAATAACGTGAGTGATGATGACGATGGTGCTAGTGTTTGTGATGAGAATGAGAGGGTGTGGGATGATGATGCGTTTCATGACGATAGCACGATAACAGACGATGACATGATGATGAGTGAGCGGGTGATGAGTGAATGTGATTGCGTGAGTGAGAGTGGGGGTGAGTGGTTGATGCTGATGATTGCCGATGACCGTGCTGGGATCATGGCGTGATAATTGATGCGTGGGTGATGGGTGAATGAGCGAGAGATTGAGCGAGTGCTCATGATGATCGGTGACCATGGTGGGACGGTGATGACATGAGCAGGGGGGGAGGTGTGAAGTGAGGTTCCTACGCGGAGGTGTGCAGAGAAAACAAGAACTCCACTTAGGATGTGGGGAATGAGGCACCATTCGCCCAACAGCCACTGTCTTCTTCAAACAAAAATTGATTGGTCTCATGAGCCCGCCGATCCACGAATGTATCATCTTCAGCCCCCCGAGGAGTAGGAGCACCGACGGACGCTGCTGCGCGCGGGAGTGAGCTCTCCGCGCGCCCACCTCGAATTCCGCGAGCGGGGCAGCTGCTCAGGCTAGCAGCGACGTGTCCCGTCGCGAGCCCTCAGGACCGACGCCGCACGGGATCTTTCGGCGATTGCCGCACGCATTCTTGGCTGGTTCGCGTGGACTTCCCCAGCCCTGTACCAGCCTGGATTGGCACACTTGTGGGCTAGGCGGATGGCCTGAGAGGACCTCCAGCAGCCCAACGAGGAAGCCGACGCTGAATACTGGAATCATTATGTCCAGGCGCTCTTCGATGCCATTGACGCTCGGCCTCTCGAGGACGGCAGCTATGGGGCACCAGACACTCGTGACGAAGAGGATGTCGAAGTTGTCGTGCAATGGCCCCGCAGTCCGACAGGACGGATGGAGCTTGCAACAAACACGTCTTTCGCATGTCCTTTTTGAATTCCCCACCTCCAGAGCGTCCTTGGATATCGGGTGAACCACGCGATCAAGTTGCTCAATTCTATTCAGCTCCTTCCATCTCGACCTTGCGTTGACAGCTGGCCTTCGGCAAGGATCCCTTAACCAGCTGATCGAGCAATTCGACTCCGAAGGCCACGCAGCACACCAGATAGTGGCACCATGCTTCTACGTGACGTGCAGGTCGCTCATTATCGGCGGCTCACACGGGGATGACAGCAGGGCGTTCAGCGAGAGTTCTGCATTGACACCTCCGTAGTAATTCAAACACTTGATCACGCCAGTGGTGAGCTCGATGGTGTCAAGTTCTGTAAGTTGCAGACGTGTTGCTGGAATCAGCTTGGTTCATTATTGTCATCGAGGAGCTGCCCCGAGCCACCTGGCGACAATCGTACGACCCTCGTCCGCTGCCCAGGCCGCGTACTTCTGTAAGGGTGCTATGGGGGCATCCTTCAGCTGCACCCCGCACGCTCGTACATGCACGTCCGAGACCTGGGTGTTGGTTGATTCATTTTGGCGCAAACATCAGCCCGAAACTTGCCCACGTCCTTGTCATTGTCTTTCGTGCAGTCATCATGTACGTCATCTTCAGACGCCTGTGGGCTCGGACACACGCGGCCCTGGGCAATGCATCCGCCCTGTCTTCCACCACTGCGTAGATCTGCCTCCACATCGACGCAGGTGTAGCTCATTTGCGTGTGCTTCGCCTTTCCCACTCGCTGGCCCGAGACGGATTGGCGCGGCCCCGACAGGAAATGTTCTGAGGTCAGCGTGCCGTTCTTTCCGCTTTTCTGGATCGTGGGTACCAGCCCGGGGAGACTGCTCCGGAGCGCTATGACAGGGATCAGGTTGGAGCACATCTGCACCACTGCCTAGCCGCACCGCCGTAGCCCCACGAAAGAGGCATGCCGTCCATGCCCATCCCCAAAGCAGGTGCTCGTGGCCCCGACTGTACGCGAACGACAGATGCCCGAATCACGGCGCACAATCCCTTTGAACGGCTTGCGAGCGCAAGCGATCCCGAATCATGACTGGGTTCTCTGGGAACGGCTCGTGTTCTTAGCCCCCCTGCTGCTGCGGCGCGACCTCGCACTCGAAATACAAGGCACCATGCGAACCCTCCTTTGCACCACAGAGCACGCAATCATATTCGTCGCGCCTGCCCTCCTGGAGCAACCTACTCGGCGGCCACAGCGAGTTAGCTTGGATCGTCCGCAGCGCGTCACTCCGCTGCGGGCATCTGGTGTCCTGATGCCCTAGCCGTAGCGTTCGCCCCCAAAGCCTTAAGCCGTCGTGCTGCTGCGGACAGCGATCCAGCAAACGCCGCTCGTCCTTGATCTCGGGCTCACCTGCTCGAGTATTCCCAGCACCCCCGATTGGATGATGCTTGATCAGTCACCTACCTAAGAAAGCGCGCGTTCGGGTGGAACCGGACCCCCCCCCCTGGATGGAGGGGGGGCGGGGTTCGACCCCCCCCCTTCCTCTGCTACTTCTTCTCTCTCCCTCTTCTCGGGCTGGCGCCTGCGTCGGCGGCGGCTGGCGGCGGCGGCGGGGACGACGATTTCATTTTCTGGGCCGGCACCGGCGCCTTCGGCGGCGGGCGGCGGCGGCGGCGGGGAGCGTCGACGAGGACGACGGTGGTGATGTTGGGTTGTGGTGGTGGTGGCGGTGGTGGTGGCTGTGGTGGCAGTGGTGTGGTCGTTTGTTGTGGTGGTGGTGGTTGTGGTGGTGGGTAGTGGTGGTGGTGCTGGTGGCTGTGGCGGTGGTGGTGTGGTGATGGTGGTGGTTTATGGTGGTGGTGGTGGGTTGTGGTGGTGGTGGTGGTTTGGTGGTGGTTTGTGGTGGTGGTGGTGGTGGGTTGTGGTGGTGGCGGTGGTTTGTGTGGTGGTGGTGGTGGCGGTGGTGGTGGTGGTGGTGTTGGTGGTGGTGGTTTGTGGTGGTGGTGGTGGTGGTGGTGGTTGTGGGTTGTGCTGCTGGTAGAGGTGGTTGTTGTGGCGGTGGTGGTGGTGGTGGTGTGGTAGATTGTGGTGGTGGTGGTGGTGGTAGTGGTGGTGGGTTGTTGTGGTGGTTGTGGTGATGGTGGGTTGTGGTGGTGGTGGTTGTGGTGGTGGTGTGGTGGTGGTTGTGGTGGTGGTGGTGGTTGTGCGGTGGGTTGGTGGTGGTGGTGGTGGTGGTGATTTGTGGTGGTGGTGGTGGTTGTGGTGGTGGTTTGTGGTGGTGGTGGTAGTGGTTGTAATCGTCGCTGCGTCCCCGCCGGCGCCAGCGCCAAAGGGGGGGGGTGAAACATCCCCCCCTCCTTGGGCTGCCTCTGGTCATTTTTGCTGCGTCCCCGCCGTCGGCGCTGCTGGCGGCCGCCAGCGCCGGCTCGGGCGCTGGCGCCGGGGGGGGGGTGTTTGAACCCCCCCCCGCCCCTGGGAGGGGGGGGGGGCGGGGTTCGGGAGGGGGGGGTTTGGGGGCCCCCCTCTGGTTTTGATCGACGGCGCCGGCTGTTGGGGGGGGGCCCCCCTGGTTCGAAACGCGCCGCCGAATGTTCCCAAGGCAAGCGCCCGTGAAACGCGCTGTCTCCGACCGAAGGTCGTCCTGCACATGGTGCGTGTCCAGCAGCTGCCAGTCCTCGCGCCCAGGACTCAGCAACGTTGCCGCCATGGGCCCGGGACTGCGCCACCAAGCGGCCTTCTTCCTCTCGGCGAACCTGGACATCATGGCGTTGAAGGCGCGCCGAAATTTGGCGGGGCACCCTCGCACCTGCTTGACCCAATCTGCGAAGTTGTCGGACGCCCTCGTCCTCGCATTGAAGATCTGTTCTCAGGTTGGAGATCCCGTTGCCATCAGGTAGACAATCAGCGAACCGCGGCCACTGCAGCCAGCGAAGAGGCCCGCCGTCATCGCAACGCCATCGCAATATAGCCGCGCCCGTGCCGTGTCTGACCGCCAGGAACGCCCCCGTCTTCCAGAGGGCCCCCCACCTTCCTGGTACCAGATCCGTTGTGTAGCTGCCGTGCCATGCCCCGCTTCGTAGCCACGCTGGCCAGCCGTCGGCGTTGCGCAGCTCGCTTGACTGCCCTGCCGTGCATGGCGTTGCTCAATTTTTGTTACGTGTTGCCACCGTCGGAAACGAAACACCTTCGTGCACTTCATGAATCAAGTCTTCGCCGCCAGGGCCGTCGCCGCGTAGCTTGCTTTGGACGGGCTCATATGAAGGCCGATTGCCTCACCTGCGAGCAGGGGTTCCCGACAGTGTCCCACGACTTGAAAACCATCTCGAGGTGCGCTCCAATCCGCTGACAAAAGACGTCGCCGATCATCGCACGAGGCCGTGCTGTCGCGCTGCGGACGATCGCAGTCTTGAGACAGCGCGCCACGGTCACGCTTGCCACAGTAGCGGCACGACTGAAGCCCATCGTCGCGTGGACTTCGGCAGGTGGTTGATATCGAAACAGTCCGGCACCTCGCAGGCCCAAGCATATCCATATCCACAGACCTTTGGGGTCCGAGGACATCAGTTCAGTAGGCGGTGAATCTGAAACCAACCAAACCTCGCAGCTTAGGGGGAGGGCACTAAAAGGAGGGAGGGGCCTTTGGACTGCAGGCTATCGTGTTGCAGGTGCGAGTGCGTTGGGATAGCCCCGCATTGGCCCACAATCGAATGGCATTCGTCCCATCCCGCCACCGTGCCTGGATTGTGGGTACGAAGCCTATGGGATGTTCGTTGGGATCTCGGGAGCATCTTGGAGGCAGTTTGAACGCCTCTTGGGGGCCGTTTGGGGGGGGGGACTCTTGGAGCCTCTTTGGGGTCTCTGGGGCCTCTTAGGGGGCCTCTTGGGGTCTCTAGGGGGCCTCCTGGGGCCTCCTGGGCGCCTCTTTCGGGGCCTCCTGGGGGCCTCTTGCGGCGGAAGGCTGGGATTTTCGGTTCGTGTTCCATAGTTTGGACCCTTTGGGGGGCTGTCTTGGGGCCGTCCTCCTGAAACGTTTTGGGCGCCTCTTGGGCTGTCTTGGGGCCCTCTTGGGCTTTTTTCGGGCCCTCTTAGAGGCCTCTTGGGGCGATCTTGAGGGCC
>CAUYUJ010015561.1:0-22500 GCA_963575745.1 Prorocentrum cordatum | reverse complement strand
ACATGACATATCCCACAAAGCGGGGTAAGGCATCCCGAGCGCATGCTTGCAAGCTTTGCATCGTGGTACGCTGTAGCGGTGAATGGTTGCTTCTGGACCCCAATTGTTACGCGGAGCGCCGCGTCGACAACGGATGGGTCGGCACGCTTCAAAGTAGCATAGGTCAGTTTGAATAACTCCGCGTCGCGACCGACGGTCGGCTCAGGCCCTTCACTCGTGGCAAGAAGGCATCGCGTCCTGGTAGCGCTGCCGCGGTTACGCGATTCGGCCATCCCGGCGCCGCAACGCCCGCCAAACGCGGGCAGCGTGGCCACAGCAGGGCTGCAGACCGCGTGAGCCGGGGCTCGGCACGAAGGCCAGCGCCTCGGACTGCGGTCAGCCCCGCGCCGAGGCGCAGGGCAGAGCAGCGGCTGGCGGGCAATCCCGCGCCCTGGCGCCATGGAGGAACTGCGCGCTTCCATGGAGGCGCTGAACGCCCTGCTGCAGGCGCGGCGGAGCGTCGCGCCGCAGCTCCAGGGCGAGAGGCAGCAGCTCCAGCAGGAACTCCAGCAGGCCAGGCGAGCGACTGGCACGGGGCTGGCGCCACCTCCGGGCGGGATGGTCGACGCCAGAGTGATCGGTGAGCTGGGCGAGTTCGCGGGCGACGTGACGAAGCTTGCAGATTGGAGCTTCAAGATGAAGTCCTACCTCGGCGCCGTAGACCACAGGTGCCAGGTCAAATCGAAGGAAATTGAGTAGTCGCAGGTCACGATGCGGAACGCCGCGACGGAGCCGAGCGTCGCATAGCTCAGCACGCAGCGTTGCTATGTCCTCGTGGTGGCCACTCCAGGTCGGCATTGGACATGTGCCACAACGCAGTGGCGAACGGAGGTTTACAGGCGTGACGCCACTTCGTGCTGGGGCCGGGGCCGATGTTGCGTGGCCGGTTCGTCGGTTTTCGCACGCAGGCGACGGCTCACGAGTTCGCGGGATGCATTCCCAGCGCTCTCGCAACATTCGAGCACTTCGCGCAGGGCTACGAGAGCCGCTCCAACAAGCAGAAGATCGGCGCGGTTATGCCGGGCACGGGGGTCTCCAGGGCCAAGGGGAATCTGATGCGAAACGGCCAAAGCATCGACGCGTATCCCAAAGTGCGCGACGAGATTGGGGGGATCACCTGGGCCTGACAGCGCGTTGATTCGCGGCCGACTCCCACGCGGCTCGGAGCTATCCCGAGGGGGGGCGGCGGCCCCAAAGGCAGGTGGCCGGAAGGGGGCATGGAGCCGAATGGCGCCAGCGAGAAAGGCAAGGAAAGGGGAGGCAAGGCCGGCGGTGAGAAGGGCCTGAGCGGCGAGGAGGAGTGCTCCTGTTGCAAGAAGAACGGCCACGTGAAGGCCGATTGCGCGAAGAGACAACGAGACCTCGCCGCGGCGGAGAACAGGCGCGGGCCGCTCGCCGCGACGCCAGAAACAAAAAAACAGAGCGCATCCTCCTTGGCTTCCGCTGCGGCCGCCGCCGGTCCAGCCGCCGCGGGACATCCGCTGTCGGCGCGGCTGCAGAGCCGGCGCGCGCCGACCCCCGCCCTCTAGGAGCTCTGCCCATTGCCGCGGCAGGCAGCGGCAGCGCGCCGGCCGCGCTGGGCCGCGACGCGGACAGGCCCGACCCAGTGGTGGCACCGACGCGGACGGACGCGAAGTTTCTCGTGATCGACTCTTGCGTTGGGGCGAGCGCGTTCCCACGAGGATTTGACGCCGCGGGAGGCAGTCCCACTGCAGTCTGAAGGACGGCCAGCAGGTCGCGGCGAGGTGCAACGAGGCCCGCGCGAAGTTCCCGATTGCGAGCGTCGGGGGGGCGGCAGGCCAGGATAATTGGCGCCGCTTCGGTCCAGTTCGCCAAGCGGTGTCTCCTAGAACGGCGCCTCCAAACCTCCGCCCTGGCGACGCAGGTGAACGCCGGCAGCTGGGGGGGCGCGCCCCAGGCCGCGCCGCCCATCGAGGCGCCCAGGGTGATCGTCAGCATGGCGGCGGCGAGGGCCAGCTCCGAGCGGCGTCGCGACTGGTTGGCTGGGCGGCGCGACGTCCCAGTGGCATTATAATGACGCGCCGCTGGGTCGGGGAAGGCGATCATCACTCCGCCTCGTGGCCTGGCGCCTCCTGGCGTTGACTGGCGAGCTCTGAAGGCCGCGCGCGGGGCGCGCGAAGCCGGCGAGTGTCGGGGGAACGAGGTCGCCGACGCCTCGGGGCTCAAGGGCGCCGAGTAGGTTGCAGCGGCGCCCTCGATGTTCGGCTCTGACAACGTCCGGCGCGCGACGCGCAGCCGCGGCGACCGACGAGATCGATTGGGCGTTGACGCAGAAGTTCGCCACGCAGATCCTGCCTCGGACCAGGGCGCCAGTGAGCGGCGAGTCGGCCGAAGGGCGGCGCCTCGGGGGGGGCGATCCGCTGGGCGCCTGGAGGCTGCGAATGGGAAATGGATCCCAAGCGCGGGGGTTCTCCAGGCCCTGGCAGGCCTCGACGAGGACTCGAAGAGTGCACCGGCGCCACCGTCTGAATCGACCGCGGCTGGCAGGCGCGACAGCGGCGACGACCTGGGGGGCGAGGCCGCGACGACATTCAAGCAGGGCGCCGGCGCCGCGCAGTGCCTGTCCATCGACCGCCCGACCATCCAGTTCGCCGCGCACTAGGCGGCGGCCGAGATATGCACGCCGAGGGCGCCCCGCGGCCTGCAGTCGCAGCGCGCGACGCGCTGCGCGCTCAAGTGCCCGACGGAGCCGCAGCTCTTCAGCTACCGCGCGGGCGCGGACTTGGCGGCCGACGAGTTAACGTGAAAGTCAAATTCGCGCGCGGGGGGGCGGCGCGGGGGCCGCGTGCTGGATCGCAGCGCGGCCAAGCTGGCGACCGTCGCGCTGCCCGGCGGCGCGGTCGAGCCCCGCGGCGTCGCGCGCGCGGCGGCGAGCGCGGGGCAGACGAGTGAGATCGCGTGCCAGGTGGGCGGGCCATGCGAGTGAGTTGACCGCGGCGCCGCATAGTTCGGCCGGGCGAGATGCGCGCGGCCGGGCGGCATCCGGCAAGGGCCCGGATTGGGCCGACATCGGCGTGGAGGCGCGCGCGGCCGAGAGGCTGGATTCCCTGGCCAGACAACTTCCATGTCGCCGCTTGCGAGAGGGGCTGGCGGCAGCGATTGCACGCGCGCGGCGCGCGCGCGAGCCCGCGGGCGCCTCAGACGCCGCGGGCGCGGAGACAGCGCGCGCCGGCCGCGGGCCGCCCGGGCCCGGCCGGCCGCGGAAGGGGGGCGATCGGGCAGTCACTCGGGCCTGCGGTCGCGGGCAGCGCCGCGCCGCGCCCAGAAGGGAAACGAGTTCGACGCGGCGACCGCGGGCAGCGCCGCGCCGGCGCGCGCGATCCGCGAGGGCGCGGGCAGCGCCGCCCAAGAGGTTCGCGCCTAAGGGCGCCCCGGGGTGGCCGCGCGGGCCACGTCGGTCCAAAGCCGCGACCAGGAGCGTCGCCGTCGCCTGGCGGTCGCGGGCAGCTCCGCGCCGCCGAACATCGTCGCGGACGCCGGCAGGCGGCGAAGCGCGAGCCTGGCGGGGGCAAGGGGCCCAGATCGACCGGGCGGGGGCGATCTTGAGTGGTTGGCGAGAGCAGGGGCAGACCCTTGGACGAGGGGAGGAGGCGATTGTTGGAGATTAGCATCGCCTGCCTGCTTTTCTGCGCTTGACGCCCCCTGCTGTCGGTCGGCCCAAGATGGGCTGGCAGCGATGGGGGGGCGTCGGGCCCGCGCTCCAAATGCAGGCGTCGACGCGAGCTGCGGGGGCCCCCAGCTGGCCGAGACACGATTTGCCCCACGAAGTGGGGTAAGGCATATCGAGCGCACGTTGTGCAAGTTTGGCAGTCTGGCACGCCGCGGCGGTAAATGACTGCCCCGGGGCCCCAACTTTTACGCGGGGCGCCGTCTCGACAGCGGATGGGCCTGCGCGCCCGAAAGTAAAAGCAGTCAGATTGAGTTTATTTCGCGTCGCAGTTCACGTTTGGTTCAGGCCCCTCTCTTGGCAAGAAAAGCATCGCGTCAAGGGCTGCTCCTATTCAAAATGGGGCTCGCGCTTCAGTGCCGTGCCCATCGTCTTCAAAACTCGCGGCATTTCCAAGGACGGAGGACGGCTCCTTTTCAAAATGGGGCTTTCGCTCGCAGTGGCGACGCGCGCGCTCTTTGCCGAAGCCAGCAACGCGTTCAGGGATGGGCGACGGTCCTTTCATAGAGTGGAGATCAGAGTTTTCATTAAGTCAATGGCCCGACACGTGGGCATACGTAGCAGCTGCGCGGAAGGATGGCGGTTCCGCTTCAAAGCGAGGTTTTCGCGCGAAGTTGTCTCGAAGTTCGTTGCAACAAATGTAGATTGTGAAACATACCCAAAGATTGGACTGTCTTTTCCAAAACGGGGACTTCGCCCCAATGTTAAGCCCACGTTGCGTTGGTTGTTCAAGGGGTGCGCTTTTTATCGCCAGAAAGAAGGCCTGCAGGGACTTATGGCGAGGGGACTTGGGACGGCAGGGTGTATTGCAGCATCGTTGGTGCATCATGGGTTCGTTTTGCTCCTGCTGCTCCTCTTCCTCCTCCTGCTCCTCCTTTTCCTTTCGTTTTCTGCCGGCGTCGATGCTTGCTTCGTACGCCCCGGGAAACGTGGGGAAGGTCACGGGGGGGCCGTTGGTTATTGGTTATTGATTGCTCATTTCCGTCATGCATCCGCTGATTGTTTCATTGGTCGCATTTCACGTGCAGACGTTTTCATGTACCTGCGTTGCTTGAATGTGTACGCTGTCGCATGTCATTGCATGGTTTGCCTTGCATGTGTGTTGCACGCTTTCGCATGCCATTGCATTGTTTGTTTTTGCATGTGTCTTTCGTCACCGCAAGTTTTGGGCTCGAGCCGCAGGGTTCGGGAAAACAGGAGAGCCAGGGTCCCACCCCCCGGTTCCTAAACCCACCCACCCGCCCTGGGTGCAGACCTAGGGCTGGGCTGAGAAAACTGCACCGTTGAAGACCCATGTTGGTGCTGGGTTGGTGTCGTGTTGAGTGTGTGCGTGGTTCGTCGCTGGCATAGCCACGGAAGCCCGCGGCCGCTGCCAATCCGCGGCCGTTACGCCCCCCCCCGCAGCGCAGGTCCCCCAGGGACTCGAGTCCCGTTTTCCGTCCTCCTCTTCCTCCTCGCCCTCCTTCTCCTTCTCCTTCTCCTCTCGGGTCGGTCGGAAAGGGGGCGTCGGGAAGGGGGGGATTATTAAACTTGTTGCGTGCAGTTGGTTTCGGCCCGGCCCCGCAGCCAGGCGATTTCTTGGATACGATGGTCGCCGCTGGCGACAGGAAAGATGGCTACGTGAGCTGATTATCGGGGACGCCTGCGGCGCATCACCGGCCGCTCCCTGGGAGTTTGCCGAAGATCGCGCAGCATCGAAAGTCGTGACGTGGCGCGGCCCATCCCGCCACCGTGCTTGGGTTTTGGGTCGGAGTCCTCGTGGACGCTTCTTGGGGTCTCGAGAGGGCTCTCGGGGCCTCTGCGGGGGAGTTTAGGGCCTCTTGAGAGCCTCCTGGGGGCTTCTTGTGAGCCTCTTGGGGGCCTCTTGGGGCCTTTGGGGGCTCTCTTGGAGCCTCTTGGGGGCTTCCTGGGGGCCTCTAAGAGCCCCCTGGGGGCCTCTTGGGACCGAAAGCTCAAAATGTTCATTTGGGTTCCCCTTCTGAGCGCCCTCTTGGGGCCGTCCTGGGGCCTCTCTTAGGCCGTTCTGGGTGCCTCTTGGGCCGTCTTGGGGCCCTCTTGCGCCGTCTTGGAGCCCTCTTGGGGGCTTGTTGGGCCGTCCTGGGGCGATCTTGGGGGCCTCTTGGGCCGTCTTGGAGCGTGGGTAAGCCGAAATGGCGAGAACGCGAAAATCCTTCAAAAACCATTGAAAAATCATGATTTTTGCATGTTGGGGCTCTCTCGGAGGTGCTCTTGGAGGCCTCTTGGGCCGTCTTGGAGGCGTCTTGGGCCGTCTGGAGGCTAGCTTTGGCGTCTTGGAGCGATCTGGAGCCGTCTGGAGGCTCTCTTGGACTGCTCGGGACTCTCTAGGATCGGCTTGGGGCGCCCTTGGGTCGTCCCCGGGCCGTTTGAGACCTTGAAGGGGGGGGGGCCGGCGGTGGCCGGCGGCAGAGTGGAGCCCCCCTGCCGCCGGCCTCCTCTCTCGGAGAATAGACCATGGAAAAGCGAAATCATGAGGCTTTGGCTTTGCCGTGAAGCAGTGTCGGGAATTGTTTGTTTTTGGATCCTGACCGTGCGGATCTGCGTAAGGGGTGCCGCCGAATTTCCGAAATGTGGCAAATCCTTTAGGTTTTTGGACCCTGACCCTACGGATCTGCGTGAGGGGTGCCACCGAATTTCAGAAATGTGGCAAATTCCATGTGTTTTTGAAGCCTGACCCCGCCGATCTGCGTGAGGGGTGCCGCTGAATTTCAGAAATGTGGCTATTCCCGTGTGTTTTTGGAGCCTTACCCAGCCGATCTGAGTGAGGGGTGCCACAGAATTTTAGAAATGTGGCAAATCCCATCTGTTTTTGGACCCTAACCCTACGGATCTGCATGCGGAGAGCTGCCAATTTCCAGAAATGTGGCAAATCCTTTTCGTGTTTTTGTATCCTGACCCCGCCGATATGCGTGAGGGGTGCCACCGAATTTTTAGAAATGTGGCAAATCCCTTGTGTTTTTGGATCCTGACCCCGCCGATCTGCGTGAGGAGTGCTACCGATTTTCAAACATGTGGCAAATCAATTGTATTTTTGCACCCTGAGCCCGCCGATCTGCGTGAGGGGTGCCACCGAACTTCCGAAATGTGGCAATTCCCATGTGTTTTTGGACCCTGACCCTACGGATCTGCGTGAGGGGTGCCACCGGATTTCCGAAACCGTGTGTCTTTGGACCCTGACCTTACGGATCTGCGTGAGGGGTGCCGCTGAATTTCAGAAATGTGGCAATTCCTGTGTGTTTTTGGAGCCTGACCCCGCCGATCTCCGTGAGGGGCGTCACCGAATTTCAGAGATTTGGCAAACCCCTTGTGTTTTTGGACAATGACCCCGCCGATCTGCGTGAGGGGTGTCAATTTTTACCCACCCCAGCAATTCAGACAGTACGATGTGGGCGTGGTAGAAATGCCCGTTTTGGGCCTCACTCTCTCGCGCGGTCCATCAACAAGGAACAGTAAGCAGCAAGAAGTCAACAAGGAACAGTAAGCAGCAAGAAGCAGAACTGTGACAGTGGAAACTGGAAGCTGCAACTGGTACAGGAAACTGCGAGCCTCCGGCCTACAGCCTGGTGGCACCACAAAGGGACTGGCGGATTTTACACCCGTTTGCTTTGACCATCAGCTTCTTTGATTGTTATATCCGGTTATTCCGGCCGACGTATTTGTGCACCAGCGTGTATTCGCAACCGGACAAGAAGATTTCTTCCCGGACGTGTCTTGGGACGCGTTCGGTCCAGAATTTCTAAGCGGATGCAGCCGCGGCGACCAGAAAACGATTTAACCTACGGCGGAAGTCTTAGGACATCCAGGTCAGAGCCGGAGGTCCGCGCAGGTTTCCTGGATCGGCGGTGAACCTCTGTTGGTGGCGAGCGTGCATTTTTCTCTTTGAAGTATCCGATCCGCGAACTTCCGTCCCCCCAGTATCCCTGGCGCGCTGCAAAGGCGAGCCTCGAAGGGGACTTGCAGTCGCACAAGAGCGATTTGAAGGAGACCAACACGAACCTTGCGACCACGCTCAAATACATCCACTCGCTACACACGGTCGCGGGGAAGAGCAGGAGGAGGAGGAGGAGGAGAATGAGGAGGAAGGGTTGCCGAGGAGGAAGACGGGAAGGAGCAGGATGAGGATGAGGAGGAGGAGGAGGAGGAGGAGGAGGAGAAGGACGAGGACGAGGAGGAGGAGGACGAGGAGGAGGAGGAGGATGAGGAGGGAGGAGGAGGAGGAGGAGGAGGAGGAGTATGAAGCAGAATAATAATACTAATAAGCATACTAATGATATTAGTAATAGTAATACGAATATTGATAATACTAACAGCACTAATGATACTAATACTAATTATGTTACTAATAATAATAACAATAACAATACTAAGACATATCAGAACAAGCATGACAACACTAAGAAGACTAACACTGATAATAATACTAATAATCAGAAGAAGGAACTCATAATACGAATACTACTAAGATTCTGAATACGAATAGTAATACTACACATGGTAGTGATAATAAGATGAATGCGCATAATACGAATTAAAATAATAATAATAAGGATACTGATCATAATAACAATACTGAGAACAGGAATATTAAGAAGAAGAGGAGGAGGAGGAGGAGGAGGAGGGGAAGGAGGAGGCGGAGGAGGCGGAGGAGGAAGAGGAGGAAGCTGAGGAGGAAGAGGAAGAGGAAGAGGAGGAGGAGGAGGAGGAAATGGAGGAGGAGGATGAGGAGGAAATGTAGGAGGAGGAGGAAGAGGACGAAAATGAGGAGCACGACGAAGAGGAGGAGGAGGAGGAGGAGGAGGAGGAAAAGGAGGATGATGAGGGCCATCGGGGGCCCGAGCCGCGCCCGGTTCCCGCTGGAAGGGCGATCGTTGATGACGCGGGCGCGGCAACGTGAGCCACCGTGGCTCGCGCAGCTGCAGCTCACGAAGGTCAGCCACTGGTCCCGACCCCCACGTTACGCCAGAAGTTCGCGCCAGACGGCGGCGCAGCACAGGGTCATGGACCAGCGACGTGTTCAGAAGCAGCAAGTAGTAGAGCTCGAAGTCAAACTCCATGATTGGCACGATTGGTGGTATATTCAGGAAAGGTGGCATAATCAGGCAAAACAAGCAGTGCTGGCAGCCCTTGCGCCGACCAGCAGCGGCAGCAGCGCAAGCAGGCTACATCAAGACGATGGGGATAAACAGGTTATGGATCAAGAGACCTGGGGCAAAACAGTGGACACAACAGGGCCGTGGCAGATCGACCACACACTGGCAGCTGGGAGGCAGTGCGACGAATGTGGCAGTGGCAGGTCGCGCTGTGCCAAAAGGGCGGCAATGGCTGCGCGAGAAAAGGGCGGCAGTGGCAGTCCAGGCATCCGGCGGAAAGGGCGGCAGTGGCACCCTGTGCAACGTGAGAAAAGGAGCGACTGGCAGGCAGTGGTGGCTGTAGCGCGCAGGCGATGGTAAATACCAACTGCGACCCAGTGTCAGCATCTACGAGGGTGGCAATACGAAATACAAGCCCGACGCCATCAGCTACAAGGGTGGTGACGCGCAGGACGAGACCGACGCCATCACCTACGAGGGTGGCGCAGAGAAGCACGAACCCGATACAGTCGGCTACAAGGGTGGCGCGGCGAAGCACGAACCCGACGCCATCTGGTCCGAGGGTGGCGTCGCTGTGCGCGAGTCCGATGCCATCAACTACGACTGAGGCGTGGCTGCGAAGCACGAGCCCGACGTCATCAGTTACAGCGTCGGGGCCAGCCCCCTCGCGCGAGAGGGCCCAGCCGCGGTGCGATAAGGGCCGCACTGGCGCGCGAAGCGCTGGAAACGGCGCGAGAAGGGAGGCGCGGGCACGAGAAGGTCCAGCAGCGGTGCGCGACGGGCTGGCAGCGGTGCGAAAAAGGGCGGCGTCGGTGCGAGGCGGGCGGCGCTGCGAGAAGGGCGAACAGCGGTGCGAGAAGGGCCAGCAGCAGTGCGCGATGGGCCGGCGGCGGCGCGAGAATTGGCGGCAACGGTGCGAGACGGGCCGGCAGCGGTGCGAGAAGGGCCGGCAGCGGTGCAAGAAACGCCAGCAGGTGGGGCAATGGCGGCAGAGGTTGAATGCGAGACGCCATCCGCTGCAGCGTGACTGCCGAACGCCGTGTCCGCGCCGTTTCTAGAGTCCTCGCTGGCTCGCGCACCGCCCGCTACACATATATGCGCGCAGTCGTTTGGCACCCTGGCGCCAGAGCGACAATCAGTAGTGCAAGGGCTCGTCGCTTCCAGCGGCCGGATGGCGCCCAGCTCGTCGCGTGCATCTCCATGGTGCAGGGAAAAACGGCACGGGCACGATGGCGGAGGCGGAGCTGGACCCAGACTTGCTCCGCTTCTTGCAGAGAGACCCGTGCTGGCAGAACTTGGCCGAGGAGCGCCTGGGCACGGGAGCAACCGTCTCCAAATGCGTCCGAGGCGACGAGGCGGCAAAGGGCTTGAAAACAGAGGTCGCAGGCATCGTGGACGACGAAAGCCCCCCGAAGTGCCGCAGCCTCAACAAGGCCGGAAATTTGCAGATCACCCCATCGCCCCACATGGCCGCCTTCGTGCGAGCGCTGCGGAAGAAGATGCGCCCGTGGCTGCAACAGCTGGGAGACAAAATGCGCGTGGCTGTCAAAGCCGACGGCATGCCATCTGCCATCGTCGAGCAGAACGGAAAGCCCATCATGACAGAGCACTTCGCCGACAACGCGTTCGCGTACGCATCGATCCAGCTCATGCAACCAGGCGCACGGGACGATGGTTGGCACACAGATGGCGGATGCTCCCTGTTGCACGCGGCCGTAGCGATTTTCGGGGCGCGCTCCGTGCAAGTGAGGATCCCAGGGGTCCTGGGAGCACATGATGGGGCGTCACCCTCGAGCACAGCCTCCTGCGGAAGGGTCGTCACCCTCGAGCAAATCCCTGGGTCCTTCTACATGGGCACCCTGTCCTCCCTCGAGCACAACGTGCATCACCACGCCTCCGCGGACTGCCGGGACTGTTTCGCGGCCCACCACGAGCTGCAACAGCGCGTAGACGACAGCAGGCTGCAGATCGCCGTCATGATCCGCTCCGACGTCTTTCGGGAGTTCAGGGCGCGCAGGATCGACGCCGCGCCTGGCCCGAAGGAGTTCTTCAACTTCGTGAACCACGTCGTGGCCGATCACCTGGCGCGGGCCCCCGTGGCGCTGCCCGACCTCACGGAGGTGCTTGACGAAATGCGGTGGCCCGAGCTCACGGAGGTGCTTGACGAAATGGGGCTTTCCGATGAGTTCTCAGCACGGCCCGCGCAGTCCGAAATCATCATCTTCATCGTCATCATAATCGCAATCATCGTCATCATCATCATCATCGCCATCATCGTCATCATCATTAGCATCAACATGTTCACGCCGCCATCATCGTCACGCGGGTCGTGATTTAATCATCATCATCACTACGTGATGATGACGATGACGAGGGGAGGATGATGGATATTATGATGATGGCGATGATGAGGAGATGGTTATGATGATGGCGATGACGCGGACGATGATGGATATCATGACGACGACGATGACGATGATGTTGAAAGTGATGCAACAACAGGTTGAGTCGGTTGAGTCCGAAAATTTCGCCTTAAATCAAGCCAGATAAGGAGGAGAAGGAGAAGGCATGATATATGCAGTTAAAACCCAGAATAAGGATGTAGTGCAAGGGTGCCCTTTCACGTTTGCCTCTTCGACAGATCACTCGCCCATGCTGGCCGCCGCCCATAGCCCATCTTGACGTCCAATGGGCCTTGAATCCGCACCGTGTATCCTTACTACGGGTTTTGTTTGGAGAGCGAGTGAGAGAGACACTATAGAGGGAGGCGAAGAAAGAGTGTGGGGGGAGGGGTATGTTGTTGCAGCGCATGTTTGGCTTGGCTGATGGCTTTCTTTGGCTCGAGCTGGGTTTCCAGGTGTGCCTCGTGGAGCGTGCTTAGATCGTCATGGTGGCCTCTCGGCGCCCTTTCGGGCTGTTCTGGGGCGTCTTGACCCCCTTGGCCATCATGACCCAACTGAGTCGGCGGCGCGCCAAGGGGGCAAGTGATGAGGATGAGACGTTCTCAGAAGGCGGCGGGGCTTTTCAGAAACCATCGCGACATATGGTAAGTTTCTGTGCATTCGGATTCGCTTAGGTAACTTCTCATAAGGCCAGATGTCTTCCGAGCCTTCTGAGAAGGCCCACCCCGTCTGATTCTCCCCCCCCAGGCTTGCCGCCACGTCTGGGGACTTCATGTGCTAATATTGGGCTGCCTTGGGGACCTTTCAAGCACTTCCTGCGGGCGAGAAGCAGAGAACACAGAAGTACAAAAGGCATTCGAAGGATTTTGCAGGTGCGGGCATGGCTTGGGACCCACCGTGCCCTTCTAGTAGCTTCTCGGGACCTCGTGGTTCGTCTTGGAGGCTCCTTGTGCCTTCCTGGCGACCTCCTACTCTCACCTTCAACAGTCATGCAATGTGCCCCTGCCCCTCGAACCCACCTGCGCGCCCAGAAACAAAACAAACCGAGCCGAAACGCACGAACGCCTCGATCCTCGCTCGTCGATGAGGACACGAACTGTGTGTGCATTACTGCTGCGGCCCGCTGTAAGGCCCTTCTTGGGACATCCTTGCGCCCTCTCGTGCCGTCCCGAACCCTGTCTGTGGTTGCCCGCGCCTGCCCGCGCACTTCCAGGCCTGCGTGAGCACCTGCGCAGGTCCATTTCGATCCGATCGATCCGATGCGGTATCGATTCCAGCTGGCCTGTTCCGATTCGAATCCGATAATTCTGGCGTTCCGCCGCGGCCCGATGCTTGCATGGCGCTGTTGTGTTTCCTGGCGCGGCCCATCCGATGCCGCCCGATGTATCGAACATTCCGACCCGATCCGATTTTCCGATTCGAAGCTGACCGCCTTTGCCCACGCCCCGTCCCAAGTCGTGAACATCGACTCCCGAGAGGAGGGGCTGAAGGGGGAGCACGCACCCCCCGCCAGGAACCCAAGGGGTCGCTAGGCAGTCCCAGGTTCGGGCTGCTCGGTTGCGTCGCAGTCGGCTGCATTCGGTCGGCTTGTTTCGGTTGGCTGAAAGGTCGTTGCTGCGTCACTGCGCCTTCTCGGCTGCCTGCGGCCAGTTGGTCCCAGTCGGTTTCGGTTTCACTGTCGGTTCGGTCGGTCTTCGGTTGTGGACGGCCTTGGGTCGACGAAGGTGCAATGCTCGACGCTTCGAGCATTCCCACCGGCCCACCCAGATGCGATCCTTGGGCTTGTGTTGTGAAAAGAACAGTGGGGGCTATGAGCGAACACGCAGCGTTGGGGACACTGGTCAATCCGAGCAGATTCCAACGATTAAAAAATTGTGGGGGCTTCTGGGAGCCTCTTGGAGGCTCCGTGGAGTCATCCTAGGGTTATCTTGGGGCTTTTTTGGAAAGCCTCGGGGTTCTCTCGGAGCTCGCTCAGGGCTCTTTCGGTATCATTTCGGAAACTCTCGGGGCCATCTTGGGGGTCATCGTCTGGAAAGGAAGTGGCTTGAATTAGCTCCTCCATCATCCCCCACATGGAGCCATAAACATGGGGTGTTCTTGGGGCTCTCTCGAGCAAGCGGGCACTTTGCGGCCTTGGAGACATGATTTTGGCCATCTCGAGGTGTCTTTGGACTGTCTTGGGGCCTCTTGGAGCAATCTTGGGCCACCCTTGACGCTCCAAACCTATCGCGACCCTCCCGAGGCCCTCAGAGTGGAAGGAAGCGAAACTCTCTCCCCGAAGGGGAAAGCGGGGGAGTCTGGAAGAGCTCATGCTGCAAACAACGTAAGCCTAAGTATAAGGCTGGTGGGATTACACGATCTATAGCTTGACAAATGACACATCTGACCAAGACCAGACAAGTGGACGAGAGAATAAGGACGACTTAACGGTCTGGCGCATGGACATGGAAGGAACATTGAGGAGGAGGTGGCCAGGGAGGAGGACAAAGGTTTGGAGTTAGACAAATGGGGGCTGGGGATGGCCTGAGACACAGGTCTAGAGCTAGACCCGAGGACATGGGGTGTAGATCTAGACTTGTGGGGGCTGGAGGACCCAGGACCTGAGCCGATGGGGTGGAGGCCCCCAGCGGAAGGCTCTGGGGAAGGCCCATTGGGGATGGTGAACACGTATATTATGCATGCGTGCGCCTGGTAATATGCCGCATGTTCTTTTGTCTCGAATGACGTGCACGCGCCGGCATTGTTGATCGAAACACGTGATCGTTTTACGTAAGTTCATCGCATGCGGTATGCAGAGTGTTGGCAATCGAAGCGTTGTAACCATATTGTGGCCGATGGAATCGTATTAAGTCAACTTGCAATGCTGGGGATGGTGAGGAGTGCGACTGGCTCTTGAAGTATTACGACGTGCGCAAGGAGATGCGGGCTAGCGAGGTGGACGCCCTCGGGAAGGTTCGCGCACCGAGTGAACGGAGTGGTCCTGACGATGATCCGACTTGCGAGAATATAGAGGATGATGAGGACCAGGGACCCGAGTATACCCAGGAAACATCAGCGATGCTGCAATACGCCCACCCGTCCCAAGCCCCCTTTCCCGGTGGTTGTCCCGATGGTTGTGCCGAGGGTGTTGCCGATGAGTGCGTGATGGTTGTCTCGATAAATAGTTTGGGATTCGCACATGTATATATATATATATATATGTATATATATATACATATATGATCAGCCAAGCGTGAATGCCTCCAGTCAATACGCCGCTGTCTGTATTCCGTAGCCTTCGGCTTTAGGTTTTTCTTGGGTGTATGCTCAACCTAGACCTTCAGGCCCTGTACGCTGCCGCGATAGCAGGGCTGCCTGGCTGGGCCGCCCTTGTCTGGCAGGCCGCGCGAGGGCCTGGACAGTCCGCCTCCTTTGAGGGCGGAGGAGGCTACCCAGGGCACGTGGAGGGGTGCCCCGAGGTGATCTGCGAGTGCCCGGAGGTGGTCTGCCCGAGGCCGGAGTGCCCCGAGAATGATTGCCCGATCGTGGAGAGTCCGTCTGTCCCCGACCTCAGGGAGGTATACCCCTTGCTGGAGGAGGGCATCTTCGCCTTCCTCTTCGTGCCGCTGCTGATCGCGACAGCCGCGGGAGTGCTGCTCGGCTGCTGGTGTGCCAGGAGGAAGCTGAGTCAGAAGGAGGCGGGCGGTCAGCACGTCAACCCGTCCGTGACGGACGAGAAGCGGCGACAGCTCGCCGCTGAGCAAGTGGCAGCCGTTCGTGCCCGTCGAGAGGCAGGGCGCCACACGCAGCATTGAGTATGGCAGCCAGGGGATATTACATCCTCATCAAATACAACGGGGTAGACGAGGACCTGTACCATGAGACGTTGATCACGGGGGTCAGTCCAGAGGATCCCACCGAGATTACGTTGTACACCGCCGATCGGGACCACTATCAGTTCAACATAGCACCTGGAGATGACGTTGAGGCGGTGTACTGGATCGGGCTGCCGGGAGGTCGTCCAGCTCATGTGCCCGAGAATGAGATCTATCGGTTCCGCCACAACGTGCCGCCCAATGAGCGCCAGAGGCTCTTCGCGGAGGCGCAGGGCATGCTGGGAGCAGCGCCGGCGCCTCCACCAGCCCCCCTGGCGGCCCCGATGCGGAACGTGCAGAGGCAAGGTCTGGGCCGCCCCGCGGGGGCGGCCGCCAGACGCGCCGAGCCCGGCCGCGTGTGGGTCTTTGCCGAGGACCACGGCCGCCACCAGAAGGGCGACAGTGTGGAGGAGCTCCCTGCGGGGGCAGTGGTGCTAGGAGAGAGGGCGGTCGTCCCCGCGGCGGACGGCAGCACGGCTTTCTTGCAGATGATCCCCCAGGACAGTATAGATGAGTTCAAGATGGACGATCTCAGGGTGATGCCAGTGAAGTTCGACGGCATGGGACGACGCAGGAGACTCTTCCAGGATGGCGTCGCCAGCTTCGTGCCCGACGAGCCCGAGGGGGGCTTGGGGTTGGAGGGCCCTGGCACCGTGTCCAGGAGATGCCAGACCTACGTCGAGAGGTCCCAGACGCCAGTGTCTCAGCATGCGTCGTGGAGGGCGACATCGGGCGTCTCGAGCGGGGACCGCAGTGTCTTCGAGCATGAGGTGCTCTCCGAGGTGCTCGAGTGCATGGTGTGCACGGACCAGCTGCACGCCCCCGCGCTGCGCAGTGCGGAGCTCGTCTGCAGGAGGCTCCAGCTGATCGAGAGCGCCCACTCCCTGAACCCCTCGGCTCCCGACTACTCGGCCGCCGACCAGCACATGGGGTGGGGCCGCCGCCGTCAGGGCACGATGGTGGCCCCGCTGCTCCAGCAGCACGTGGCGACGGCCCTCCGCGAAGAGCACCAGGTGGCCAAGGAGCAGAGGAAGGCCCGGGAGGAGCGTCGTCTGGGCCGCCAGAACAACAAGAACCACAAGGACAAGGTCCCAGAGGGCCAGGGGTGATGCGGCCCCCTCCGAGGGGCGACGGACCTAGCCCCTCGGCAGTGACACACCCAGGAGGTCCACAATTTTTTGATAGAGCTCGGCCACGGGATCTATTTCCGCTCCCTCATGTTGTTGAGCAGTCGGCTACTGAGGGACATCCCTCACGCTCGGTGCGAAGACGCCTGGCGAGGAGGAGGTTTTTGGACAGAGCCACCAACTCTGTCATCAACACCTTGAATGAGATGCAGGGCTGCGCCGGGGTGCACGACGGAACCCCCGCGATGGGCCAGATGCTGTCTCAGGATGCGATACGCTGTGACGTCGCGTCCACTCCGCCATCCCAGACCTTGTGCACCAGACACGGGGCCGTTCGCGAGCTCTTGTCAAGCATCGTTGACTATGCAGGCAGCGATTGCAGCGCCACGGTTCGCCCCTATCGGCGGGATCCGGTTTCTCTTCCAGATCCCGGGAGGCCCTCGGCGGATCTGCTGTGCACCCTCCCGGAGCCTGACCAGGATTTGCTGAAGTCATGGGATGCTCATATGCTTGCTGACCCTGTTGATGTGGGGTTCTATCGAGAGTCGGGACATCAGTTTAGGTTGTATTTCGACGAGATTTTTAAGGCGCAGCGAGATGTCTACGTTGAGTTTTTGAGAGACCTTAGCGACGCCAAGATGATCGGTTGGACTGAGAAGCCTCTGAGCTTGGTGACCCCCTTCTTTGTGGTAAAGAAGCGCGACAGGTCACGACTCATCATGGATTGCAGAAGCACGAACCTCCTCTTTCGAGCACCCCCTGCCCCTGAGACGGGCACGGCTGCAGCGCGGGGCAACCTGGAGCGTCCAGAGGCTCGTCCTGAAGCCGAGGTCGGCGGAACTGACGCCAGCGGAGGTGGGGGAAGCAAACTCTGGGTCGCTCAGGCGGACGTGAAGGATTGTTTCCACTGTGTTCGCAATCTTCCAGAGCTGTGCCCGTGCTTCTGCATGCCGCCGATCACGGAGGGAGAGAGAGCCGACGCTGGTATTGGGGGCCCTAGTGGCCTTGGGGATTTGGCTCGAGAGGTTTCGGTTTACCCAATGCTGCTGACTCTTCCAATGGGATTCTCCTGGGCCTTCTACTTCGTCCAGCGCCTCGTGGAACACCAGTGCAGAGTTTCCTTGGCTGGGGCTGGCTTGGCTTTCAAGTTCCTGAGGGGCCAGGCCCCTGCTCCAGATCTTGGGGCCCAGTTGGCCGTTCTACCCTACTGCGACAACATCAATGTTGCGGGTATCAGGAGGGAGGAGGTGAAGGAGGCAAAGGATGTGATCGTTCGGAGGCTTCGATTCGTGCAGTTCACTGTCCATGAGGAGACCGAGCCCGAGACCCTGTCGCACTCGCTGGGTCGCGTCATCGATGGGGAGTCCTGGGTGGTTCGTAATCGGTCTGAACGAGGGGGGCGTCTTCGCGAGGTCTGTGAGGCTCTTGAGGGGGGTCAACCAGTGACGGGTAGGCAGATGAAGCAGTACCTTGGCCACGTGGTCGATTTCTTTCTGATTAGACGGGAGGTCCTCTCGGTGCTCAGATCTTGCTACGACTTTGCGCAGGCGGCAGATAAGAAGCCCCAGAGTTTGTGGCCTTCTGCTCGGCGCGAAGTTCGCTGGATACGTTCTCTCACTTTCATTGGTCTCGCTCGGCTGGACAGGCCTTGGCACGATACAGTCGCGTCGACTGATGCGTGCGAGTCTGGCGCAGGGATCGCTGCGCGCCGTGCGGACCCCGCGGAGGCGGCGTCCATTGGCCGAGTCCGCGAGAGATGGAGATATCGCTCTCGTCATCCCCTTCACTGTCGTCCTCGTCTGCATGCCCTGGGCGGGGGCCCTCTTCAAGACGTGGATGCGGTCCTGCCAGTAACCCGACAGGCCCTTGGGGGGGCACCTGAAGACCTGGAGGTCAACCCGGGGTTCGACGATATCCCAGAGGCCTTCATGGACCCCGACAAGTGGCACGAGGTGTTTGCTATGCGTTTCAGGAGGGAGGAGGCTATACCTATTCTGGAAGGTCGGGCGTCTTTGTTGGGGATACAGCACTATATGAGGTCGTCTCGGTCTTTTGGAAAACGTCTTCTACTCGTGGGGGGCCAGCTGGGGAACACTTTGGCTATTGGGCGTTCTCGGGCATCATCGTACGACCTGCTCATAATCATCAGGCGCATTGCTACCTATATGTTGGCTACAGGCTCGAGTCTCTCTGCACGGTGGACCCCTTCTGAGCTCAATGAGGTTGCCGACCGATCCTCCAGACGATGGGGGAGCGACGTCAGGGCTCCGAAGGGCCGCAGCGGCTCGGGCGCCCACCCGCCGCGCCAAGTGTCAGAAGACGGCTCTGGCGCGCCATGGGGAGGGCGTGACCTCACGACTCCAGCGGCACCACCGGGGTTCCACCTCGGCGAGGCCTGTGGGCTCGGCGCCGCTGCGCCTTCAGCGTCAAAGAGCTGTGGAGCGCATCTCGGGACCCTCGAGAGAGAGCCGTCGGGAGAAGCGCCAGAGCATCTTCGGGGCCTTCGAGCGTCTCGCCTTGTCGGGCCAGCATTCCATTCTCGAACGTCATTCGATTACGGCACCCACGGAGGGCCTATACACAGCCTGGTGGGAGGAGCTCCAGGATTTTGCGGATATGAACGGCTACACCTTGGACAGCGTGAAGAATGCCGACATTGCGCTGGTGGACTTCGCGGACTACTTGTTTCTCGAGGGGTTCGAGCGGCCCGACCTCATGAAGATGTACGCCGCGGCCGCCTGGCACCTGGCCGGCCTGTCGCCCATCGGGAAGCTGCGTTTCCCGCGGTTCTCCCGCGCAGCCCGGGGACTAGGCCTGCTGGCGCCAGCGCAGACCGCGCCGCCCGTCCCCTTCGAGGTGGCGTGCTGGATCGCTTGGCACATATACCTCCGCCTCCAGGACTGGACCATCCCACTCTGCCTGCTGACCATGTTCGTCTGCTACTTCAGGCCCGTGGACGTCCACAGCCTGAGGGGGGGGGACCTGGTGCCGCCCGGGGGCTCGAGCAGCCACTGGGTGCTCAACGTGCACCCCGCCCGCCGCGGAGAGACGTCAAAGGTGGGGGTGTCCGACGAGGCGCTGCTCCTCGACTCTCCCTACCTCCCAGGTCTGGGCCCAGCGCTGCATCGGCGACGTCGCGGCCAACGGCTGGCCAAGTTGTTCGAGGTCAGCGAGAGGGAGCTCAGCCTTCAGTGGGGCCGCTCGCAAGAGCAGCTCGGTCTGCTTCCAGCCCAGCGGCATCGCCTGTGCCAGATCCGCCACGCGGGGCCGCCCCACGACATCCTCATGGGGGCCCGCACGCTCCTCGACGTCAAGCGCCGGGGGAGGTGGAGCTCGGGCGCGACCGTCAAGCGGTACGAGGCGGCGGGGGTGGTGCAGCAGGAGTGGGCCAAGCTGTCGACGGCGCAACAGGCCGCCGCGTCTCGCGCGGCGGAGTGGATCAAGTCTCAGGTGGGCATGTTCTCCGACCCCAGCCCGGGCGGGCGCGGCGCTGGAGGACACCGTGGCTCCTCCAGGAGCTGCACTGCGGCGCGCACGGGATCCTCGACAGCGCGGGCCGCCAGGGCATCGGGGGCGTCGGCTGGGACACGGACATCAGTTCAAAGGCCGACCTCTCGAGTGCCGCCGTCATCAAGAGCATCGCCCGCGACTTCAAAGCGGCCGAGAACCGCTTCGGGCTGAGCGGGGTGTTCGCAGCTCTCTGGGTTGGAATCGTTTGCTCGACCTGGACTCGCATTCGCGACCGCCCTCCTCTTCCCAGATTGCGAGATGATGATAAGTTCTTGTCGGGGTATCCACAGCATGAGCGTGATTGTGATAGAGAGGCTGTGCAGCTGGGGAATCTCATGGTAGAGCTATCGGTGAAGCTACTTTTGGAACTTTTACCGAAGAGAGTCGTCGTGGTCATAGAGAACCCACTGACATCCAGGCGCTGGCTTCATCCTGGTCTTCTTCGATTGAGGGCTGAGTTTTCTGATCACCAAGAAGTGTTGCTGGATCAGTGTGCCTACGGCACTCCTTGGAAAAAGCCCACGAGGCTGCTGGTGTGGCACTGCCCTGCGATGAAGGCGCTGGGCAGGCGTTGCACAGGCACCAGAGGTGTTTGCGCCTTCACTCAGCAGCCTCATGCGACTCTGACCGGCAAGGTTCACGGAGTTTGGCGTACCAAGCAGACCCAGCAGTATCCGCAACGTTTTTGTACATTTGTCTCGCGATGCCTGGCTCAGCATCTCAGACACAGTCTGCCTTCTGTGTAGCCCCCCTTATTCTCCGTGCCCTGCGAGAACACTATATGATAGCGGATTCGGGAGACATTGATTATTGAATAATCTTTCTCTGCGCGTGATTGTTGAAGTGCTGCCGGCATTGTTCTCGGCCAGCTGTGAGCCTCGCCCAACCGACAGCTGCCAATAGACAATGTTTCTAACTTCTGGCGGAGACACGAAACAGGCATGATCAGCCAAGCGTGAATGCCTCCAGTCAATACGCCGCTGTCTGTATTCCGTAGCCTTCGGCATTAGGTTTTTCTTGGGCCCACCGTCCACCCCAGCGCCTCCTGGGAGACATTGATTATTGAATAATCTTTCTCTGCGCGCTGATTTGATTGTTGAAGTGCTGCCGGCATTGTTCTCGGCCAGCTGCGAGCCTGGCCCAACCGACAGCTGCCAATAGACAATGTTTCTAACTTCTGGCGGAGACACGAAACAGGCATATATATATATTGGAGGTGAGATCGATAGATAGTCCGTGCGACTGACATATGTATACACGTGTGTAGATCTAATGGTTGTCCAGATGGTTGCCCCGCGTATGTAGTGAGGGTGATAGTTATACTGACAATGAGGTCGGTCGATACAATGACCGAGATGTAGTGAGAACGATGATGGATATGTGTAGTGTGTGTCCCGATGGTTGTCCCGTTGATTGTCCCGATGGTTGTCCCTGATAGGATCGTGAGATCGGCAGGTTGATAGTCAGATTTGCCAGTCTGTAGTGATACTAATTCATGGTGAGATCGGTAGATGGATGGATTGACAGATGGGATGGCTGTCCCGTTAGTTGTCACCAGTGGTTTGCCCGATGGTTGTCCCGATATATGGATCGCGATATCGTCAGAGTTATTTATATTTAGACCGTGCGATTGTGATACCCATAGCAAGTGATTCCGGTATGTGTACATCATTTTATGTTGTATTATCGAAGACGCCTACGGCGAGTCAGCGCCGCCCGTGCCTTTGTAAAAGCGTTGATGTGGCCGACAGCGGGGCTAGAGCTTGACCAAGCTATCGAGCCAGTTAGTCCCCGAGTCGGTTTGGGAAGCCTTCGGGGAACGCAAGGGTGAGCAAGAGGTTTGAAATCGCAAATGTGTCCGAGCGTTGTGGCCAGATCTCTGCCAACCCACCAGACCAGGTATTCCCCCAGCCAGTGTGGAACCCCTTCGGGGAACACTTGGGGGAGGATGGCGGGGAATATCAGGAGGAGGAAGAGGAAGAGGAGCAGGAGCAGGAGGAGGAGGAGGAGCAACAGGAGGAGAGGAGGAGAGGAGGAGGAGGAGGAGGAGGAGGAGGAGGAGGAGGAGGAGGAGGAGGAGGAGGAGGAGGAGGAGGGAGCATCTTGGGAGCCTCTGGGGGCACTCTTGGGGCCTCCCGGGGGAACGAAAGTCTAGTTGCCCTCGCGCCTACTTTTTTTTCGAGTGAAGCGGTTCCCGGGCAGCTCCCATGGCCTGTTTCCTTTGTATTTTTCTTGAGGTGAGCCGGTCAGAGAGCCCCAAGACGGCCGCAAGAGAGCTTCATATGGCCTCCATACGGTCCAAGAGAGTCTCGAAACGTTTCCGGAGGGCCTCCGAGAGGGCCTCCAAGGGGGCCTCGGAATGCCACACATGTTGATGTCCCTCGGATTTTCGCAGGTTTTTTGGGTTCTCCCTTTGTCCGTCCCAGAAGGGCCCCAGACGGCCCAAGAGGCCCCAACGATCCTCCCAAGACGGCCCCAAAGGCGCCCCAAAGGAGCCCAAAACGGTCCAAGGGGGCCCCCAGACGGGCCCAAGACTGCCCAAGGGGCCCCAAAGATCGTTCCAAGAAAGCCCCAAAAACCCCCCAGAGGAGCCGGAAACTGTCCAAGAGGGCCCCCAGACGGCCCAAAAAGGCCCCAAGACGGCCCAAGAGGGCCCCCAGACGGCCCCAAGAGAGCCCCAAGATGGCCCCGTGAGGCCCCCAAGCGGGTCCCATGAGGAAGGGGAGGAGGAGGAGGAGGAGGAGGAGGAGGAGGAGGAGGAGGGAGGAGGAG
>CAUYUJ010015560.1:991275-1037980 GCA_963575745.1 Prorocentrum cordatum | reverse complement strand
CTAGTGGTGTCAAAAGAGAGCATCTTGAGTCCCCACGCGGGTCTGGGCGGGATCCGGACGGGAGCCGGGGGAATCCGGAGATTCTTTTTTAACAAACACTAGCGCACTTCGTGGTCTTCGAGTTCCCAGATCTCCATTCCTGGGCATGATTTTGAATGCCCGGAACCAAATGTAGGCCACTTCGTGTTCTTCGAGTTCCGAGAACTCCATTCCTGGGCATGATTTTGAATGCCCGGAGCCAATTGTAGGCCATTTCGTGGTCTTTGAGTTCCCAGAACTCCACTCCCGGGCCACATTTTGAATGCTGAGGCAGGCTGATGCTGCGGCTGAGGCAGGCTGAGGCTGAGGCAGGCTGAGGCAGAGGCTGAAGGCAGACTGAGGCTGAGGCTGAGGCAGGCTGAGGCCGAGGCTGAGGCTGATGCAGGCTGAGGCTGAGGCAGGCTGAGGCTGAGGCCGAGGCTGAGGCTGAGGCTGGGGCTGATGCAGGCTGAGGCTGAGGCCGAGGCTGAAGGCAGATTGCGGCTGAGGCTGAAGCAGGGCTGAGCTGTGCTGAGGCTCTGCAGGCTGGAGGCTGATGCGGAGGCGGCTGGGAAAATGCTGAAGGCAGGCTGAGGCAGAGGCTGAGGCTGATGCAGACTGAGGCTGAGGCAGGCTGACGCTGAAGGCCGAGGCTGAATGCAGACTGAGGCTGAGGCTGAAGCATGGCTGAGGGCTGAGTCTGGGAATGAGGTGTCTGAGGCTGAGTGCAGGGCTGAGCTGATGCAGGCTTGAGAGCTTGAGGCTGAGGTTGATGCAGGCTTGAGGCTGAGGCAGGCTGAGGGCTGAGGGCCGGAGCTGAAGGCAGATTGAGGCTGAAGGCTTAGAGGCTGACGCAGAGGCGAGGCTGAGGCTGAGGCAGGCTGAGGCTTGAGGCCTGAGGCAGGGCTGATGCTGAGGCAGGCTGAGGCTGAGGCCTGCTGATAGATGCAGGCTGAGGCTGAGGCAGGCTGAGACTGATGCCGAGGCTGAAGGCAGATTGAGGCTGAGGCTGAGCAGACTGAGGCTGAGGCTGAGGCAGGCTGAGGCTGAGGCTGAGCAGGCTGATGCTGAGGCAGGCTGAGGCTGAGGCTGAGGCTGAGGCAGGCTGAGGCAGGCTGAGGCTGGCCGAGGCTGAAGGCAGACTGAGGCTGAGGCTGAAGCAGGCTGAGGCTGAGGCTGAGGCAGGCTGAGGCTGTGGCTGAGACAGGCTGATGCTGAGGCAGGCTGAGGCTGAGGCTGAGGCTGATGCAGGCTGAGGCTGAGGCAGGCTGAGGCTGAGGCCGAGGCTGAAGGCAGACTGAGGCTGAGGCTGGTGCAGGCTGAGGCTGAGGCTGAGGCAGGCTGCGGCTGAGGCTGAGGCTGAGGCTGAGGCAGGCTGAGGCTGAGGCTGAGGCTGAGGCAGGCTCAGGCTGAGGCAGGCTGAGGCCGAGGCTGAAGGCAGACCGAGGCTGAAGGCAGACCAATTTGCCGACTCGAACTGAGGTGTCCGTTGGGGTGTGCCCAGCGGTCAGCGCCACCGCGGCCGTGTCGGTCGCGCCAATTTAGCTGGCCGCTGCGCGCGCGTGTTTGGGTCGTTGCGGCCGCAACGATTCACCAACCAACGCCAAGCTTTCATCGCAATTTCCGCCGCATGGGTTTTGCAAGCTAACTTTAAGGTGGGCGGGTGGGATGTTTGCAAGAGCATGGGATGTGTCAGTTCGGTTTTAAAATCAGTTACACATAGTGCACCACATAGATGGTACCACACATGTTGAGCCACACACATTGCACCGCACAACATAGAGTGCTTCAATCGCATTGCTTGGGGTCCACGCCGTCTACGATTTGTTCGCCCAAGTGTTTTTTGATGCCCCGGGGAACGAAGCGCACCACTGCCCATCCTGGTTTCGGAAGGCGACCTGTTCTGGACTTCGACGTCTTGCGGAGACGCTGGCGGTCCACATTCGGCGAAGACTTCGGAAGCCTGGGGTCCTGCTCCGAGTTCTTGGCATTGAAATCGTCTTGAATCTTTATCCCGCCGCGGCGGTCACGGGATCGCGCCAGGGTTCCGGGCAAGGTCCATTTGATCTGATCGATCCGATCCGATACGTATACATGATGGCCAGGTCGATACGGTTCGATTCCGACATTCGAACGATCCGATGCGGACCGACGCTTGCATGGCGTTTTTGTGTTTCCTCGCGCATCCTATCCTGCTTGATTTCGAATTCGTCCCGATGTAGCCCGATCCGGTGCGCGTCCCGATTCGATCCGGTTTTCGATTCGATGCTCACTGATCCTGCCAGACTGTGAGGGCATTGATTTGGACATGTTCATCTCTCGTGGTGTCCTGTCCTGCCTCGTGCGCCTCAATCCCCGAACGCCGCCGCAGCCGTTTCGGTCTGGGCGGGCGTCAGGGCAGCCTGGGGATCCCAGTTCCTGCCGCACGCTGGCCGGGTCTCGGTGCCCCCCCCCAGCGGCCGCTGCGTCGCCGTCTTCGCGTCGTCGCGTCGCTTCCTCGTCGTTCCCTCGTCGCTTCTTTGCCGTTTCGTCGTCGTCGCTTCGTCGCCGTCGTCGTCGTCGCGGTTGTCGCTTTAATGTTACTTCGTCGTCATCGCTTCATTGTCGCTTCATCGTCGTCGTCGCCATCGTCGCCTCGCAGCCGCGGTTCGATGTCCAGGTTGCGCTGTGCCCCTTGGGTGCGGGATGGAGAGGGCAGCAAGGGGAGGGGTGTGGAGATCGGAGGGGTGTGTGGAGGGAGGGCAAAACGGGGGAGGGGGTAAATGGGGAGGGTGGCAGTGGGGAGGAGGTATGAGGAATGATGATTTTGAGGAGGGGTATGAGCGAGATAGAGGAAGCGGCAGGAATGTTACCCTTACCGATGCTATCGGGTTATACCAAGCTCCAGCTTCCCAATGTGCTAACCATCTGGTGACCAGCTCGCTTGGCATGGGCCGGTGCAAGCGCCCATCACTCATCAGTTGTCCCCATTATCTTTTTCCTCCATACCGTTCCCGCCTCCCTGCCCATTCCTTCTTCTCAGCCACCATGGAGGCTTTCCAAGGAAGCCCGTCTCAGGATGCCTGAAACTCTCCCAAAATCTCTCCCAAGCAATGCAGGAAGCGTCTCCCAAAGCCTCTCGAGAGTCTGGAGGTCTCCCCGAAATCTGCCCAGGTAGCCTCGCCCAGGTCTTGAAGTTTCCCAGGCAGCCTCTCCCAAAGGTTTTCCCAAAGGTCAAAGTTTGTCCTGGGCTGTGGCTGTTATGTTTGTTTTAGCTTTCCTGCCTCCCGCGCCTCTCTCTCGCCTCCCCGCTCCGCGGCCGTCTCGGATCGCAGGGCCCTTCAGCTGTGCGGCACGCCTGCAGCGAGAGCTAGCGAGCCCCCCCAGTAAAAGGAATGAGCACGTGCTTTTTCTCTCTCTCTCTCTCTCTCTCTCTCTCAGCGGGTCCCTCTACCTGCACATCGTGAATTTTGTATTCCCTACATCTACTACAGCGCAGCCCACTGGTTGCGAAGCCTGCGTGGCCCCGACCCCAAAGAGAGTCAGGCAAACCCTCCTTGTCACCCAACTTTCGGGTGACATGCATTGTTCTCTCGTGCTTCCCGCTCTGTATCCCCTCGTGCCAGGCGCCGCCATGGAAAGATATGTTGACGCTCGGCCACCAAAATACAAAGTTTCTGGAGATCCGTGGCAAGAACAAGGTCTGGATGCTTGGGCAGGAGGGGGAGAGGGCGATGATACGTTTTTTGGGATGGCGACGCCGAAAGGGGGCTGGTCAGATGCTGACTGGGCCCGCTGGTTCGCTCGGCAGGCGACAGAGTTACAGCCCAATGCGCACTCAGCGTCTACAGGTTGGAACCGCAAGGTCGTGGCTCACCGGCCGGGGCAGCCTGATTGAACGCACCATTGCGGTGCTATGCGATTCCGTTCGCACCGACCTGCTGGGGCGACGCCTTTGCGAGATCGAATGATCGACAACGGGGGCAATGTCCTGAACGATCGGAGGTTTCAAATGTGCTAAATATATGTCTTCCCACCTGGGATGGACGAGATCCTGATACGCGTCTCTATCCAAATATGAAGGAGCTGCAGATGTGGTTCACTATTTCAAAGACGCTAAAGAGATCGCATGGACACCTCATCTGCCGCTACGCAAAAGACAACCTCGATATTTTCATTAACGAGCTTACTGAGGCACGGCCGTCCGCCGAGGACAGCGGGCAGTTTGCAGCCGAGCATATCCGAGAGGCTTTCGCCGAAACCCAAGCCGCATGCGACCGAAGGCTTTCGAGAAGCTTTTGTAGTCTGAAGATGCCGAGCGCAAGCGAGATGAATCCACTGTCAATTACATAGCGCGCGAGCATGGGAAGCAATTTGCATTGCCAGTTGAATTGGAAGGATACATGCTTCTCCGAGGGTCCAAGCTCAACGACGCCGCTTGGGGCGCCGTCGAAAACCGCACTGAGGGCCCCTGCGAATTCGATGCGTTCAGTGAGAAGTGGAACGCCGCGCCCATCGCCCTCGCGAGAAGGTGGCCATCGCATTCGCGGAATGAGTTCTCGCGCTTCAGCGGCCACCAGGGCGGCGACGAAAGGTGCGAGCCAGATGAATCCGATCGAGAAGTTGCTCGCTGGTTTTTCGCGCGACAGTCTTCGCTCACTCTGCCCGTCGCTTACGAGGGGGAAGATATCTTGAACGAGGCCCCCAGACTCGTCGGCGACGAAAACGTGCTCTTTGTTGCCGGCGGCCCGAGGCTTTTTTCAAGCACTGTCCGCCACGAGGGGTAGCTAATGGCATTCGGAAGGGGGGCGCCGCGGGAAGCGGAGCGGCCGCGCTAGGCCGATGCGCTGCGCGAATAATTGGCCGATGAGCTTCTCAGGTCTCTCCCATTGAAGCGGGCGCCATCCCGCGTGGCGCTCGTCGTCGGGCGCGCCGGGCTCAGCAGATGCCAGTTCTTCCACTTTCGCCGCCCTCGCTGAGGCAAACAAGCTTGGATGGGGCTTCTCCTGGAGTCAAGGCTCGGATGGGCTTCGGCTCGTAGTTGGCGCCGGAGCTCGGCGTGGAGCCCGCGGCGAGGATCAGTTCGACAAGCTTGTGGGGCACCTTTGGGGGCGCCTGCGGACTGGCCGTCGGCCGGTCTTCGAAGTTTCTGTCTGGCCGGGCGCTGCCCGTCGCCGTCGCGCAGAACTGCGGCGCCCTCGCGGCGCGCGCGACCCAGGTGGAAATCCCTCGTCGGCCGGGCGCGGTTCTCGGCGCGCCGGGCGGAATCACCGCTTGGAGGGCGCCCGTCGGTTGTCGGTCGAGGGCGCGCGAGGCGGGCTCAGGCAGGCGCGTGGCGACGCATGTTTCCTGGCTCAGATCAGCCTTCCCCAGCCAGCTGCCGCCTCTGCGAGCGTTCATTTCGACGTTGAGCCGCGCGGGGCGCACTTCGAATCGCGGGCGGGCGTCCGGGAGGCCGGTCGACCGCTGCGAGGCCCGGACAACCCCCCCGAACGCCGGAGGTGGAAATGGCGCTGCCTGCGCCGCACGCCCCCGGCATTTCTCGACCGCGCGGCCATGGGGCGCCGCGCGGAAGCGCGCATCGGCGCGACTACTTACAAGAACCGGCTCGGGGGCGCCAAGAACTTAGACGGCGAGGCTGCCCCGCCCGCGCGCCGGCGCCAAGGCCCGAGGTCCTCCGCTCGAGTCTCGAGGATCAACGCGGGGCAGCAGTTCGCGGTCGGCAAGATGCCGCTACCAGGCCGGGCAGGCAAACAAACGCGCGAGCAGGCAATTTGTTTTCGCCGGGGGCATTGCGCGCGCCGCCGCAGCAGCGCCGATGCTCTCTGCGCCGCATGTCGAGCGAGCAGATGCGAAGAGGCATCGAGATGGTCGACCGCTGCTTTCACGATATTTTGATTGCTCGAGCAAACCCGCGGCGCTCGCCGCTGCGTCGACGCCGCTGGGGAAGGCGCGCCCAGATCTCCTGGGGATGAGCCTTTCGAAGACCCTGGAGCGGCAGCTGCCGACGGAATTTGGGTCGACTCTGACAAAAACGCTGATCGAGAACTGCCGGGGCGACCTATGGCCGAGAGTTACAATGAAGCAGGACTCGCTCGGCCAGCACCGCAAAGCGCTGATCGCCAAGTGCGACCTAGACTGGGTGCCGCATCAGATGAGCCGCAAAGCGAGCCAGCGTCTAACCGGGCCCCTGTGCCGGCCGCGCTCGAGGGGGCATCCAGCGCGTCGGCGCGAGGCGCGGGCGTGCCCGTGGCCTGCTACTCCGGAATCAGACCTGCTACCTCCAGCGCCGAACACTGCTGCACCTGCTGCAGCTAACTGCAGACGAGCTTGTTACTTACTGCTTGGACAGCAGCTACGATGCACACAGGTGGCTGGTGATTTGTTGGGGGCGCCCCAAGCCTTCAACTTTGACGTGCTTGACACTGCCTTGCAGTCCGAGGCGGCTTCGCGGACACTTCGAGGTCATTTCTTCAAAAATGCGCGTTGAGGACGACGTGAACATCCATCCGTTGCCTGAACGCCTGAAACAGCATTGGCAAACAAGGAAGCATACGGCAATAATGGGCAGAGATCTGCACCGCTGGTCCAGATGACACTAAGGCGGCTCGCATTCACCGAGGGTTGTCTGCAACAGACATCTACCGCAAATACCCACAACGCGTGATTTCACCCCGTTGACATGACAAGTGGAAAGACACATGGGGCCGACTACGACAAATGGCTCAACGACCCGATTGTGCCCGAGAGCAATTGTGCGAAGGGCAAATGGATCAGTCAGGGATTCCATGATCCCGGCATTGTTGTGCTCAACCGTACCGCGCCTGCCCTTTCGACATCCGACGCGCCTTGTTGGCGGCATTTCTGGAGAAGACTCTCGTCGAGTTACCGACAGAAGTTCATGGTTTGGTTTCTGGCTCTCTGGGCTGGCGCAGAAGCCTTCTGACAGTTTTCTAAGAAGGCGGTTTCGCTCGGCGCCCCTTTGCTGTGCGCGGTGTGTCGCGGGCCTAGCGGTTGACGCCAACACCCATTTCGGCGGTGTGCCTCCGCCGAGGGAAGAAGGCCTCGATCTCGGCGATGGTGGTAATATTATGGCTTCCAATGTGGCCGGAATATTTCCTACCAGCGCCGACAGGATCATCTTCCCCCTGTGGAGGCAGCCCTTTGCGTCGGTGTTGGCGCCCGCGTCCAGGCTCCCAATTTTGCCCACGCGCGTGGCGCCCAGAATCCGCGAGGAACAATTTCCCAGAGCCGCTGTCATCAACGTGTGATTTGTTGGGAGGCAGCATTGGAGTTCAGTTTTGTCTCCGCATGCGATTCAAGTTCGAAGATGGGCCGAGCTCACGGGAGAGGCCGCCGTGAGCGGCGGGCGCGCCCCGCGGCGACGTGGGCGCTGCGATCTCTTTGGCGCGGTATCCTGCAGAGCGGGCGCGCGCCATCCACGTGCCGCGCGGGCTTTGCAAGGGCCCCGAACTCCCAGCCGCGCTCGAAGACATTGCCGCCGCGCGTGGGCTGCGCGGTGGGCCGAGGCGGGCGCGCCCGGAAGGAATGCCCAACGGCTTTGGAGACGCGTCTCTTTTGAACAGTCTTTTGCTCAATTCCAAGGTGAAAGGTCTGGTTGAAGCTAGCGCCGCACTGCGACGTCTCAAGGATGCCAACGCTACGATCACGATCAAGTGCAAGCACCTTTTTCGGCAACGTTTGTTCGCATTGCGGGATTCTGGACTGGATGTCGAGGGCGCGGGTCGGGGGCGCCCCCGGAAGGGCGGCGCGATTTGCTTCGCAGATCAGAGCCTTCTCGTGGGTGAAGTAGCGGGCGTCAGCAATCTGATTTGGCACTCTCGCAAAGGTGGCCGCGCTGGATATTCCGCTCTGGCGGTGGGGGCCGACGCCGCGACTGAAGGATTAGCCGAAGCAGATTGGTAACGTCCTGGAGTTCTGCGGTGGAAGACCGCCAGCGCAAGCTCCAGGATCGCCGTGCCATGAACCGGGGAACGCGTGCGACTGCGATCATGGAGCAGAACCCCGACTTGGATATCACTGCCATGACTGACGCCCAGTCCTTGCGCGACTGCTTCAATCGGGAGAATGTCGCTTCTACTGGAAAACCAGCCGTTTTGGAAATTGCAGTGTTTCGGGTCTCATTGGACAACATTGGCGGGCAGCGTCGCTGATTCCCGCGCGAAGAGGATCTCGCGGACGGTTATTCTAAGCTACAGTGAAATGGGCAGCCCCTAATTCAATTTGCGCGGACGTCCAGGCAACGCATCTCTAGAGAGAATGAAGACATGAAGCGGCGGAAGGTTTACCGACTGGCTGCCAGGAAACCTTCCGAGACCGAACATTTCGAAGTTTACCGTTTCCGCCGCTACTTCGTCGTCTCGCGCGTCTCCCCCATCGCCGCCAAAACGTTCCATTTCTTTGTCTCTGCCAACCGCCGCCTCTGCTCTATCTAGGTGTGATGATTTCCTTGGCTGCCCTCGTCGGGGCGCAGCTGCTGGTCTCGCGCCGTCGCCTTGTTTTGCGCCGCGGCCGACAGCTTGCGTCATTTCGCGGCCAGGGCCCCGCCGCCCCGCGGAGCCATGCATACCGTGGAACCAGGGTCGCGATTTGCCCGGGCCCCCCGCTGCCTCGGGACAGGTCGACTGCCACGGCGACGAAGTTTTCCACGACGCAGAAGAAGACCAGGTTTTCTTCGACCCGGTGGGCGAAAAGTGGCGCCAGCTCTGGCGGCAGTCGGTCGGGGCGGCCGATGACCTCCTGGCTGGATCTCGAAGCTTGACAAGACAGACCTTCGGCTCGTCGCCCGTCGTTGGCACGGCGCCAGCTGGGTCGAACCCTTTGGGGCAGTTACAAGCTGGGAAGCACGCGACTCGACAGTGCGTGGAGTCATCAGGAGCGTCTCCGGAGGACCCCGGAATTGACGCGCCAGGGGTCGACCGCGCCGCCCCCGTTGGCCAGGGCGCCCAGGGCGCCGCCGAATTGCTGAAGTCGAGAAGGAGGTGCGTAGCCAACAGCGCGAGTCTACGGCCATGCGCCATTCCTACGTCCAGTCTCGTGTTGGCACCTCGAACGGCCGCGGCGTGATCGCCCGCGAAGTCTCTGAGGGCGATGATGTGAATTATGAGCCGATGCAAGACGTTGGCCTTGGCCCCCCGTCGGTCGGGAATGGGCGCGCGACGGGCATGGTGGGCCCGAAGAATCTCTCGCGCCGGGTCGGAAGCGGGAATCGGCCCAGGGGCTTGAGGAGCGCGACGGGCTTCATGACAAACATGTGGATGATCAGACGCATCCTCGGTCCGCCGAAGCTGAAGGATTGCATCCGGAGCCCCCATAGGATCATCGATCGCCTTCAAGGCCGCGCGACACATATGACGCCCACCAGTCATAATCTAGAGGTTGAGATCCGTCGACTGCTCTGCGCTCCCGACACAATGCGCTATGCGGCGAGCAGAAGGGGGACTTCTTCAACGGAGGCAGGCGATTGTCTCTCTGCGCTAAGAGGGGAGTGACTCCCGCGCTGATGCTCAGCAGGTAAGGCTTGACCGATACCTGGACGTGTGTCAGAGCTGGGTTGCTCTTGTCCAGCAGCGCCGCGAAGCAGATATGGGCCTCGATCGCGCCCTGTTGCGAGCGGAAGTGCTGGAGACCAATGTCACGGAGAGAATGTTTCCAGAAGTGGCCGAGGGCACCAACGAGGGCCTTATCCAAGGATCCCCTGACTTCCTGCACCGCTTCGCGATGATATCTGAGATGCAGCGGACCCAGAAATCTAGGATGAATCAAGCTTTGCAGGCGTCGTTCGAATTCCGCGCCCGGAAAAAAGGTTTTTGCGGTTGCGGTTTTGGGCCATCAAGGACTGGAGGTGTAACTTCGGCGTGCATGCCGACTTCGCTGAGGCCGCGGGGGGATCCAAGGGGCCCGAGCTTTCTCCAGCGAGCGCGCTCGCGACCGTTGACCAAGTGCGCAGTCGAGGCAGGGAGGGCCAATGGCACGAAACGTCGCCTGGCCCAGAAGGCAAGGAGGAAGGAGAGGCCCGAAAAGGGTGGCGATGCGATGGGGGCCGACTCGAGGCGAGACGACAACGGGCGCGAGGAGGGCCCCGGCTGTCCGGGCGGAGCGCCCGATGGCCGCTTAGCTGGCGGTCCACAGCGGCCGCCTGAGTTCCCGGAGGTGCTCGGGCCGACGCCTGAGGCCCAGGCAAGGGCCAAGGGGCAGGCTGCCGTGCGCCTGGCTAGCTCGTCGGCCGCGCTGGAGATTGCCGTGCGCGACGCGGCCCCAGGTCCTGCGGCGCTGACAGAGCAGCCCGACCACAAGCAGAGCCACTTCAGGCCGAACCTCGGATCTGGTGGAGTTTACGTCGTCGTTGCAAACGCCGCAGGAAGCGCGTCCGCCCCGGCCCACCGTCTGAAAGCAGGGGTCGGATCACTTCTCCAGATCAGCTCCAGGCGGTATGGTCGGCAGGAGGGAAATGGACTTGGCTGAGAGCGCGGTGCCTTTTTCGACTTCGCCGCAAGGTTCGCAGCCTGCCGGGAGCTCATGGCGGAGTCTGGCGGGGGCCCGCACCCGGGCGCCCTCGTGGAGGCTCTGGCTTCTCTTGGCCAGAATGAGGAGATGCCCAATCGCAGGAGTTACGGGATCTTTCATGCGGAGCATCCCGCGGTTCTTGGTCCACAGCCGAGGTTCCAGAAGGGGGTGATCTACGAGGGCCGCGAGGCCTTTGCCGGAGTTCCAGCAGGAGACGACCACGATGCTTCGGTGGACATCTGAGACCCTCATTCACATGCAGGATATTCTTCAGTGGCGTCGTCCGCCGCTGGCTTACATCCGCAATGCCGAGGCGCCTCGCATCCAGAAGATTCAGCGGGAATCGGCGGAACACGAGACTCAGCAGGCGCAGCGCGACAGCACGCGCATCCTGGGACGACGCGAGCGAGAGCCGGCCCCCTGAAGGCAGATGAGGAATCTGGGAAGGGTCCGTCTTTCGACCCGGAAGGCCCGACGAGACCGCCTCTAGCGGATCGCTTCAACAACCTCCGGGCCCCGCTGGCGCGGATCCAAGAGGTGCCGAAGTTCGCTGGTCAGATGGATGACACCGACGCGCCAGATATCGGGGGGACTTTTTGGCGCGCGCCCAAGGAGGAGAGCCAGGTCATCAATGCTGGGGGGGGGCTCGTCAAGGAGGGCAAGCTGGCCACGGGGGATTTCTGGGGCCGGATCACCGACATGAGCGAGTTGGGCCAGGGCGAAGAGGCGAAGCGCATCTTCGCCAGCGCGCTGGAAGTTATCGATGCGGCGGAAGCGCCGAAGGGGCGCGTGGACATCGCGCCCCAGGGAGACGGGGATGCGAAGGGGGCGATGACCGCTATCGTGAACCTTTAGAATTGCCTCTCTCTCTCTCTTTCTCTCTTTCTCTCTTTCTCTATTTCTTTCTTTCTTTCTTTATTTTTTCTCCTCTCTCTCTCTCTCTCTCTCTCTCTCTCTCTCTCTCTCTCTCTCTCTCTCTCTCTCTCTCTCTCTCTCTCTCTCCCTGAGCAGCTTGTAGAGACCCCGATGTAAGGTGGCATTTTCTTGCGCTAGCAGAGCGGTGCGCCCGCGCACACTGGAAACATTGCTTCAAGCGCGCCAAGAAAAAATGCCGCATTCGACAATATGATGGGCCGCGCTTGGAAGACCTGTGTCCAGGTCCCAGTCTCCAAGGACAATGTTGTTGGCACCTTGCGCCGCAGCGACTGTTTTGGATGCCATCTTACTGGTGGTTCGATTTAGGGTTCTAGGCTCGCGGAGAAATCCGCCCTTGTCTCGGGGCGACGTTTGCGACGAGGTCGACGGCCCCTTTGAACGGGGCCGCGGTGGTCCACCTGTTCGGGAACGAGTGGCATCAGGGACGCGATGCGCGATCAAACCCTCGCCGGCAAGGAGCCCGACTTTAGAAAGACCGCGTTCTGCGGTCGGTTGGAGGGGGCGGGGGGGGGGCGGACCCCCACCTCCCCCTCCCTGGATGGAGGGGGGGGGGCGGGGGTTCGAACCCCTCTCCCCCCCCCCCCTCCCGTCACGGGGGCGGGGGGGGTTCAACCCCCCCCCCCTGCTCCCCATCTCCTCGGGCCGGCGCTCGCGTCGGCGGCGGCTGGCGACGGCGGCGGGGGCGATTTTCATTTCTGGGCTGGCGCCGGCCTGCGCCTGCGGCGGCGGGCGGCGTTGGTGGGGAGCGTCGACGAGGGCGACGGTGGTGGTGGTGGTGGTGGGTTGTGGTGGTGGTGGTGGTGGTCGCGGTGGTGGTGGTTGTGGTGGTGGTGGTGCGGTGGTTTGTTGTGGTGGTGGTGGTTCTGGCGGTGGGTGGTGCTGGTTGTGGTGGTCTTGTGGTGGTGTGGTGGTGGTTTGTGGTGGTGGTGGTGGGTTGTGGTGGTGGTGGTGGTGGTTTGGTGGTGGTGTGGCGGTGGTTTGTGAGTGGTAGTGGTGGTGGGTTGTGGTTGTGGCGGTGGTTTGTGGAGATGGTGCCGGTGGTGGTGGTGGCGGTGGTGGTGAAGGTGAAATGGTTTGTGGTGGTGGTGGTGTTGTGCTGCTGGTAGTGATGGTGGTAGTTGCGGTGGTGGTGGTGGTGGTGTGGTAGATTGTGGTAGTGGTGTTAGTGGTGGTGGGTTTTTGTGGTGGTGGTGGTGATGGTGAATTGTGGTGGTGGTGGTTGTGGTGGTGTGGTGGTGGTTTGTGGTGGTGGTGGGTTGCGGTGGTGGCGGTGGTTTGTGGACGTTTGTTGTGGCGGCGGTGGTGGCGGTGGTGGTGGTGGTGTGGGTTGGTGGTGGTGATGGTGGTTGTGGTGGTGGTGGTGGCTGTGGTGATGATTGTGTGGTGCTGGTGGTGGTAGCGGTGGTGGTGATGGTTGAGGTGGTGGCGGTGGTTTTTGGATGTTTGTTGTGGTGGTGGTGGTTGTGGCGGTGGGTGGTGGTGGTGATGGTTTGGTGGTGGTGTGGTGGTGGTTTGTGGTGGTGGTGGTGGTGGGTTGTGGTGGTGGTGGTGGTTTGGTGGTGGTGTGGTGGTCGTTTGTGGTGGTGGTGGTGGTGGTGCCTTGTGGTGGTGGTGGTGGTGGTGTGTGGAGGTGGTTCTGGTGGTGGTGGTGGCGGTGGTGGTGGTGGTGGTGGCGTGGTGGTTGGTGGTTTGTGGTGGTGGTGGTGGGTTGTGCTGCTGGTAGTGGTGCTGGTTGTGGTCGTGGTGGTGGTGTGGTCGATTGTGGCGGTGGTGGTGGTGGTAATGGTGGTGGGTTCTTGTGGTGGTGGTGGTGATGGTGAGTTGTGGTGGTGATGGTGGTTGAGTCTGTGTGGTGGTGGTTTATGATGGTGGTGGTGGTGGGTTGTTGTGGTGGCGGTGGTTTGTCGACGTTTGTTGTGGTGGTGTTGTGGTGGTTTGTGGTGGTGGCGGTGAGTTGTGCTGCTGGTAGTGGTTGTGACGGGTGTGGTGGTGGAGATTGTAGTGGTGATGGTGGTGGTAATGGTGGTATTCGTCGCTGCGTCCCCGCCGTCGCCGGCGCCAGCGCTGGCGCTGCTGGCCGGCGCCAGCGCCGGCGCCGGCGCGAGGGGGGGGGGGGTTGGACCCCCCGATCCCTCCCTTGAGCTGCCTCTGGTCATCGTCGCTGCGTCCCCGCCGTGGGCGCTGCTGGCGGCCGCCAGCGCCGGCGCCGGCGCCGGCGCCGAGGGGGGGGGGGTTCGGGAAAGGGGGGGCTTGGGGGGGAGGGAAGTCCCCCTTGTTTTGATCGACGGCGCCGAGTGCTGGGGGGGGGTGGCGCTCCCCGGCTTGAAACGCGCCGCCGGATGGTCCTAAGGCAAACGTTTGTGAAACGCGTTCGCTCCGACTTCAAGACAGCTCTTTTCAGCGCAAGTTTGGCAGTTCTTGCGATTATGGTTAACAGTCGCGGCGTGCATGTTCTCGAGCCAGGACCTTCCAGCCTTGGCGAAGTGTTTGGTGTCTACTGCGAGGGCGAGCATCGCTTGGGTAGCTGTGCTCAACACATGGCCCACATGTCCTTTGACGTCGGTCCTGAGATGAACCTCTACTTCCTAAAGTTTCGAGATGCAGGTTGATCGGGGGTGCCGTCCTCACTATCCAAAGCAACGCGATCATAGGCAATGGTGCCAAAATGAAGGCTGCATGCGTCGCGAAGCTCTGGATCCACGCTGCGACGATGAGAGAGATTTGCGATTGGACCCAGATGCGTGAAACTGTTTTCGGATGGTTCGAGCTATGTAGTCGGACTGTCAGGATGTACCTTCCAGCGAAGGTACACCCGCATGCTTTTCCGAGTGTGCACGCATACTCGGGCGACCCGATCGAAGATGCCGATCTGGAGCTGTCTGGCATCGGATCCTCTCGCCCGGCACCGGTGCCAAGGGGTGGGCGGTGGCTTCTGCAGTGGGCCATCGATCTCAGTGCCGCTGTCCGCTACCTGGAGCGCGCGGGTACACCCTACTGGCTGCCCAAGTCGAAGCCGCCGAGTTTCATTGCTGGGATGGGTGAGTCTGCGGGCGAATCTGGGTCTGACCATGGTGAGATGAGTGGCAAGCCTTGGGAAGATTTTTCCGAATGAGTTTCTCCACAGATCTCTGTGTTCGCGCGGCTGGAGCGGCCGTGTGGCACGGATGATTTGGGGGCGACTTTGGAGACGAGCTAAACGAGGATCGAAGGCTACGGCCAAACATAGGAAGTTTTGGGGTGCGCCGAGGCTTCGTCTGGGCATCCGGCCGAAAACAAAAGGTAGGACCTGTGATTGTTATGTATATGTCAGCCTTCCTTCCTCCTGCGCCTCTCTCTCACCGACCCGCCCCGCGGCCGTCTCGGATCCCAGGGCCCTTGTGCTGTGCGGCGCGCCGGCAGCGGGCGCTCACGAACCTTGAAAAGGAAAGCGAACGCGCCTTTTCTTTTTTTGTTTCTCTTTCTCTCTCTCTCTCTCTTTTTCTCTCTCTTTTTCTCTCTCAGCACGGGCCCGTCTATCTGCACATCGTGTCTCTCTGCGTTCCACACCGCTACTATAGTGAATTCCACATGGGCAGAAAACCAACGACGTTGCATATTGTGAAGATTTTTCCGGCGCCGATCGCGGGGGGAGCCTCCCGCACCAGGTGTGCGATTTGACCCAATGTTTCTCCCAACAATTAGGGGTTGCCTCCCCAAGGAAGCTTCAGTCAGGTAGTTTCTCCAGTTGTGAAAGTTTTCCGGCGGGCAAATTCCATGCCATTTTCAGAGGAAGCTTTTCCAGGCATTGAGGCCCCCTATCATGCAGCCTTTTTTCCAAAGAGCCTCCGAGGGATTGCCTTTCAAAACGTAGGAGATTTTCCCATGTCTGCAGGGAGGACTCCCCGGACACGTTTCTCAGGTAATGCCCCCAGCCAGAGTCAATGAAGCTTCGCTCAAATCCCGGACGTTCCCAAGTCTTTTGTCCCTGGCAGTCGTTCCCGAACGCCTCTCCAAGTCCTCATGAAACCTCGCTGCAGCCTCCAAGAATCCACTCCGAAGTTTCCCGGGAATGCGTATTCCAAGGCCCCCACGCCCTTTTTGAAGCTTCGGGAGGGCAATGATGATGGTGATGATTAGGATGATGAGGACGACGGCGGTGGTGCTGAGTGAGTGGTGATGAGAACCAAACCGAGCTGAAACACCCAATTCCCTCAAGGAAACCCCTTCAAGGAAGCTCAAGCCGGTCGATGAACATCGTCGCGAACAGTAGTTCGAAGAGCATATCGGCCGACTCTCTTTTGTGGTCGGGGTGGACCCCTTTGGCCGACCATCTCTTGTGGTCAGCGTGAATTTCCTCCACTGCAGCGGCTCCATTTGGAGCTAACGTCCGGGGAGATCGAAAGAGCAGTTAGGGTGAAGGCCCGTTGAAAGACGCCGCGCCTGCTGTTGCAGTCAGGACAGCGTTTCCGGAGAAATCCAGAGCAATCGCTGGACCTTCGGTATAGAGGCCAGCTTGCTGGGTTTGGGGCGGCTGCCACACGGTCAGGGCCCCGAGAGCCGACGCTGCGACACCCCTGCGACGCCCCGAACAATCACTGCCAGAACCCTAGACCCCATCTTTCTGTTGCATTTTCCGAGCTGGAACCATCCCGTGATGGTCCTGGGCCCCGAGACAAGGCAACAACAACGCCCGATTCGGAACACCCTGCATTCTCCTTGATCGTCAGGCACCACTTTCCTGGATCACCGCATGTTCGCACGGCACATCCAGGAGTTCCCCATCCTCCTCGGGCGCATCCACGAGCACTGACGGCAGTGCTTTGGGCATGATCCGGGAGCATTGATCCTCTTCTTTTCTTCGTTCTCTGCGGTCTTCGTCGGGATTTACGGTTCACGTGTTCATTCACGGAGCTTGGACTCCGATTGATATCTTTGCGTGTGCAGCAGCTTCCCCTAGGGCTCGGATGCGCGCGACGGCTCGCCTATCGCAGGTTGGCTTAAGTGTTGCTCCTGTGCTTGGGGTTCCCTCGCCGCTCCCTCCTCCTTTGCTTCTGTCCCCCCTCCTTCCTCATTCCTCCACTGCCCGAGCCCAGGGATATTGCAGGTCTTTTCATCTCTGCACTAGTGTCGGCTCTCGTCGCGTTTTCATTCCCCGCAGCTATCCTCCTCCTCCTCCTCCTCCTCCCGAAATCGCACGGTACAAAACAATCTAGGAGTCCCCTTGGAGAGTCCGACAGTGGTCAGATTCGCCCACCGTCCGAGCGATGGCGAGAGCGGCGGCGACAGCATCATCGGAGGCGCTGCCCTCCTGGACAGCCGCTGCCAGCACCGGGTGTGCTGCCGAAGCCCCAGGCCGGCAGATGGCGCGCCCGCCTCCCCTGGCCAGACGGAACGCCGGGGTCGGCACGACACGAACTTGCCGTATGTTTTTTCAGAACATTTCATGGGTGACCTGGGCATCAAAACATTCGGCCTCGGAGGGTTGAGTAGGATTTCGATCAGTACGATCAGTAGAAGGAGGTGGTGGAGGACAGAGGATGATGATGTTGATGTTGATGTTGATGTTGATGTTGATGATGATGATGATGATGATGATGATGATGATGATGATGATGATGATGATGATGATGACGATGACGATGATGATGCTGATGCTGATGCTGATGATGATGATGATGATGATGGTGGTGGTGGTGGTGATGATGATGATGATGACGACGACGACGACAACGAGGAGGATTCAGGGGAGGAGGAGGCAACATGCGAGGAGGATCATACATGATGATTCTGACGATGAGGAGGACGTGAGTGTGGGAGAGGTGGAGGATGAGGGAGAAGGAACCAGAGGATGCGGGGGAATGCTTGGAAATGGAGGAAGAGGAGGAGGAGGAGGAGGAGGAGGAGAAGGAGCAGGGAGGGGTTGGGAGAGAAGAGCAATGACATGGAGTTGAACTGGGAGGAAGACCATAATGAACCCAAGATGCATCAACCATGCTGCAACGCACTCTCCCGTCCCAATTCCCCTTCGCAGAAGTCCCTGCAAGCCTTCCTCTTGACTACAAGCCGCTCTCCCTTGAGACGACAGCACCTTCTCGGCCTTCAGTTCGGGCGGGAGCCTTGTGGTGAGCTGGAACTTCCCTGCATCTTTCTAGCGAGGAAAATGAGATGCGAAAATAGGTGTCCAGCGAAGTCATTGTTGTGAAAAAGTGTCGCCCCTATCTGTGCACTTCTGGTCACGAACCTTGTGGAAGTCTCACGTGGTAGCCCCATGTCGAAAAGTAGGCCACCCGTGCAGCTGTTACATACGATCTGTTCACGTTTCTGTTTTCCAATTCCGAGAACCCTCATACGAATACCACATTTTGAGACAATGAACCGTCCATACCCCTTTCCAGTTGTTGCAAGATTTTATGAGCACAGCGCGTGGCGCTTAGACGATAGCCCATTTTGACAAGGAGCCGACCTCTATCCGTGGAGCCGTTGCGCACGTTTTGAACGATTGTGCGTGGCAGGAAGGCGAGACCCCTTCTCCAACGCTGTCACAGTTAAACTTGTACGACGAACACGCTTGACGATAAGACGAGAGCTTCCTTTCGAAAACGACCCCCGTCCGTCCTTGCAACTGACGCGATCTTCAAGCTCATTGGATCATAAACCGTGGGGGCTTAACCGAAACGCCTGTTCCATCCTACCGACACGTTTGGGGGTGCGACGGGGAGGAGCTGTTGATGAGGAGCAGGGATGAGAGAGGAGGAGGAGGAGGAAGAGGAGGCGGACGACGACGAGGTCCAGTGCTGGACCCTCTGCAGTGCATTAACGCTGCCGAGCTCTTAGCTCTCGTTCATGTTCGATGCTTCGCGACTCCGCCAATCAGAGCTTTCACGGACTCAGCGTTCGTTGCTGAAGGCTTTTCGGACAGAAACCGTGAGGCCACCATTTCGTGCATCACCGCGCACGCTCACCTCTGAAAGGAGTTTGGGCGGTCGGTGGACGACCGGGACGAGGGTTCGAAGTCTGCAAGATCAAGTCATCCAGGAGGACCCCCTTGCCCACATCGTGGGCTTGGTGATGGCGGGCGTCATGCTTGTCGTGTGCAGGCGGCGCGGCGAACACGGAGGTGCTGGTGGTGGTGGGCATTGCCAGGGCTTCTTCACTTCCGTGAGCTTCGACGAGGTCGAGTTGAACGGTGCCACTCTCGTGGGCGACGTGTTTTTTTTTGGGGGGGGGGGGACGACCGAAGGGTGCTGCTACGACGTTGACCCTGGGGAAGGAAGGGATGTGACAGCAGACTTTGTCAAGGTTTTTTTTGGGAAGCTCTGCCCAATGTATACTACGGTTTGTAGCAGCAGCTTTGCGCGAAGTTCTCGGAGTGTGAGTTTTCCATCGACACTTCGAGCCGCAAGCCCTTTCAGATGTACCAGAGCAGGGGCGAGTACAGTCGGCCCAAATTTGTAGGTTGACCCTGCCAAACTAAGGGTACTTTTGTGTCCTGTGTCTCGCGACCCATACTTCCTACATTCCTGTGGCAAAGTGGCCCTCGGAAGGGCCTTGTGTCCTCTCGCGTGTCCTGTCCAATCGAGTGCGACTGTACTCCAAGGAGTACGAGCCACTATGGAGGAGGTCATGGAGGGAGCCGAACGACACGTCGCCGGGCCCAGGATACCAGCTTCCAGACGCAGCTTGACATCCTTGCGAAGCCGCTCAGTGCTATCCAGGAGCAAGCGAGCAGCAGTAGCGGTCCAGCAAACCCCAGAAGAAAGCGATGGCGACCCAAAGGAGGGCCAATGCGTACATCGGACGACCGATCGTGCAGAGGTTCAGGGCGCTGATGATTTTTGTTGACGAGGGAAAGGGACGGAGTCAGGCCAAACCCGTCACGACCCCACAGGTGGTGCAGATTTTGAAGGAGTCGTGTGCGACGTTTGTGGCATCGCCGAGGGCCCCCGCAACGCCAGCGACATGGGCTGGTGTTGTAGGGGGTGGAGCAGGTGCCAACACAAAGTATCGACTTTTGCGTGAACCGCGGGGGCAGGCCATTGTGACCACTGCGGATATGTTCCAGCATATCCATGAAAGGGAGATTGACCAGAAACCCATCGTGGTGCTGACGACGACGGAGGCGGAGTACGACCAGACCACTCGCGTGCGCAAGGCCCCCAGCAACAGGGACAACATCACGACGGTTGGCTTGGACAGCGAAGCCTCGGAGGCGGTGCTTGTGGAGGGCCAGAAGGGCCCCTATCACGATGAAGGCGAAGCCCGACTACAGCGGCGACAAGGCGCCGGAGCAGACGACGCTGGCACCAGGGATGACAGACGACGTGCCAGTCTTGACGGGCAAGCTCAAGATGATCGGCTTCCGTGCCGCGGTGGTCGGGGACTACGCGGAAAAGGTGTTTTACGCCAAGGTGGCGGAGGCGCCCGAGACCATGCCTGCGACCGCAGCGGCAGTGGAGGCTACGCCCAAAGCCTTGGCCCCGCCGCTCGGCGCTTTCATCGCGCAGCAGAACTCCACCGCGCAACCGAGGTGAATTTCAAAGAAAGAGGAGGATGAGGAAGAGGGGGAGGAGGAAGGGGAGGAGACGAACAAGCCGCATTATGCTGGAGTGCGCCTCTGGGTCAAGAACAATCTCGAGCCCTTGGTGCTCCGTCCATATGGGAAATCACAAGTGGGAACGGTTGCGCCTGCAGGCCTGGCACGGTTCCTTGATTTTCCGAGGTGGGACTTGAACCGTGGGCTACCGACTTGGGTTATTTCAGCAGATGCGATAGAGTGGGCGGAGGCTCGAGGCTTCCCGCGCGTGAGTGAAACTCTTGTAGGCCCGACCCACTAAGGCGCGCGCGCAACTGCCTGTCCTGCTTCTGGGGCCCCGGTGACGAAGGCGAAGGTCTATCGAGGCGGGCGGGGCGCGAGCCCGTCGGGCGCGAAGGCCGGGGCAAAGCTTGCGGAATCGAGATGGGGCGCGGCTCAGCCGACGGACCGAGGAATTAAGGACCAGTTCGAGACGGATATCACGCCGACCAAGGCGGGGGATGCATTGGTTGGCAATGCCGATCGGGATGGGGGCGCCGAAATGAAGGAGGAACTTGAGAGCGAGCAGGAGCCGAAAGGAAAATGAGATGCCCCGATGGAAAGACGGCCAACTGCCCCCGCGAGCCGCCCTTCAAGCATTACTTCGACGCCCCGAGTGCGCGAGTGATGGCGACTGTTCTCGCGCAGCCGTGGCCCGCTCTCCGCGTCACCTCTCGCCCTCGCTGAGCACTGCGAAGCCGGGGGGTCTCGGCGCGGAGGGAAGGCCGCGGGGCCAGGGGCGCTTGGGGGCCGCAGTCGAGGGCCCCGAGTCAGACCTCGGTGTTTTTTTTTTTTTGGGGGGGGGGGGCAACAACGAAATCACATGTTGATTTTCGTAAGCATTCTGCGATGTGGAAGCCGTTTCTAGCCAGGTCCAGCATCAGCGAGTAGGCGTGCACGTTGCCGTTCAGGTCGGGCACGCAGGCGATGTCCATACCAAGGCATTGGTTAAACTTGGTCCACTTCGGTAAGCGCGCGATTGGATGCGCTGGCGGTCGCTGCTGAGAGTCGCACAGCTCGCTCTTGAATAGCTTCGCCGCCGAAGCCGCCGCCGGTGATCCACCGCCTGCTTGAATGTGTCGGGCCAGATCTTCGCCTCGTAGTGCATGTGAAAACTGAGCATGTAACTTCTTGATCGCCGCCTTGAGTGCTGCTGGTACTTGCTGCCATTGTTGGTAGGTCTCCGCGTCTGAGCCCATGATGAGGCCTGAGCTTGACGTGAAGCCTGTAGCGGGGCATGCGTCAGTGGCGTTTGGAATTCCCATGGTGATGTCGCCGCCCAGAAGCTTCTCCAACTCGTACTGCTGCTTCGTGCCCTCGAGGATCCTGTCTGCCATGTCCAGGGTCCAGACCGCATAATCACGAGACTTGCCGCCTCGGCCTTGAACTTCACCATGCCCGTGATCTCCTGTACACCGAACCTCCAGTGCATATGCCAATGCCACTGCCGCCGTCACAAACCTCGTTGGCTTTTGAAGCACATTTCCACGATCATCTCGTAGATCGAAAGCACATTGATCGCACCGAGTCCATATCAACTCCAGTGGGAGCTCGTCCTTGACGAGGTTCCACACTTGAGAGCACATAGGGTTCTCCAGCAGAACATTGTGGCCCATGTGCCAGTCGGTGCTTGACGATCTGTCGGGCAAATCGCATTTGTGCGAGTGCTTTCGCGCGGCGTCTGCGCCGCTCCTTCTCCGGGTAGAAGTTGCCCATGGACGAGAGGCCGTCGCGCGGGAAGGGCGCGATCGTGAGGTACGGGCGCTCCTCCTCGATCTCTCGCATCGTAGCTGCTTGAACGCTTGGCAGTAGCAAGTCGTCGCCTGCGGTGCGTAAGTCCTTGCACTTGCCAGTCTTGCGCCCACAGCTGTCCGCGAGCTTCGTGACATTGCACTCTCCGCCGTGCATCTCCTTCACTACCGTCCCAGGAACAAACAGCCGATGTTGATCCTTGCGTAGTGCGCTCCAGGTCGCCCGCTGCCCTCGCGCATGATCTGCGATCCAGGCGTCCACCTGCATCTTCCGGGACTTGGTCATGGCGCGGGCGTCGTCCACCGTGGTCGTGATCTTCTCGACGGCTGCCGTCACATACTGCGACTTATCCCCCTCCTCGGCCGTCCATGCGTCCGGCGGCTTTGTGCTGGTCGTCGGTGCCTCGATCTGCGCTGGCTCCTTCGGGAAATCGGTGATTTTGATCATTAGGTGGTTCATCCGCGAGCGCGTGATTTTCACGGGCTGGTCGGATATCTTCTTGAATGTAGCCTGGTTGCTCCTCGCCTTGATGACTGCGTCGAGGGCGTCCATCTGATCCAAACTCATGAGCATGGGAGCGTCCGGGTCTGGTAGCCTCTCGAAGTTGAGCGTGCAGTCTCGTCTCTGGATGCCGCTCGTGACTGCCTGTGTACTTTCGGCCTTGATGGGCGCCGAAGTGTTGATGCCCCTGAAGATCGTCTGAGTGGGCATCTGGATGTCAGCCAGATCGAACTTCTCAAGATGGCTGTCGATCGCTCGATCTCCGCCGCATGGTGCCAAGGCTGCCGTGTCTAAGACGATGTAGCCAGGAGGTGCCACCTGATCTGCCGCCATCGTGTCGATCATTTCCTCGTTGAGCTGGTTGATCGGGTTGATGGCCTCGCCGGTGTGGTTCTGCGTCGGCTCGATCATGTAGACCTCGGTGGGTCTGCCGACCCCTGTCGCCAGCGTGGCTGCAGCCAGCCCGGCGCGCGCCAGAAAACCTCCAGCGCGTCCACCTTTGCCTCGTCCAGCTGCTGCCGCTCAAGCCTTAGGCCTGGTGGCCTTCTTGGTTTTGCTGCACTCTGGGTCTCCAGCCCAGTGTCCTCCTTCGCCGCGCGCCCCACACTTGCTTACCTTCTGGTGAGCCCCCAGCTCATCTTGGAGCTCTTTCGAGCCGAAGCTGATCTTCCCGTCGAAGTCGATGTAGGTTTTGCCCAGCCGAAATCCACGATTCGTTTTGCCGTCCTTCATGAATTGGCGTTGCCGGGTGCAGTTGGAGCCCGTAGAGCTCGCACTGCCTTTTTCACGTCCACGTCCTTTTGCCGCGATAGCTCCACCAAGCCTTTGAGCCTCCGTCGCGAACACCTGCACCTCTTCCTCGCTGAGGTCGATGACGGCCACGATGGCCATGGCCCGCTCGAGCTCCTCCACTTCGGCGGACAAAACTTCCATCTCCTCTCCGTCCTCGTCTCCACCACTATCTTCTTCTCCCTCAGGGTCGTCCTCGTCGCCTTCGTCGTCCTCGGGGTCTGCGGGGAAGGCTGAGTTCCACCTGAACTTGCGCCCTCCATCTCGTCGTCCACCGTGTTGTCGCTGCTGCGATCCACGAGCATCGATGCCGTCGAGGTGAATCTCGAGCACCTCTCAAATCGCGTCCCAATCGTACTCGTTCTGGGGCTGGCCCAGGAACGTTTTGTGCTGGGCCTCGGTGATGCCGCGCATGTCCAGCAAGAAAAACGTCCGCAAATCTTCTGAAACCTGCGTGCTACCGCCGGTCAAATACTTGAGCTTCTCGCAGGAGCCCGTCTTCCTTTGAATGAAATCCTTTTATCGGCTCGTTGGGCCGACGATGTCCGCGCTTGAAATAATCCAGAAAAGCCTTGTGCGCTGCAGTGGCGCCACCGTCTCGCAGTGTGAACGCCCGCGCTTTATCAACATGTCTAGAGCTTCTTCTGTCGCTGCCTCTTTCTCTGCTTGCGTCTCGCTTTTCTTGAAAAGCTTACTGAAAGCTGCCGCCGAAGTCTTCGGGTCTTTGCGACCTAGCGTCCACGCCCGGTCCGTCGAACTGTTCTTGACCTTCGCGATGAAAGTATTTCTCTTCTCTGCCGCTTCTGCGCCTAAAAATCCAAGCCGAACTCGTTCGACCCATTATTCTGCCGACGCTGCGTCTCCATCATAACAAGGAATGCCGTCTTTATCGAGCCACGCGTGCCCGTTTTTGCGCTTGTCCGAACCCCGCGACATTGCGCCGAACGGGCCGTCGCAAGTGGTGAACTTGAAGGGGTCGGTGAAGTTGGTGAACTTCATGAGGTGGTGGTCCGAGAACGAGTTCTCAAACAAATATGAAGTGCCTGACTGCCAAGAACAGGTCTTTTGGATATGAAAGAGCGTTAAGAAACTGCACGACTGCACTAGCATAGGCCGTCTCGAAACACAAGCTCCGCACTACCAGTGTCAATGAGTATGATTGTCGAGCCTTTTCGGTCGATCGCATATGAAACGGCGCGTCCAGCACCACGCGCGCAGCTTGCTGAAATCAGGGAAACCCCAGTCGCAGACTGGAGCACATCTGATAACTTGTTATCGCTGTCTGGCTCAAAAAGTGGATCCCCTGATATCGTTTGAGTGAACAAACGGCCGCGGCAAAACATAACGTGTTATGTTATGTGTTTTAAAAGTCCTGGAGCCCTGGTCGGGGCAACAATGTCTTAGCTGCTGATATCGCCCCAAAACCTCTCATCTTCGCACTTGGGGGCCTCTTGGGGCCGTCATGGGAGCCTCTCTGGGCCCTCTTGGGCCGTCTTGTGGCCCTCTTTGGCCGTTTTGGGCTCCTCTGGGTCCGTCTTGGGGCCCTCTTGGGCCGTTTTGGGGCCCTCTGAGGGCCTCTTGGGCCGTCTTGGGACGATTTGCGGAGCCTCTTGGGCAGTTTTGGGCCGTTCTTGGCCCGAAAGGGCGAGAACTAGAAAAAAACCTTCAAAAGCCATTTTAAAATCAATAAAATCTGCCTCTTCGAGCCGTCTTGGGGAGCCTCTTGGAGGCATCTGGGGGCGTCTCGGGGCTCCCTTGGGCCGTCTTGAGGCCATCTTAATCAATATTGGAACGGGCTTGGACAGTCTTGGGGTCTCTTTGAGCGCTCTTGGGCCCTCTTGGATCTCTTGGGCCCCTCTTGGGGGCATCTTGGGCCGTCTTGGGCGCTTCTTGGGCCGTCTCGGGCGCCTCTCGGGCCGTCTTGGACGCCTCTTGGGCCGTCTTGCGGGGGGGGGGGGAAGGGGGGCGCGGGGGGGGGATTATCCGGGCCCCCTCCCGCTTCGCCCCGCCCCTCCCGTGGGCCCCTCCCTTAAGGGCTTCACCCCACCTGAACGTCATCACTCGTGCCTCGCTCTTTCCGTTACCTCCGAGACGCTTCAGGGAGGCCCGAGAGGACCCCAATGCGGCCCAAGAGCGCTCAAAGAGGGCCCAAGATGGCCTCAAGACGGCCAAAGAGGCCCTCAAGACGCTCCACGAGGCCACCAAAAGGATCCTCAAGCGCAAAAATCTGCCCATTCCCCAAGGAAAAGGCACATGCTTATCATATTCGTTTCTTTGGTCTCAATAGCGTCCAAGACGGACCAAGAGGCCCCCTATTTCTCATGAAGGCGGCCCACGAGTCCCCCTAGAGGGCCTCAAGACGGCCCAAGGGGACTCCAAGACGGCCCATGAGAGCCCCAAGACTGCGCAAGAGAGGCTCCTGAGGGTCCCAAAAGGTCCCCAAGAGAGCCGCAAGAGGGCCGCAGGAGGCCCCCAAGAGGGCCCCAAGAGGGCCCCAAGACAAGCCCCCCAAGAGGGCCCCAGGACGGCCCAAGGGGCCCCCAGGACGGCCCCAAAGAGCACCAACAAGGACCCCCAAGAAGGCCCGGAGAGGTCATAGACATAGAGTTTCGTATGTCGTACCAACGCCTTACTACCAACAGGGCTCCAATACACTAAGCAAGCGACCTCGCGCCCTCACAGCGGTTCGGAACCCCAGGGCGGCGCCTCTGCGGGCGACGACGACGACGACGGCGGCGGCGGCAGGGCCTCGGGGTTCCGAACCCGGGTGTTCAGCAGTTCAGCGTGAACTGCTGAACTCCGGGGTTCGGAACCCCAGGGCCGCGCCGCCGCGGGCGACGACGACGACGGCAGCGGCGGCGGCGATGGGGTTCCGAACCCCGAAGTTCAGCAGTTCAGCGTGAACTGCTGGACTTCGGGGTTCGGGGCCCCAGGGCCGCGCCGCCGCGGACGACGACGACGGCGGCGGCGGCGGGGCCTCGGAGTTCCTAACCCCGGAGTTCAGCAGTTCACGCTGAACTGCTGAACTCCGGGGTTCGGAACCCCAGGCCCCGCCGCCGCCGCCGCCGGCGCCCCCCCCGGGGCAAAAAATACCCGAACTTCGGGGTTCCGAGGGGTTCCGAAAGTCGGAACCCCGAAGTTCAGCAGTTCACGCTGAACTGCTGATTTTCGGGGTTCCGACTCTCGGAGCCACGAAGTTCAGGCTTTGCGTTCTTTCTACTTGGGCAATAAAGGAACGCAGAGCCTGAACTTCGGGTTTACGAGAGTCGGAACCCCGAAGTTCAGCAGTTCACGCTGAACTGCTGAACTTCGGGGTTCCGACTCTCGTAACCCCGAAGTTCAGGTTTTTTGGGCGCCGGGGGGAGCGCCGGCGGCGGCGGGGGCCTGGGGTTCCGAACCCCGAAGTTCAGCAGTTCAGCGTGAACTGTTGAACTCCGGGGTTCGGAACCCCGAGGCCCCGCCGCCGCCGTCGTCGTCGTCGCCCGCCGCCGATGTGGCTTTGGCTGGCCTCAAAAAGCTCCAGACCCCTACGGGATCGAGCGAACTGGATTCCAGTTCGCCCTGAAATGGCTCCATATCCCCCCGAAATCGGCTCCCATATCCCCCCGAGATCGGGCGAACTGGATTCCAGTTCGCCTCAAAATGGCACCCGATCCCCCCGAGATCGGGCGAACTGGATTCCAGTTCGCACCGAAAGGGCTCCAGATCCCTCCGAGATCGGGCGAACTGGATTCCAGTTCGCCCGAAGTGGCCCCGTGCCCCCCCGAGATCGGGCGAACTGGATTCCAGGTCGCCTCAAAATGGCTCCATATCCCCCCGAGATCAGCTCCATATCCCCCCAAGATCGAGCGAACTGGATTCCAGTTCGCCTCACAATGGCCCCCGATCCCCCCGAGATCGGGCGAACTGGATTGCAGTTCCCACCGAAAGGGCCCCAAATCCCTCCGAGACCGGGCGAACTGGATTCCAGTTCGCCCCGAAGTGGCCCCATATCCCTCCGAGATCGGGCGAACTGGAATCCAATTCGCACCAGAATTGCCTACTTTGGGCCCTTGGCCCAGATCACCTCATATAGATGATTTGGTAACCCATGCAACCTAGGCTATAAGCCAGGCAAGATATGATATAAGCCTGGCAAGTGAACGTAACAGTTACATAAGTGTCCAACACTTGCGAAACGGATGCCCATGGTATAGGTCAAATGAAAGTGGCCGCGAATTTGCATGCGCGCGAGAAAACCATTTAGGCGCGCAATTTTAATCAATCTGCAACCCAGAAGGATTTGAAGCTGCATCATTGGCAAGTGATGCAAATCACTTAACCTCTTGCCCACTTGCGCAAACCAGATATGATCAGTTAGGGCCACTTAAGGCCACTTATGAAACAGTTACCAAACGCGACCCCTTCCCTTGTCCCGATGCGCGGGAGAGGGAGCGGCGTAGGATGGCCCATCCCTCTTGGGGTTTCCCCAGACGTCCGCGCGCGATGTGCGCCGCGTCCCACTCCTGCCACATATTTCGCATCGCCGACGACAAGACAAGCCATGTTGGAAAAAAACAAAAAAACGAAAACGTTGCTGAAGAAATAATGGCGTCGCGAAAATATCACGACGGCCGTTTAAAGGGAGGCAGCGTGGGCCTAAGATGCGATCCGAGTGTGGAGCACCACGAACACCGCCAACCTGGCGGGGACGGACGCCGCCGCCGTTGCCGCGGCGCTGTCGTCGCTGCCGTCGTCGTGGCCGCCGCCGCCGTCGTCGTCGCGGTCGTCGCTGTCGGCGGCCGTCGTCGTCGTTACCCCCTGCACATAATGTCGTGGAACAAGCTGCAACATATAATATATTGTAATATGTATACTCATGCGCCGAGGGGGGCGCCAGGTGGCCCGCGGATTACGCCTCGTGGCCCGCGCGTCGGTGCGGGCGGGCGGATATGCATATACAATATACATAACATATACACATACACGTACACATACATATACATATGCACATATGCCCATGTGTATATATATATATATATATATGTATGTATATATATATATAAACACTCATCTTCCTGGGGCCCGCCGTTCGTCAGGTGGGCCGCGGATTACGCCTCGATGCCCGCCTCTGCACGCGGGCGGGCGGTTTGTGTGTATATATATATATATATACACTCATCTGCCTGGGGCCCGCCGTTCGTCAGGTGGGCCGTGGATTACGCCTCGGTGCCCGCATTTGCACGCGGGCGGGCGGTTTCCAGGGGCCTTCCAAACTTAGGTCAGTCTTGGGGCCATCTCAGGCAGTCTTCTGCTGGTTGGTCGGCTGGCAATATTGGGCTGTCTTGGGCAGTCTTGGGGCCGCGGTCTCAAACGGCTCTCGGGGGGCCTGGAAGCGGCCCCCGGGCCTCCACTTAGGCTTCGGTTCGGGCCCAAACCCCAAGCGCCATGAGGAAGAGGAAAATGAAGGTGCATGGATTGCTACTCCTTCCTCGGACCCCCCGGGGCGGAGGGATGGAGGGAGGGCGACGACGACGACGACGCCGGCGACGACCGCGACGACGGCGGTGGTGACGACGACGACGACGACGACGGCGACAACGACGACGACGACGACGACGGCGATAACGACGACGCGGCGGATTCTGAAGGCGTTGTCTTGGAGGGTTGTCTTGGGGGGTTGTCTTGGGGGTTTGTCTTGGGGGGTTGTCTTGGGGGGTTGTCTTGGAGGGTTGAGGGTTGTCTTGGAGGGTTGTCTTGGGGGTGCCGTCTTGGAGGTCGTAGGCTGGGTTAAGCTCCCTTCCCCGATCCTGGCCGATCCATGGCATGCATCTCGGGCAGCACGCCCGCCCATCGGCGCATCGGGTCTCTCTGTGACCCGATGCGTTGCACGATGGGAGGTGTGGCCTCGACTGCTGCCCGAGGCACATGCCGTGGATCGGCTGGCGGACTTACCGACGCCCTGGGGTGGGGGGGGGGGACTCTTTAGCTATCGACTCCCCTACCCCCCCTGCCGTCGCCCGAGCGGATGTTGACGGCCACGGCGTGAACGCCGTGGCATGGGACCCACGCGCGTGGGGCGAAGGCCCCCCCTGCGGGGGGGGGCACTCGCAACCTGCTTGGGCAACGGTCTTGGGGGGGGGGCGAGTGAGTCGATAGCTAGGGAGTCTCCCCCCTTATCCCCCATCCATAGGCCTTCGGCCCTGCGCGTCCTGACTCCACGATCCGTGTGAGGGGTGCGTGGAAATGGGCGGGGCGACAGGGGCCCCCCAGGGGTCTGGGTGCCCCGCGTGCCTCGGGGTCCGCTGGGGCCCTCGGCCTTTCAGGGCCCAGGGGCCTTCCAGGAAGTCTCCAAGATATCTTGGGGATCTTGTGGGCGTTTGGGGTGCCTTTGGCTTTTGGCTGGTTGGTTGGTTTGTGGGCGGCTTAAGCCAATCTTGGGGTTATACTGACTGACTCGCTTTTCCCTTCTGCAAACACTGACTGACTGACTGACTGACTCCGCGCTGACTGACTGACTGACTGACTGACTGACTAACTGACTGACTGACTGGCTGACACCTCTGCAAACACTGCTTGGGGAAACTCTGCCCCAACTTACCCACAGGCAACGAAAAGCTTACGCCCAAAGTGCCCCCGTCCTCGCCTCCCTAGCCTCCTCCTCCGCCGCCGTTTTGGCGTCGAATCGTCGGGGGTTCTTTTCGGATTTCTCCATTGGCCCGTTTGTGCGCCGTGTTCGGGCCTGGGCCATGGCGATTGTTCCGAGTGTTGCGCTCTTGGGGCCTGCTCCACTGCCCGGGAACGTCGGCACGCTGACCTCCGCAGACAAGGCAGAGATCTTACGAAAGCACCAATGCTCGGCGAACGTCCGCGCGCGGCGCGACGGCGCGAGGTGTTTGACAGTCGTGGGTGCACCGCAGGAGTTGCAAGCAGCTTGGGCGTTGGCCAATGAGATGATTGTGCAGAATGGGTTGCCCTTTGGACGTAATCGTCGCCGCAGGCATGGAGACGCTCATCCGATCATGATTCCTTACTTTCAGCCTATGTGGTACGGGTGGCCTCACGTTCCAGTTGTTGATCCCAATGCTTTCGCTATGATGCGATGGTACGAAGCGGAGTGGTACAGATTTGCTGGTTTTGGTGATCACACACAACCTCAACATGTGCTGGAGGATGCAATTCTGTCAGAGTTTGCGCCACGTCAGAGTCGGAGTGCGAGCCAGACCGCCACGCTGGATCGCAACGCCCCGTCAGAGAGTGAGCCCGCCTACATATCGGCAAGTTCTGCGAGTGAAGTGCGTGAGCGCATTGATCGCACTGATGATGAGACGGATCGTGATCGTGAAGTGCCTGAGCGGATTGAGCGCACGGATGAGGAGACGGATCGTGAGTGAGCGCATTTTGCGCACGTCGCGGCATCATCCATGTATTTCTAAATATTTGGAGTCTGTTTCTCAGCCTCGTGCATTTGGTGTCGCGTCACGCGTTGCGTCGACTCGCCGGGCGCTACAGCATGGCCTGCGCAAGGTTGACAGTGGCGCTACAGGCCCCCGATTTTTTCCTTCGCAACCGATGCCCAACAATGGGAAATTGCCTCCTTCCTCCGACTCCTCCTTCTCACGGCTTCCAACGGTTGCACGGATGCATTTGGAGGTCGTTTTCAACGCGTGGATCTCGCCTGAGCGCCAGCCACATTCGATAGACAAGCGACTCCTCGTCAAAATGTGACTCTCGCCTCAGCGCCACGCGCCTAGAGATTCTTTCCAAACTTCCTGCCCCCCTTCCCCCTTCTTCCCTGCCTCCTCTTCCCCCTCATTCCCTGCCTCCTCTTCCTCCTCCGTCCTGCCTCCTCCCCCTCCTCCCTGCCTCCTCCTCCTCCTCCTCCCCCTCCGCTCGCAGCTGTGTCTATGGCTGCAAAACGCCCCCGCTTATCTGTACTTTCTAAGTCCTCTCTGAGTAGCATCAGCGGTGCAGCCCGAGTGATCGAGGAATACAAACGTTTGATCTCTAGTTGCGATTTGGAAGAGGATGACGATACAGATTGGGCCAGACACTTGCAACGTGATTTGAAAGAGTTCGCAGGTGCATCGACGCCCTATGGAAATATCATTAAAGACATTGTCTTTGACCAAGGCCCCGGGGATCCATATGTCATGCCATTCGCCAACCCGTTCGCTTTCTTGTATACGGCAACGAATGCATCCACCCGTTTCGGAGACTTTCTAAGCGAGTGCTTGGGAGTTGATGGCGTCGGAGATATTCTTTTATACATGGACGAATGCACGCCGGGCAACGTTCTCAGAATGGATCAAGGGCGCGAGGTCTTCGGGGTTTCAACGCACACGCCTCCGTGCATACGTTTATGTATGTGCATATACATGTAGATGTACACGCATACATGCGTTGGTGGTTGGTTCTTTGGCTGGCAATCTCCTGGTATGTAAGGCCATGTTAGAAAGTCTCAGGCTGGCTGGTTGGTTGATTGGCAAGCTTATGGGTTGTCTTGGCCGTCTTGGAGTCGTCTTAGGCAGTCTGAAGTCTTTATATATACATATATGTACAGCACATACGTACAACACAAACACATACGTATAACACATACGTACAACACATACACATACACAGGCCGTACAACGCATACACATACACATACGTATATCACATACGTATAACACATGCGTACACACAGACCGTCACGCATACACATACGTTCAACACATACGAACACCCTGAGGTTTGGGGCATTTATTTCAGCGTGAAGCAATTCCCCGAGTGGTTCCGGCGAAAAGCTTGCGCTTGGTGGGTTGTTGCTGTCCCGCCAACCCGCGAGACTGACCTCATTGTTGGTGGGGTCTCAGTCCTGGCCAGATCAGTTCTAGAGGAGTTCTGGAGCCCATCTCTTGACAAATGGTCCTTTGAGCGCACTGGCATGTTCATCAATACGTCTGGAGGCCAGAGGCACATCAAGTTTCGTTTCGGATCGTGGATCGCAGACGAGAAAGCTTACAAGCTCATGTACGCGGTCCCCGGGGCCTCAGGACTAAAGCCATGTTTGCTTTGTCGGAACGTCGTCGCAAATTGGAGTCGACTTGACACGTTCGATCCTTACTTTGTCCCGATTCACAAAGCATCCCCAGCCAATGTTGACTTCCACGCGACAGCATCTAGATTCTGGCTGCGCCTTCAACGCCGCCTCCTCCCCCTCCTCCCCCTCCTCCTCCTCCCCCCTCCTCCTCCTCCCCCCTCCTCCTCATCCTTCTCCTCCTCCCTCCCCCTCCTTCCTCCTCCTCCCCCTCCTCCTCCTCCTCCTCCCCCTCCTCCCCTCGGCCCCTGGGTCAGGGGCCCCAAGAGGCCTCTGAGATTCCCAGGGAGTCCCAAGAGGCCCCCAGAAGACCTTCAGCACACCCCCTGGAGGTCCGCAAGAAGCCCCCCCCCCCCCCCCGAGAAGCCCGCTGGAGGCCCCTGCAACTTCCATATCGCCTGTTGGCCCCTTGGGCTGGTGGCTTAGAGAGGCAGCGGTTATCGTGAGGAACGCTACTTTGCAAGTTCCGCGGCCTTCAAATGGGCGTTTGAAAGAGTTGGCCAAGATATGGGGGGTCAGTTACGTGGAAGGAGGCCTGCTTTATTCAGACCGCACTTTGAACCTAGCGAGCCCATGTGAGAAGGTATGGTTTGACAGCATGCATTGCCTATGGGCTAGCGGTGGGGTGGGTTGCCCAACACCACATCAACAACTTCGTAGCGACAATTGTAGCGAACACTCCGTATGGCGTTGACTATTTAGATAACTTCATGAAAACGATTTCATTCCCGAGGTCAGCCTCAGCGGTCCCGAAAGATTTCTTCAGCTCGAGATGTAACGCTTCGTCACCGCATCTGTCTTGCAAAGCGTTCGCAGGAGAATTGCTGACTATAATTTCGGCGTTGAAGTCCTTCTGTGATATTGTGCTAGTGCCGAACAACTACATCCCAGATGACACGTATTGTCTTTACCTTCTTGCTGAATTGACTGATTGGCTAATCATGGCCCCCATCGGTTTTCTACTCCCCAACATCGATCGAGTCGAACAGCTGGTGGAAACGTATCGCGACAAGGTGACGAACCTCGTTGACACGGCCATTCGCCCGAAGGTCCACTACCTAATGCACATCCCTAGGAGCATCCGGCAAATGGCGGCGAACGTCAATTGCTTCAGTCCAGAACGTCGACACAAACAAGTGAAACAGATTGTCTGTCATTGTTTCGGCACGGCACGAGTGGGTCCGAACGACGCCCTCCCCGCCCCCCATGCCCCGCCGCGGAACTCTAGGACCCCAGAGGGGCCCCGGAGGACCCCAGAGGGGGTCCAGGGGCCTATAGTGGAAGAGGAGGAGGAGGAGCGGGCGGAGGAGGAGGAGGGGGGAGGAGGAGGAGGGAAGAGGGAGGAGGGGTAGGGAGGAGGGAGGAGGAGGGAGGAGGGGAGAGGCTGCCGCTGAACACCCCATCCGACGCCTCACGTTCGAGACGCTGGAGATGTTGGGGGCAGATGAGGCATGTGAGAAGCGGTACCTCGTGAAACCCATCTTCGAAGAGCGGGATTTATGTAGGATGAGTGCGATGCTGGGAGTCGCGCTGAACGATCTAAGAGTCTCCAGAAAGTTGCATTGCGAGCTCGGAGTGTTGCTGATAGGTGACATGTTGCTGTGCAAGGTCGGGGGGCAGCTGAGTGTGATGAAGGCCCATCTGTTTGCTCAGATAAACGGGGTGCTCTATTGCGCGTGCGAGAAATACACGCCTATCTGTGTGCTCACTAATGTGCACAGGCCCTCGGGGATGCGTGAGCTAGTCTCGCTCGATGCTCTGTTGCATACTATACCCGTTACGCTGAGCCCGAACGGGGACGTGCGACTTCTGTTCCCGAGTTTCGTCCATCTGCTGTAGTCTTCTAGCTCTGGGGACGACGACGACGACGACGAAGATGACGACGACGACGACGACGAAGACGACGAGGGTTTCGCTTCCAGTGTACAGTTTCGAAGGCAGCGCACCGACCCGCGGGGACCCTGGCGCTCGCAACACATCAATATCAGTCTCTGAAGGTCATGAGAGGGGAAGGGAGGAGGAGGAAGTAGGATGAAGGGGGGAGGGAGGAGGGGGAGGGAGGAGGGATGAGGAGGAGGGAGGAGGACGAGTTGGAGAAGGAGGATGAAGAGGATGGGGGGGGGACGCCGCGGGTCGGGGCCTAGCCCATGGGCGACCCGCGGTACGCGTCTGGCCTGGGTCAGCGGCTTCATCGTGCCCGCGATGGGCCGTCCACCTCCCCTGCCCTGTCCCTCTCTCTTCCAGCGTCCTCCGCATTCCTCCTCCCACTCCTCCCCGCATCCTAGCCCCCGGAGGTCCCCAGGGGCCCCCAGGGGAAACCCCTGGAGGCCCCCGGAGGCATGGAATGAATACAAAACGTTGCGAAAACAAAACATATGACACTGGAGGACACCCAAATCAGATTTGGTTGGGGCTATGGGGCTATAGGGCTATGGGGCTATAAGGCTATAGGGGCCTTCGGTGGAGCTCCCCATGGGGCCACGAACCGTGTGATGGGCGTGCCGACTTGGGCGCGGTGGTACCAGGCGGACGCAGCCAATGGGGCCTTCGGTGGAGCTCCCCATAGGGCTACGAACCGTGTGAGGGGTGTGCCGTGTATATATATATATATATATATATATATATATGTATGGGTGCGGCGGTGCCATGCGGACGCAGACATTGGGGCCTTCGGTGGAGTTCCCTATGGGGCAACGAACCGTGTGAGGGGTGTGCCGAAATGGGTGCGGTGGTGCCATGCGGACGCAGCCACTGGGGCCTTCGGTGGAGTTCCGTATGGGGCCACGAACCGTGTGAGGGGTGTGCCGAATTGGGTGCGGTGGTGCCATGCGGACGCAGCCACTGGGGCCTTCGGTGGAGCTCCCTATGGTGCCGCGAACCGTGTGAGGGGTGTGCCGAATTGTGTGTGGTGGTGCCATGCGGACGCAGCCACTGGGGCCTTGGGTGGAGCTCCCTATGGGGCCACGAACCTAAGAGGGTTGTGCCGAAATTGTGGACATGCGGAGGCAGAGGCAAGGATGAGGAGAAGGAAGAGAAGGAGGAGGAGAGGAGAGGAGAGGAGATTAGATGCGGGGCACTGTCTCTTCCCAAACGAGGACCCACCGGTGCACTGGTGGTAATGCTCGGATGTCGACGCGGACGCGTCCTCCCACAGTAGCTTTTTGGCTCAGACTTGCTTCTCGTGCCAGACTTGCTTCTCGTGCCAGACTTGCTTCTCGCGCCAGACTTGCTTCGCGATGGCGGCCCAGACTTGCTTCTCGTGCGAGAAGGCGCTTGGCGCCCGCCCAGTGCTCACCTTCAAGGCTGGCAGTGGCAACAACAAGGAGGACGTGTACAAGTGCCGCGAGTGTCACAACGCCAAAAGTCTGGTTTTCACGTTGCTCTCGGGCAACCCCGAGCTCAAGGAGCAGTGGCAGAAGCACCAGACCGCGGCGGACGACCGCAAGGCGTTTTGGATCAGGGCCCAAAACTTGTACGGCTCCGATCTGAAGGTCTACGTTGAGGAGACGCTCGAGGAGGCCCAGTCGCACACGACGAGGGACGCCGTGCACGGTGATGCGGAGTGGCTCGACGAGCAGGAGGTCAGGGACCATCCGAGGTTGAAGGGTAAGGAGGCTCAGGTCAGGAACATCCTGGACAACGGCAGGACATGGTTCGACACTGGCCGCGGAGTGGAGCTGTACGAGGTGTCCTTCTACCAGACCAAGAAGTCGGACACCGAGGAGGTCAGCAAGACGCTGAAGCGCAAGGCCCAGGTGGAGACTACGGTCAAGCCGGTGAAGGCCCCCCGGGTGAAGAAGGAGAAGGAGAATGCAGGTGGGGGTGGGAAGCCCCCGGAGGTTCGCGAGGAGGTGAAGTTCGTGGCCCTGACCGAGGCTACGACTAGGAAGCTCGACACCATGCTGACCAAAATGCAGAAGCAGAAGGATGCGCTCGAGAAGTGCCTCGTGTCAGTCAGGTCTGACGAGATGAAGGACTTCGTCTCGAAGCGGCAGCTCTCCGCGGCGGAGACTGCCTATGCCGAGCTGGTCAAGGCGGGCGACCAGATCGCTGCCTGCACCAGGGCTGGCCAGTGCGAGAAGGGCTTCGCCCCGACGGCTACCAAGGAGGGCAACGCGAAGGTGACGGCGGCCAAGACTGCAACTGCCGTGCTGGACGATCTCTTGAAGATGGCTGCCGATGAGCTCAAGCTGGAGGGCGCCGAGGGCGCCGAGGCCGCCGAGGCCGCGAAGTGAAGCCGGGAGCGATGCTGCCTGGATCGGCGACCTGCCTAGCCCGCGCGGTCTTTTTCGCGGAGTGTACAGCTCAAGGCGGGACGACGACGACGACGACGACGACGACGACGACGACGACGACGACGACGACGACGAGGAGGCCCTCAAGCAAGATCAGATAAATCCGCGACCTGCCTATAGCCCGCGCGGTTCTGCGCGAGGTGTGCAGCTTCAGGCAGGCCGCCTGACCTCATGCGAAAAAAAACTGCCCCAATTGCAACGGAGCGAGGGGAGGTATAGGGGTCTATCCGGGGTCTATCCGGGGTCTATCCGGGGTCTATCCGGGGTCTATCCGGGGCAACGCCCGCGGAGAGGCTCGCCCCGGACAGACACCCCGGATAGACCCCGGATAGACCCCGGATAGACCCCGGATAGACCCCGGATAGACCCAGGAGGGCCCTCCTCCCTCCTCCTCCTCGCTCCTCCTCCTCCCTCCTCCTCCTCGCTCCTCCTCCTTCTCCTGCTCCTCCTCCCTCCTCCTCCTCCTCCTCCTCCTCCCTCCTCCTCCTCCTCCTGCTCCTCCTCACTCCTCCTCCTCCTCCTCCTCGTCCTCCTCGCTCCTCCTCCCTCCTCCTCCTCCTCCTTCTCCTCCTCCCCCCTCCCCCTCCTTCTCCCTCCTCCTCCTTATGCTCCTCCTCCTCCTCCTCCTCCTCCTCCTGCCCCTCCCTCCTCCTCCTCGAGGAGCCAGAGGCCTGGCGGAGCGGCGCGACCTCGGCCCCCCTCTCTCTGTCCTCCCCTCTCTCCCTCCTCTCCCCTCCCCTCCCCTCTCCTCCTCTCTCTCCCTCCTCCTCCCTCTCTCCCTCTCCCCTCCCCTCTCTCCCTCCTCCCTCTCTCCCTCCTCTCCTCTCTCCCTCCGCTCCTCTCGCCCCCCCTTCTCCTCGCCTTCCCTCTCTCCCCTCCCCTCCCTCCCTCCTCTCTCTCTCTCTCCCTCTCCTCTCGCCCTCCCCTCTCCCTCCCTCCTCTCTCCCTCCTCTCCTGTCTCCTCTCCTCTCTCCTCTCCTCTCTCCTCTCCTCTCTCCTCTCCTCTCTCCCTCCTCCCCCTCCTCTCGCCCTCCTCCTCGGCCACGTCGTCGTCGTCGCCCCGGCGCCCCGCCGTGGGCGACGAACCCGCTGGCCATGACCAGGCGCATACCTCCCCTTCCCTCTCTGCGGGCGGGGACGTTGGCGAGGGGGAGAGGAGGGGGCAGGAAGTACAAGAGGGGGAGGAGGAGAAGAAGAAGAAGAAGAAGGTAGAGAAGAAGGAAGAGTCCCCGGGCGCGGTTGCTTTCAGCCGTTTGGCGCAAGACCAGTTTGCTGATCACATCCCGAACCCTGGCCCCCAACCCTGGCCCCTCTAAGTATCAGAATGCCGACTCTCAGCAAGGCCAAGAGGCAGGCGGAGTGGGGCGCCAAGTCCAGGAAGCTGATCGGCCTCACCCCCGAACCACGGAGCCTCTATACCTCGGCCAGTGTTGTCGGGCCCTTCGCGAGGCCCCTCGTGGTGCTGCTTCCTTGCGTCGGCATTGACGGCGCCGGGCGGTGCCTCCAGGCCATGAACGTGCCATTTGTCGGGAAGATGGCTCTCGACATTGAGAAAGATTATCGTGCTGTTCTGGACGGCGCTGCTTTGAAATCCCGACCCCTCCCCCCCGCGCCCTCCAGACTAGATTTCGAGGCGAACTCAGCCGCGGCGACAAGGGTCCTTTCGGAAGCAGGGCGTGGAATTTTGGCAGGGGGGCCCTTTATTCAGGACGCCCACTTGGGCAAGGGAGTGGCGCAACTGGGGGAGCCTTTCGGCGACGTCACCCGCGCCCACTTGAGCAGGGTCGTCGAGGCCGACGGCGTCGTCTCAGGGCCGCCGTGCCCCCCGTTCTCGGCCATCGGGAAGCACGGGGGGCGGTCGGACCCGAGGTCCGACGTGTACGTCTCGGTGGTCCTATGGTGTGTCAAGTTGATCAAGGAGGGCTGCCTCCTCTTCGTGGCACTCGAAAACGTTCAGGGACTGCGGGGCACGGCGAAGCCGCTTCAGCACACACCCCCGAGGAGGAGGAGGAGGAGGAGGAGGAGGGAGAGGGAGGGGGGGAGGGAGGGGAGAGGAGGAAGAGGAGGAGGAAGAAGAGGAGGAGGAGGAGGAGGGGAGAGAGAGGGCCCCCCGGGAGGAGGAGGAGGAGGGGAGGATGAGGATTCGCGCTCATACATACGCACATACATGCCAGCAGGCCTTACGCACAAAGACAAGCGCTCCGGGGTATCTCTCGCGGACCTCATCCTGAATGTGCTACGTGAAGAGTGCAGCGAGTTTCGTTGGGACGTGCAGGTGCTCTGATGGTTTGAAAGAATCCAATGACACCAGAGGAAAACCCCAATCAGTTGTTTGTTGAGGCTATGTGGCTACAGGGCTTTGGGGCTATGGGGCTAGTGGGGCCCTCTTAGAGCCCCAAGACCAAGAGGGCCCCAAGAGGGCTCTAAGAGGGGCCCAAGAGGGCCCCAAGAGGGTCCCAAGAGGGCCCCAAAAGGGCTCCAAGAGGGCCCCAAGAGGGCTCCAAGAGGGGCCCAAGAGGGGCCCAGGAGCAAGATACGCAAGAGGCTCTTGCGTATCTTGCTCCTGGGCCCCTCTTGGGGCCCTCTTGGGGCCCCCAAGAGCCCCCAAGAGCCCCCAAGAGGGCCCCAAGAGGGCCCCAAGAGAGCCCCAAGAGAGCCCCAAAAGGGCTCCAATAGGGCCCCAAGACGTCCCTAATACGGCTCCAAGAGGGCCCCAAGAGCGGTCACGCGAGAAAGGTTTCGCGTGACCGCTCTTGGGGCCCTCTTGGAGCCCTCTTGGGGGCCTCTCGGGGCCCTTGGGGGGCTCCAAGAGGGCCCCAAGAGGGCCCCATGGGAGGTCCCAAGAGGGCCCCAAGACGGCCCAAGAGGCTTCCAAGACGCGCTATATGGGCTATATGGGCTATATGGGCGATTGGGCCACAGGGCTATAGGACTATAGGACTATAGGGCTAGGCTATTATATAAGGCCCTTACAGATGCAAGCTCTGATTGGGGAACATCGGAGAAGCTACTCCCCTCCTCCCTGCTTCCCCTCCCTCCTCCCCCCAGTGCCCTACTGATCCAGCGATAGGCGTGCCAGGCTCGAGCAATCAATCAGGCGTGCGCTCGTGCGGTTTCGATCGATAAGAAAGTCCTGCGTGTTCTTGCAATGCGTGCATTGGTGAATGTCCTCGCTAACCCTGAGGTTCGCTTAATCATTCTCTCATTCGACCAAGGATACACCACGCTCGACAAAGGATTGTACCTTGTGACGAAAGGTCGCCACCGCGTTGCCTACAGGCTTAGTTTTGTCAGTCGGCTTCCATATACAATTTTCGATTGTTACCTTGAGACTCTTCGGTGGCACCTAGCCCACGCAGAGTTCATGGAAGGTATTCGGGATCGCGAGACTGACCGCTGGGCACAGCTATGTTGGTCGCCAAGCTCTGAGTCTGACTGAGCACTGAGTAGGATAAGAGTAGCATGAGGATCAGATGAGGAGGAGGATGAGGAGGAGGATGAGGATGAGACGAGGACGATAAGGAGGAGGATGAGGACAAGATCTTTCAACAGGTGCTCACCGCAGTCGACTACGGTCTTCCGCAAGAGCGGACTCGCGTAGTGCTGCGCGGGCTGCGTACTCGCGCCCAGCACGTCCCGCCGTGCCTCGAGTCCTTCGGCCGCAGGAATCTCCAGGACTTCAGGGGGACAAATAGGGTCGCTGGCAATCGATTGCCTGGCCCCTGGCCCCCCGGAGGACTTCCTCGCGCCGCTACCAGTCACGCCGCGCGAGAGCCTTACGCAGAACATGAAGCGCAACTTGGCTTGGTATGAGCGCCGCATCTTGGATGGGCTTCAACGTGGATTCGCAGCCTTCGGCTCCCAGAGAGACTAAAGGTTTAGGAGAGGGGTGCAGTGGGGGCCTTGGGATTTCTGAGGGCTTTTATGGATTCCCAACGGTTCCCTGGTCGTTCAGGGGCCCCGCCTCCCAGCCGCTCCCCAAGAAAACACAATCCTTTTGCCGACGTCCCGGGGGGGCCCCAGGCGGGCGCGCGGAACCTTGGCTGACTCAGACATTTTGTGTTTTGCGTTGGACCGCGGCGAGGGCCGCGCGTTCGCCGCTCCAATATGCGTGAACAATTGTCCTACCCTCACCACTCGTAACGTTTACTTGTGGTTGCTGCGCGCCGGCGATTGCCAGAAGGCGCACGATTCCCGCTCGCTGAATCGTTGGCTCACAGTTGCGGAGCGTCTGACGCTCCAAGGCTTCCCGCTGGGAATGTTGCCTAACTTCCCAAGGGAGTCCACCGCCATCAATGCGACGGGTAACGCGTGCCCGGTGGCTCTGATGCAGGCGGCCGTTGAGCCGCTGCTTCGCAGCATTTTCAGAGAGTTCGGTGATCCAACGGTTCCGCCACGGCCGCCGGCGGGCTCCAGGGAAGGAGGGCTTTCGGGGTGAGGTTTCCAACGCTGCTCGGGCGGGGCAGGAAGGGCCGCCAGCCTCGGGCGCCCAAACTTGGGCGTCGACGGACTTGAGCAATTGGCCTCTGCCGCCGCCGCCCCGCCAGCCCGAGTCTTTGGCAGCTTGCGACGCCGTGCTCAAGAAACTTTCAACTGGGGGTGGCGGCGGCCGCGGAAAGACCCGCCGTGACAAGGCTTCGGGTGGCGCCCCGAAGAGTCAGTGCAAGCGCAGTTTGCAAGACTTTTTCGATCGCGCCGCTGCCGCGCAGTAGATGATCCGAGGGTGGAACTACATCATAAACATGAGGAGGAGGAGGAGGGAGGATGAAGGGGGAGGGAGGGGGAGGAGGTGGGAGGAGGGAGGGGGGAGGGAGGAGCGGGCAGGAGGGATGAGGAGGAGGAGGGGGGAGGAGGAGGGATGAGGAGGAGGGAGGAAGAGGGTCCACTCATTAGACGCTGGGCATTGTGTGCTCGCTGATCTGCATGCTGCTGGGCCGCGCAGATCTGGGGAGGGGCTGCAAGCCTGCTCTAAGTCTCATATTGCCCGACCCCCCCGTGGCGCTCTCAACTTGCCCGACCCTCCTCATCTAACACTCAAGGTGCCCGACACTCTTACACCCTGCAGCTGGCGCTTGCAAATGTAGTCATTGGCCTTAGACAGAAGCAGTGACCATATGCCATTAGCCCAGCTCGCGCGTGCAGGCTCGCCGCACATAGTGACAGGCTGAGGGGCCCCGTTGACGCCTGGGGGAGGTTTCCCTCGGGGCTCGCTCGGACGTGAAGCTTCAGAAATCATCTAAGATATCGTCCATGCTTGCCCTCTTCCCCTCTCAAGCCCTCTCTCCCCTCCGCTCACAAGGAATAGGGGCACTGCGAGCGTGGCCCGGGAGGAGGGGGAGCAGGGAGGAGGAGGAGGAGGGAGGAGCAGCAGAAGTGGGAGGGAGCAGGACGGGGGAGGCGGAGGGAGGGGGAGGAGGCGCCGCCGCGGCAGCTCGCGGAGGTCGGGGGGGGGACGGGGAGGGCCCCCAGAAATCGGACGTCGTGACTTCTTCGCGACCTGGACCCAAGAGCTCTCGACCCCATGCTCGGGACTGGCGTTTCGTCCTGGCCGTCCTTCGACGACCCCAGGGCCTTAACGGTCCCTGGAAGCCCTCAAACAGCCCCTGGGAGCTCAAAACGATGCCAAGGCCCTAAAACGCTTCCTAAACGTCGTGTAAAGCGCTCATTCCTCATTCATACACCCCCCGCTCCCGCTCCTCCTCAGCCCCTCCCTCCATAGCCGTTTCGGCTCAAGGCTCAAGCAGTTCGTTGCAACTGAGCGCTGGCAGCCAACACCTACACCGACGCCCGACAGCCAGTGCCATGCCGACGCCCGCAAGCGTCATCCAAGAGGCCAGCGCGTTCCTGGCGGCCAACGTCGCCTCTGGCGCGTCGACCGACTCAGGGGCCTTCACCAGTCTGTGCGAGCAGCAGAAGGCGCTGATTCTGAATGCGATTTCCTCGGTGGCCGCCATTCCTACGAGCGATGCTGTCCCCCTGATGCAGGCGCTGAGCACGTCCCTCTTCCCGGAGCGGGTGAAGACCGCGATCGTGGAGGCCATCAACAATAAGGTCAGCGCTGCCATGCCAGCGGCGGCGCAAGGCATTGCAGGGAGAACGGAGCTCCATAACGCTTTGCATATCCACAACTACCTCACCCAGCAGGAGTGGAATGCCATGGCCGACTTATCCAAGGGGATGCGGACCCGCCTCGAAGTGGTCGTGAACAGGATGCGCCTGCTCAACATATTGAACCCTAACGAGAATACCAAGGCTCACGCCGTACTGCTGACAATCAGAGCTGCCACGCCTGTCGGCGAGGAGCCTCAGCTTCGCCCCGCTACGGCATTGGCTTTAATGAATGAGTTCAAAGCTATTTTGAGACGAGTTCGGAGGTTCCACGCGAGCACCGTTGTGCCGATGGTGGACTACTTCGAGGACCCCCAGCAGCTGCGCACCAACAACCCCGACCTCTACGCGCAGGCCTACCCACGCTCGGCCCAGGACCCCTCCGACGTCCCGATCCCGCGCCCCTACGACGTACGCCAGATGGAGATCATGCGCCGCCAGCTCCCGCTGAGGGCCTCGCACGGCGCCGTGAGGCAGCAGCCCGGCAGTGGCTCAGGCTTTGAGAGATCAGCTTGGACGGGGGCGGCGGGCATCTCCAACATGGAGACGCTGGTGCAGGCCCTCTTTCTCATCCTCCTCCCTGTCTTCCTCCTCCTCTCCTCCTTCTGCTCCCCTGCTGCTGTTCCTCCTCCTACTCCTGCTCGTCCCCCTCCTCCTGCTCGTCCTCCTGCTCCTGTCCTCCTCCCCCTCCTGCTCCTCCTCCTCCTCCTCCTCCTCCTCCCCCGACCTACTCCTGTCCTCCTCCTGCTCGTCCTCCTGCTCCTCCTCCTGCTCGTCCTTCTCCTACTCCTAATTCCCAGGCAATGGCGGCGCTCCACTTGGCCCCTCGGGCGGGCGACGTGGAGATCCCGGGGTTGGTCGCGTACGGCGACCGCGGTCGCAGTGGCTCGTCTGGCGGCGTCGGCGGGCTGCCAGCCCTGACGAACGCACCTCGCGGCGCGATGCCAGCCTTGACGGACGCGCCGACGGTCCCTCCGCACGCGCCGGCAGCAGGGTTGCCAGCGCTCCCGCCGCCTTCGGCGGCAGCAGACCCGCCGCCCGCGACGGCAGCAGGGCGCGCGGGCACGTTGCAGCTGGGCGCTGCAGCGAGCGCCTCCGACAGCAAGCAGAGCCTTTCAACCACGCAGGCTGCCCAGCGTCTCGCCGACGCCTTGAAAGCCCGCAAGGACGCAGAGAACGATGACTTCGGGGAACCTGCAGACGGCGGCGCCGACGGAGCTGCCGCGCCCAAGCCCAAGCCTAAGAGCAAGGGCAAGGGCAAGGGCAAGGGCAAGGGCAAGGGCAAGGGCAAGGACCCGAAACCCGCGCCCAAGGCCCCGAAGCCCGCAGCCCCGGCGACGAAGTCCAAGAGCACCGAGGCCCCGAAAGCCCCCGCGACGAAGTCCAAGAGCACCGTGGCCCCGAAGGCCAAGGCCAAGGCCAAGGCCGTCATCAAAAGCATCACAAAAGTCAAAGCTGTCAAGACAGAGATCCGCTCCAGGGTCACCTTCCCCGGGCTTCCGACCGAGCCTACTGCGCCAATATTCGTGGGCGAGTACAAGGTGTACACAGACATGACCCAGAAGGCCTGGCGGGCGCTCATGCCCGGGGGAGGCCAGTATGACAGGAACGACAAGAAGTTCAAGTTTACGGAGGATGAGGCTAGCGCCCGCCAGGTTTGGAAGAAGCTTCGTGAGTATTGCAACGCATGGGCATTTTTGCTGTATAGAGTTGTTCCGAGTACATGAGTTCGCGTGTTTGACGCGTGCGAGCCGCCTGACAGATGCTCGCGCCTCGACGTCGTGGATTCGTGGATTGCTCCTGAAGGCTCACCTCAGGCGGCTGCGCTAGGCAGCTGAAAGCTCACCTCAGGCGGCTGCGCAAGGCAGCCAGGAGTTCCGCGCGAGTGAAATCCTGCTCGTCCAATCCTGTCCCTCCTCAGCCTCCTGGCCTCCTTCCCCTCTTCCTCCTCGCCCCCCTCCTCCTCCTCCTCCTCCTCCTCCTCCCTCCCCTCCTCCTCTCCTCGCTCCCTTGCCCTGGCCCAATCCCCGCCGTGGGCCGCCCATGAGCTCGGTCGCGCTCTCGAGGCCCTGGGATCCTCCCTGCGGGGTCGTCGTCGTCGTCGTCGTCGTCGTCGTCGTCTCGTCGGGACCCCGTAAGGGGCCCCTCGAAAAACTCACCAGGATGGGGCCCGGGACCCCGCGAGGGGTCCCTCAAAATATTTTCCAGGATGGGACCCCGTAAGGGGTCCTAAAACCCTTAGGCCGATTTTTTGGGGATCGCCCAAGTCGTCTTCGTCGTCGTCGTTGCCGCCGCCGCTGGGGGGCGAGGGAGGGAGAAGGACAGGGAGAGGGTAGGGGGGGGAGGAGGGAGGAGGGGGAGGGGGAGGGGACATGAGGGAGGAGGAGGGAGGGAGGAGGGAGGAGGAGAGGGAGAGGGGGGAGGGGGGAGGCGAGGAGGAGGAGGGGAGGGATGAGGAGGAAGAGGATCCCCCCTCCCTCCGCTTTCCTCTTCCTCCACCCACGTCTGGGCAGGACGGATATAAAGTGCCACTATAATCTATAGGCCGCCGCCATTCCGCCGACCCCATCGGTTTGGTATGCTATGCTGTGCTATGACGTGCTATGCTGCGCCATGTTGCGCTATGGTGTGCTATCTTGTGTTCTCTGGGCAGGGCGGATGCTAATAAGGCTGCAACGCCATTCCGCCGACCCCGTGCGGTTTGGTATGCTATGCTGTGCTATGCTGCGCTATGCTGCGCCATGTTGTGCTATGGTGTGCTATCTTGTGTTATCTGGGCAGGACGGGTGCTATTAAGGCTGCGCCGCCATTCCGCCGACCCCGTGCGGTTTGGTATGTTATGCTGTGCTATGCTGTGCTATGCTGTGCTATGCGGTGCATAGCTCGTCATCCGTCCGTCCGCCATCGTCGTCGCCGTCGCCCCTCGTCGTCGTCGTCCGTCGTCGTCGTCCTCGTTTCGGCGTCGTCGCCGCCGTCGTCCGTCGTCGCCGTCGCAAGCCCGAGAAATACATGAATCAACGGAAGGTCCGTGCGTATATAGATATATTTATATATATGCATATATAAATTATGTCAGGGCGCTTCGCGCATGGCACGGCCAGCATTTATAACAGCGCTTCGCGCATGGCACATGCCCCCGCAATTGCGGGATCGGGCCCCGAAGTCTCGGCGAGAATTTCACGGGCCCCCGACGAAGGATCAAAAAACAATGAATACTTTCGGGCTGAACGCTTCTGTGATTAAATCCTGAAACCCATGTGCCACTTAAAAAACTTATGAAAAGTTATGAAAAGTTATGAAAAGTTATCAACTAGTTAACAACCTGCCAACCACTTCTGACATTTAACGAACATACTATCTGGATGCGATCCGAATTCTATTCGGATGCATTGATGTTAAAAACAAATTTCAACCGTTTGTCAAATGATCAGCGCGTAAGTGGTACAAGAAGTTAAAGGTAGCTTACAAGAGGTGATCTGCACCCCTGGACCAAAGTAGGGCCCCCCCGAGATCGGGCGAACTGGATTCCAGTTCGCTCCACAATGGCTGCGCACCCCCCCGAGATCGGGCAAACTGGATTCCAGTTCGCCCATCGAAGGCCTTATCCCTTCCCGTGATCGGGCGAGCTGGATTCCAGTTCGCCCCGACATGGCGAAGCACCCGCCCAAGATCGGACGAACCGGAATCCAGTTCGCGCCGAAAGGGCCCCAGCTCCCCCCGAGATCGGGGTTCCAACATGGGTCCATGCCCCCTCCGAGATCGGGCGAACTGGATTCCAGCTCGCTCCGCAATGGCTCTATATCCCGAAATCGGGCGAACTGGATTCCAGTTCGCCCCGAAATGGCGAAACACACCCCCATGATCGGGCGAACTGGCCGGGCGAACTTTATTCCAGTTCGCTCCGCAATGGCTGCATACCCCCCGAGATCGGGCGAAATGGATTTCAGTTCGCTCCGCGATGGCTCTATTCCTTGCCGAGATCGGGAATGGCAAAGCCCCCCCCCCCCAAGACCGGGCGAACTGGAGTCCAGTTCGCGCCGAAAGAGGCCCAGATCCCCCCGAGGCCGGGCGAACTGGATTCCAGTTCGCCTCAAAATGGCTCCAACATGGGTCCATGCCCCCTCGAGACCAGGCGAACTGGATTCCAGTTCGCTCCGCAAAGGCTCTATATCCCGAGATCGGGCGAAC